>CM076581.1:981538696-981926308 GCA_034641835.2 Pinus albicaulis
ATCCACCACCACCGGGAGGTGGGAATGGGGCATTTGCTCTAGTTGGAGGGGCCCTTGCATATTTGTGGGGAGTACCCAAGTACCCGACTTTGAGAGTCCGAGGTACAATTCAGGATCAGAGAGTATCAGTGTTGATTGAAAATGGGGCTACTCACAACTTTATTGATGCTCTGTTAGTATAACAGAGAGAAATACCAACTTATGATTTTGAGGGATTCTCAGTTTTGGTCCCAGGAGCTAGAACCATGCATGTTGGGACCCAAAATTGGGTCTACAACAAGGGGGATACCCACCCGGTCCGGACCTTGGTTAGCAGCTCCTTTTCCGTTTGGTGTAGTGGGTCCGACTGGGGATAATGGGACCAGTTTCCCAATATGTGTGTGTGTGTTAAAAATAGATATTTCCTCTCTAAAAAGGTTCCTAAGTGAAATGATTTTATTCTATTTCTAATCTAATCATATGCAAATTGTATTCTAATTTAAACAGAAATATCTAATTCTAAACTAAACCCGGGATAAAATCTTGTTTATGCGATCTAAAATGATTTCGAATAACAATTGATAATAAAGATCATTCAAATGTTATAAGAAGAGAATTCAATAAAAATAAACCACTTCATATAAAAAGTTAGATGAAACAGTTGTGGAAAACATATCGCATAATAAGCTATTCATACATTAAGCATAAACAAATAGTCACCACCGTACAAAAGTGCCAAATGATAACTGAAGCATTCAAGCATCAATATATAAATAACTGAACATAAATATCACTTTTAACACAGAAGCAGAAAAAGTTAAGAGATAAAAGTACCATTTATAACTGATTCTACTCATGAGCTAGAAGCAATAATGATTTATCTCCTCCTAATCCAACATCTACTAAGAGTATAGAAATGCAACATCAGTAGCAGATATTAGACACATATATCAATAAATCTCGTTCCATTCATTCATCAAAACCTCCTCTGAGGGTGCAGAAGTGCATGTTCTGAGGACAAGTTTTTGACAAATTTCAGGACCCTTCTCTAAATGCATGAGAAGGGTTTAAATACTACTAACTAAATCTAATTATAGTTTATTACAAAAATTTAGGATTCGGTTTAAATGACCATCCTTTTTCTAGGCAAAAATAAAGTAAAACTAACACTAAATCTAAAACTAAAATTAACAACTAACTACTTGTGAATTTGGTCTTTGAATTTGCAAGCATCCATCATTGATTTGAGAAGAGGGGGCTGGCCGACTTCAGATTTTAATTGTCCCGAAAAGACGGAGTCAGCAAGTGTTGGCGCGATCTTCTCAGCAGAATTAATGATGCAATTAAGAGTACTGCATTGACTGTGTGGTTTTACTAGAAACGTCTAATTGCTGAGCTTAACTTTTTCAATCCAAGTGATTTTGCCTTCTCTTCAACTCGTTTCCACTGCTTGCACTGCCGTTTTGACGTAAGGCATTCCGTCGGTTTCTGAAATTAAATTAACCTTGTGCAAATTCTCATTTACACAATCAGTAATTTTTCTCGCCGCTGTAGCTGCTTCCTCTGCTGCTTTTTCTGCCTCTCTGATCTGTGCATCCCATTTATTGAAGAGTATTTCTTTATGGCTGTCTTTGATAATTGGTGCTCCTACTCTTTTTCCTTCCTCTGAATTTTGCCATGCCAAATAATTAGTAACTCTTTCATTAGTTAAATCATAATCATGTCGTAATTCTACGACATGATTAGTGATTTTATCACTTTCTTGACAAAAAGAGTTCCATTGTGAAATTTTTTGGCATAATATATCTTATTGTTGCAGTAGTTGATTATTCAAGGAAATAGACTCTGAGATAAACTCTGTAAGCTTGGGGTCATCTTTATGCATCTCTTGCATAATCTGTATTTGTTTCTCTTTTTCGGCCAAGCTTTTCTGATATCCGATCTGCATTTGCTGAAACTCTTGTTGTAACTTTTCAAATTGTATCTGTGCTTCACTGTTAGCATGTGCTTGTTGCAATTGTTGTTGCAGAACTTGTATTTGATCCTCTTTTTCATTTAATAATAGTCGTACCTCAGATGCTTTTTCAATAGTTGCGGAGGCATAAGCTCCTGTAATCTGAGATAATTTAGTAAGATTTTCAGTGGGATCCGTAGTAGGATCTTTCCATAAAATATCCAATTGTTCTGCATCAGTAGATAGCACATTTTCTAATTTCTTCTTCTTTCTTTGCTTCCTTACTACAGCTTTATGTTGTGGGCTATAGAATATATCCATAGGAGGAATTTCCTCTATTTTAAGTACAAGCTCAGAGGAAGGAGTAATGGGTATATGTTCTGTTTCTGTGACATTTCCACTTATTTCTGTAATCAAACCTTTTGTTGTATGTACAGGAGTTTGTATGTTCTGTCCTTCAACATTAATCAAATCATTAAATGTTTCCCATTCTTTATCTAACTAAGTGCTGATGGATGGTCGCTGTACATTAAGAGGTGGAAGATTCAACTGTGGAGTGGTTGAAGTCTGTTGTTGTGAAAGCTCTTTTGATTGAGCTGTATCCTTCACCGAGCCTTCACTTTTATCATTTTTAGATTTTTTAGAATGTTCAGAAGTTTCTTTGCCAGACTTTGACTTAGACCTTTATGTATCTTAGCTGCCACTGAGACTGACACTAGGATTTGGTTCCCTTGCGGGTTCCAATCGCAAATTATCCAAAGGAATAGTGGTCAATCTTCTTTCTCTGTATATTTTAAACTCTTGAAATTCTTCTGGGAGAACCGTGTTTGAGCTAAATGCAAAATTTCTTTAAATGAACATTTTTCTTGAAACATATCATCAAAAAGAACTTCTTCTCCAGAAAATACTCTTACTTTGACTGCAGTGGTGAAATCCTTGACAACACCATATGGATCAAATAGCCTTCTCGGAAACTTAAACAATTTTAAACATGTAATATTGTTTACTTCCTTAAACGCATGACCAACATCAAATAATGAAAATGCTCCGCAGGACACAAGAAATTGTGGCCAGATGGATTTCTTTTTATCCTTTAATTCTTTTGTCAAACCTCCCTCTCCACAGGTTTTATATGCAATTTCCCGAGCTATGAGTTTATCCGGAACATACAAGGGCAAAACATGAGGAGAAGCAAAGCTTCCAAAAACCCTCACATAAGTAAACAATTCTTCTCCAAACCATCTTGCGACAGGGAGAATGTCTACTTCTGCTTCAGGGGACAACCTTGGGGCATCCTTATTATACAACACTCTGTACAGAGGCAACATTATGCCATGGCAAATTTTATAAAAATGAGGAATGAATTTTGATTCCCACAACTCTTTGTGATAGACATGAATGGGCAAGGGATCTTGAATTGTCCATTGCCAACCCATTAAATGGAACTTAGAAACAAAGTAGATTGAATCCATAACATAGGCAGATAGATAAAAAGGAGGATAAATCCTCTGAGACACAGTCCGTTTAGACCGGTAATTGAAAATAGCCGTGGCTAAGTTATCAGACAATATTTTGGCCCAATCTACAATGGTGGCGTTAACAACAACATTCAATAAGGGAAGCCATTCAGGCAAAATCTTATTAATGTTAGGCTTTCCAAAAACCCTGCATAACATAGCAGCAGTAAAACAATATGGAGAGGTGAGTGAACTGGTACTGTACATACCGTGTTTATCTTTCTTCAGTGGTTCATCTCTTTTGGTCCATTCTTTAGTGCATTCTGCCAAATTTGCATTTTCCTTTGCAAATTTCTCCATAAATTGTTTGTTGTAAGTTGCCTGAGGCTCCGACAAATGATACATAAGCCTCAAATATTCTGGAGTAAACAACCCGATGAGCTCTTGATCTGGAGTTTTAAACTGCCTGTTCGTAATATCGGTGCTATCCAGCACCCATTTTACCATGTCTGTATACAGAAGAATTCTAGGTCTTGCTGCTATCTGGTGCAAAAATGAACAAGCCAGCTCTTGTAAGAGATGCTTCAGAGGAATTACTTGAACCCGCGGTAGCTGGAACATCCATTACCCTTGGGTTCTCTTCTTCAAGCAAAATAAACATACCCTCCCAAGTGGTTATGCCAGCGTCTTTGTTGCAAGTAGTGTCCGCGTACAAGGATGCCATCTCTTTATTTTCAGATTTCAGAGCTTTCTCTTTCTTTCCAGAACTAGGAGCTTTCTCTTTCTTTCCCATAATGCTCTGAATGTTGCTTTGTATAGTCTCCTGTTCTTCGTGCCTGCAGTTTTACGAATTAAGTGAGAATAATGATATGAGAAAGGTGATGGGATAGTTTTAAATGCCGAAGGCATATGAAATATATTATTTAATCGTGAAATAACCTTTCGATCAAAACAAAATCCTTTTCCATTAATAATTGACAATCCATTCATTAACTTGACATTAAGGCACATAACGGGTCTCGATTTACGGAAAGATTTTCTTCGTACAACGAGCTTTTTAAGAATCTGCGATAGTGCGATCTGCAATTTGCTTTGCAATATCGCAGAATCGCCATGTAAAGGCAAGATTTAAAGATCGCGAACCTTTCATAAATTGAAGTCATCGCAAATCGCATCTTTTCAAATCATCGCAAATCGCAACTTTCAAATCATCGCATCTCAACTTTCAGAATCGCATCAAGAATATTCAAATCATAATATCGTATATCGCAATATCGCGAACGTACGTATCGCAAAATATAACATATGAAAAATATCCATATCATATTTTTCGCATTTATGCAATTTTACAAGTAAATATTTTTTTAATAACTTTTAGATCACAGCAAGGATGGATGTGATATTCAAAGAAAGGTTTTATTCTAATCTATCATAAACTTAAGTTTAGTTTAAAGGTTTTCCAAAGAAATTTCTTTAAGTCAATGATAGTAAGTTTTATTGAAAATGAAAACAAACACCAATCAATTTTTTGGATTTTTAAACTAAGGGTCCCCACTTATTTAGTATTATTACTAATATTAAATAAGAAGGGGGATTGTTGCTGGCCACAACAATTGGCGATTCACTTGGAAGAACCAGTTATCTCTACTTTTCTTTTGAATTTTCTAAACTTTTCAAAACAGAAAATTTTCCAGAAAATCAAACTTTATTATAAAAAGACAAAGTACATTATGTTTTATTCTAAGAATGATATTTCATTTCTTCTATGATCAACTTTGACTATTCACTTCCTCAAGCTAGTCCTTGTATCTACATTAGTCATTACTTGGTTTTAAAGATAAAAACAAAATGCTTCTCTGTAAATCAGTTTTAAATATGCTTTTTTCTCGTAGGTAGAGCCACTGCTGCCAGCAAGCGTCTATAGCCTCGACAGGGTTACCTGTTACCCATCAATGATCTTGTGTCCTACGTAGAAAAATATACAATTTTCAAAGAGAAATCCATATTCACACTTATTGATTTTATTTTCTTTTTTATCCTTAAAGAACAATGTCTTGGTTTGGTAGCCAATTTATGACAATGCCATTCACTTGATTTATAACTTTGCTGAACAAGCTGGCTCGTGATGAGACTCCTTGCCTTTTGATTGAAATAATCTTAAGTCATTGCCTTGTTGTGGTATGCAGTATTTGCAAAGTCAGAAAGCTATAATATCTATGATCATGATAAGTCGGCTCGTGATGAGACCTCTTACTCTTTAAGTTAAAAGTGTATCATTGGATTATTCCCTGAACTTTGTAATTTTCTAGGTGGGGAGGAAGTCATTGTTTCCTTAAGATAGCTCTGGACGACAATAATAGAGTTTTTGGAAAAGAAATTTTCTACAAAGAATCTTCGTTTTGTTATTGATACCTTTCATTGGACTGATATAAAACAATCTTTCACCAAAAGTTGCTTTTCATCAAAATTTTCAAAGTTGAAACTAATATTATTTCTAGATTTAAAACTTTTAACTGTATCTTTGAATAATAATGATCAATATTCTAAAAATAATTCTATTTATATAAGTGAAGAAATAAAATCTAAAAAGAGAACTAGTATCTTTTTGATGAATTCCAAATGTAACCATTAACAACTGGTTTTATTATGACAAAAATAAAGGAAACTAATCTACAAAATAGAAGAATGATCTCCTATGGAAAATATTTTTTAAGGATCTGTCCATTAACAGGTAAAGATTCTATTTTCCCTGTTAAATCCTGTAACATAAAAGTAGATGGACCTATGATCTCTGCAATTTGAAAAAGACCAAGCCACATTTGTTGAAATTTTGTATGTTTTCCTTTTTCCTCATGAGCCTTGTCCCATTTTAGAACTAAATCTCCTATCTGAAAATCCTTTCTGGTTATCATGTTTGAATCAAAAGAAGCTTTAACTAATGCTTGATGATGAGCATGAGTTACTTTAGCCTTTTCTCGTTGTTATTCTAACTTAATTATTTCCATCTGCCTTAATTGTAAAGAAGAAGTTGGTTCTTCATCAATATATTGGACTAAGGCTAAAGAAGGGATTGTTAGATGAGTTGGAAGAACCACTTCTCTCCCATAAACTAAATTAAAGGGAGAAGTGCCAATAGAAGCCTTCTGCGTTATTCGATCTACCCATAAAGCATATATTAAAGATTTATGCCAATTTTTATGATTTTGATCAATGGTTCGCTTAATGATTCTAATTAAATTTTTATTTGTGGATTCAGCTAACCCATTTCCCTGTGGATAATAATTGGCAGAATATTTAAGTTTGAAACCTCTCTTGAGTGCAAATTTAGTCATAGCATTACCAGAAAAATATGATGCATTATTAAACATTAAAGCAGAAGGTAAACCAAACCTGGTGATTATGAACTGATCTATAAACTCGATGATATGTTCAGCATTAGCAGTCTTGAGAGGGACTGCTTCTACCCATTTCGTAAAATAATCAGTTGCTGTAATGATATACCTATGTTGTTTAGAAGAGTGAGGAACAATCTCACCTATTATGTCCAATCCCCATTGATCAAAAGGCTACTCAATGTTGACTGGTTGTAATGGTAATGATGGTTTCTTTTGTCTTCCAACTGCAGTTTGAAAAGTTTGACATTTCCTTGCATAGTTGTGTGAATCTTTGAATAAAGTAGGCCAGTAATATCCTGCACGGAGGATCTTATGTGCAGTAGCATCTCCAGCATAATGTCCACCTACTGGCCCATCATGAAGTTCCTGCAAGACTTTTTCAGCTTCAGATTTTTCCAGACATCTTAGAAGAACAGAATCATAATTCATCTTAAAAAGAACATCATTCACAAGCTGATATTGTTTAGCCTTCAACCTTAGAGCTCTTTTCTTGGTGTGATCGAGATTTGGAGGAGCATATCCATTCTTCAGATAAAATATGATATCAACATATAATGATTCAACATCGTTTAGGCTTACCTCATATGTTTGTATTTCTTCAGATGGTTTTTCAGAGATAAGTGATGCTCCAGCTAGTATTTTGCAAAAACCTTGACCTCTTACAATATTTTCTGGTTTAATTTCTACATCATATTCTTTTAAAGCAGTAACCCAATTGGCTCTTTTCTCACCCACATCTTTTTGGACTAAAATATTTCTTACCGCTGGAAACGGTACTATGATTTTTGTATGGGTTTTAAGTAAAAAAGGTCTGAAATATTTAGTTGCTTTGAAAACAACATAAGCTTGTTTCTCCACGTCTGAATAATTCAATTCAGCTCCCTGTAAATTTGAACTGAAAAAGGCAATTGGAGCTTCTACTTTGTCTTGATTTGCTTGAGTGAGTATTGCAGCATAAGATTTATCAGAGGCAAATGTGTAAAAAATAAAAGGATCGGAAAAATTTGGAGTTGCTAAAGATGGAGCATTGATAATTGCTTGTTTGATCAGATTGAATGCCTCATATTCATCTTTGCCCCATTTGAAGTTTGAATTATTTTTAATCATTGCTTGCAAGGGTGATACAATTCTCGAAAAATCTGGCACAAATCTTTTTACAAAATTAATCTGGCCAAGAAAAGATTGCATAGCTTTTTTATTGTGAGGTAAAGATATTTCAGAAATTTCCTTGATTCTATCAGGATCAATATGAATTCCAGATTTTGATACTATGAATCCAAGAAGTTTTCCTTCACTTAATGCAAAAAAGGACTTTTTCGGATTAAGTGAAATTCCATACCTTTGACAACGTTGGAAGATCTGCTTCAAATCTCTAAGATGATTGCTTCGTTTTTTGGAATATACAGTTATATCATCCAAGTAAATTACCACTGATTTGTTAACTAATCCCTTGAAAGCAATGTCCATAGCTCTCTGAAATGTGGCACTAGCGTTGATCAGACAAAAAGACATCTTTTGATATGCATAAGTGCCCCATTTGGTTCTGAATATAGTTTTTAATTAATCATCAGGATGGACTAACACTTGATTATATCCAGAGAAACCATCTAAGAAAGACATTAATTCTGATCCTGCAACTGCCTGTAATATTTGCTCCATGGGAGGCAAAGGAAAATTATCTTTTTGGCAGGCTTTATTAAGATTTCGAAAGTCAATACAAATTATAATGTCTCCGTTCTTTTTTCTAACAGGAACCATATTGGAAACCCATTTAGAATGTCGAACGGGAAAAATAATCTTGGCTTTCAATAACTTGTTAAGTTCAGATTTGATTTGGTTTTCTAGATTTGGATGGATCTTTCTTAACTTTTGTTGGACAGGTTTTTCATCATTGATCATTGGGATAGTATGTTGGATGATAGAAGTGTCATAAGTTTTGAGTTCATCATAGTTCCAAGCAAAGACACTTTTATATTGTTTCAAAAGACGAACATATGCTAACTTTTCTTCAGGAGCTAGGCCAAGGCCTAGGTTGATATTCTGTGGTTTGGCATCAGTTCCTAGATTTACTAATTCATAATTCAAAGTCGAACTTTGTAATTTTGAATTGGTAGATCTTTTAAATCGATCTTTCAAATCATAAAGGTCTTCTAACTTGACTACTGATTTCGGCATAGCATTATTGGTGCTATCTTGGAGCAATTGTTTGTCATGTTGGTCTTCATCAATTATCTGATTGGTGTAAGATCCTTCAGATGTGAGAAAATTTACAATATCAAGATCATCATTGAAAATCCTCCAATTGGTAACGTTATCAGGAATCGAGGGTCTAAAGATTAATTCAATTGAAAATCGATCAGGACTAAAGTCTTCTGCAGGAATGAGCTTGGAAGCTACATTAGCTAGGAGGTCTAAACTAGCATTCTGAATTCTGGGAATTGATGAAATATTAAATGCTATAAAATGTTCAGTCAGATCTTGGACTAAAGATTGATAATGCTTTAAATGACCTAATAAACAATGTATAGTATTGCGTACCTGTTTGATTACAATTTCCGAATCTCCGAAAACTTGTAGATATTTGATGTCTAATCCGATTGCTTTGTATAATCCTTGGACTAAAGCCTCGTATTCTATGGTGTTATTAGTGCAATCAAACTCAAGTCTACAAGTCAGCATAATTGTGTTTCCCTCTGGACTAACCAAAACGCATCCTGCTCCTGCTCCTTCATTAGACTTAGAACCATCAAAAAATAATTTCCAAAATAAAGATTTATTTACAGGAGTATCTACAAAATTAATACATTTAGAACTATCTGTTTGAGAAAAATTTTCTATTTGAGATAAAACAAAATGTTCTAAATAAGGTGAAGTATGAGCATTGAAATTTCCTAAGAAAGAATCAACTGAATAATTGCCAATGATATTACTGTTGTATGCAACTGGTTCATTCTCTCCTTCAAGTTCTGTTACTATGTATTTCTGATGTTTTTCTCGTTCAACCTTTATCTGATTTGGTTTACCATTGTAAGGAAGCCACATATGCGACCAATCAGTTGCAAAATATCCATGAAGTTTTTCTGACCAATCTCTGCTAAGAATTAAGCCATAAAATTATGGAATATCTGCAACTAAAATATCAATGACTTGACATACCTTTGGATTTGATGACAATATTATGGTAACCTGATTTAATTCGCCAATTACTTCAACTTGCGATCGATCTAGCTGGACTATGCGTACAGCAGATTTTTGTGGTTGAATGTTCAACTTTGCACATATTGATTTTGGTAGAATATTAGATGAAGCTCCAGAATCCACTAAACAATTATGCAAATTTTTATTGAAAACTTCATAAGTAAGAAGAAATGGAGGAGTATGAGATCTTGACCTTCCTCCAATTAAAGCGATATTTTCTAGATCAACTTTATTGATCGCATTAGCTGGAGGTCTTCCCATCTCGTTGGAAGCTTGAGAAATCATAGGATTAGGCAAAGCTTTTTCTGGTACAACATGTAATTATTTCAAAAGTACCTTTTGTTGGTGTTTTAACTTGCTCAATTTATAAAAATTGATGTTAGCCCTAGTCTTCTTCATGTCTTCTATGATATTATACTCCATTTCACTGGGACAATCAGTGTTCTCGATGGAGTTGATGAATCTGTCTGGACTGGGCTAGTTTGAATTGCTTTAGATGTCGTTTTCTTGGGTACAATTTTATCCCTAGTCAATAAGCTTGCGCTTTTTGACTTAGGAGTAGATTGAGGAGGATCAAGTTGATTTCTACTTTGAGTGCTAACCGGGGATGCTTCTTGATCTTCCTCATCTGGGAGGATGAAATCCCACATACCTTGTACTTCTATAACTTCTTCTTCATCAGTAGTTTCCTCAGTAGCAGTTTCCTCTTCTTCTTCTTCCGATTCAGCATTAGTAATGGCATTTGGTGGCTTTGAATCAATTGAAGGGTTTCTTCTAAAAGGCTTGAAAGATTTTTTAGAAGATGTTTATGCCACTTGTTTCTTAATGTCAACCATTTCGTTAGACATGGTTTTCAAAAAATTTTGCAGTCCTTCTAAATCAAATGGATCTTTTGATTGCTTTTTCTTGGGATCTTCCTTAAAAGTGACTTTCTTGGATTTTCGTTCTTCTATCGCATTTTTCTTGTCTAAAGCAATGATACGTTTTTCTACCGCTATTGCCTCCTTCATGTTTTCTGCTAAAGTTGGTTTGTTAGCCCTATCAACAAAGATTGCTATGTTTGATGGTAAAGCAGAAATATACCATTCACTTCACACCTCTTCGCTAGGCTTGGAAGCAGTAGGAATTTTGTTTAACAATTTATTGAAACGCGAATTGAAATCCTTGACAAGTTCCTTTGAGTCAGCTCTAAGATTAGATAGATCATTGATCAATGTTGTTGTAGACTTGTCATCACCAAATTTAGTCAAAAATTGATCTTGAAAGATATCCCAACTAGTGATGGATCTAGATGGTAATGAAAAATACCATGATCCAACTGCTCCTTGTAGAGTATAAGGGAAAAGTCGGACAAAATCATCTTCATTAATAACTCCATTGAGATTTATAGACAGCATAAAATTGTTTATATGTTCTTCTGCTAACATGCCTGCTTCAGGATTAAACTTAGGCAGCCATTTTTCAGGATAGGCTGGTAATTGACTCAAGGGTGCAGGCATTAAGACTGCCCCTGGATTATTCCATGGCATTTGGGCCATCGCTGAACTACTAACAGAGGAAAGTGTAGAAGATGATGTCTGTGATTGAGAAAATGAAGATATTACAATTATAGATGATTGATAAGGTGATGTGGAAGTTCCAGTGGAATGAGGGACAATAGTCTGAAGTGGAGGGGTGGACGGTTGACTTCGTGGTGAAGAGGTTGAGATGGATGATGATGAGGAAAGAGTCTCGCTGTCAGACCCTTTAGGTGATTTCCTAGCTCTCTTCCTTGTAGGTAGAGGTAACTCAGTTGGCTGAATGCCAAGCTTTTCGCTCTGTAATCTGGTAAGAGGATGAGCAGGATTATATTGTGAAGTTACACTGCCTTGAGATTTATCAGATCTTTGAGGTGATATTGAAAATCGCTGAAGTTTATGAATCAAAGATTCAACTTCAGGAGGTTCAATAGCAGATTCTTCTGAAAATTCAGGGTTTGTAGCAGTGTCTATTGCTCTTGCGACTTCTGGCTCTAGATTTACAATTTCTGAGTGCGATGGAGAAGTCGGGGGAGATGGTGAGGGTGTTTTACTCTCAGAATGGTATTTAGATTTAGATTTACTTTCCATTCATAGTTCGTGGCCCTCCTTCTAGCGCCAAATATGTTGAAGCCCCGAAAATCGGGTCTACAACAAGGGGGATACCCACCCGGTCCGGACCTTGGTTAACAACTCATTTTCCGTTTGGTGTAGTGGGTCCGACTGGGGATAATGGGACCAGTTTCCCAATGTGTATGTGTGTGTTGAGAATAGATATTTCCTTTCTAAAAAGGTTCCTAAGTGAAATGCTTCTATTCTATTTCTAATCTAATCATATGCAAATTGTATTCTAATTTAAACAGAAATATCTAATTCTAAACTAAACCCGGGATAAAATCTTGTTTATGCGATCTAAAATGATTTCGAATAACAATCGATAATAAATATCATTCAACTGTTATAAGAAAATAATTCAATAAAAATAAACCACTTCATATAAAAAGTTAGATGAAACAGTTGTGAAAAACATATCGCATAATAAGCTATTCATACATTAAGCATAAATAAATAGCTATCACCGTACAAAAGTTCCAAATGATAACTTAAGCATTCGAGCATCAATATATAAATAACTGAATATAAATATCACTTTTAACACAAAAGCAGAAATAGTTAAGAGATAAAAGTACCATTTATAACTGGTTCTACTCATGAGCTAGAAGTAATAATGACTTATATCTTCTTAATCCAACATCTACTAAGAGTACAGAAATGCAACATCAGTAGCAGATATTAGACACAGATATCAATAAATCTCATTCCATTCATTCATCAAAACCTCCTATGAGGGTGCAGAAGTGCATGTTCTGAGGATAAGTTTTTGACAAATTTCAGGACCCTTCTCTAAATGCATGAGAAGGGTTTAAATACTACTAACTAAATCTAATTATAGTTTATTACAAAAATTTTAGGATTCGGTTTAAATGACCGTCCTTTTTATAGGTAAAAATAAAGTAAAACTAACACTAAATCTAAAACTAAAATTAACAACTAACTACTTATGAATTTGATCTTTGAATTTGCAAGCATCCAGCATTGATTTGAGAAGAGGGGGCTGGCCGACTTCAGATTTCAATTTTCCTGAAAAGAAGAAATCAGCAAGTGTGGTCGCGATCTTCTCAGTATAATTAATGATGCAATTAAGAGTACTGCATTGATTGTGTGGTTTTACTAGACACGTCCAGTAAGAATCCCGCTGACCACAATCCTTGAACGATTTTGCCTTTCTTAGATTTCTCGTTTCCATCCGTTTGGCAATTGTCGTGCTTTCGTGTAGGTATCCCATCGGTTTCTAAAATTAATGAATTTCGTGCAATGTTTAATTTATGCACCGCATGTTCGCCTGTAGTCGCTCGCTTTTCAGCTTCTCTCTCTCGGTCTCCATCCAATTTATTGAAGAGCATTTCTTTATGACTGTCATTGATAATTGGTGCTCCTACTCTTTTTCATTCCTCTGTCTTTTGCCATGCCAAATAATTAGTAACTCTTTCATTAGTTAAATCATAATCATGTCGTAATTCTACGACATGATTAGTGATTTTATCACTTTCTTGACAAAAAGAGTTCCACTATGAAATATTTTGGCATAATATATCTTGTTGTTGCAGTAGTTGATTATTCAAAGAAATAGATTCTGAGATAAATTATGTAAGCTTGGGGTTGTCTTTATGCGTTTCTTGCATAATATGTATTTGTTTTTCTTTTTCGGCCAAGCTTTTCTGATACCCAATCTTCATTTGCTGAAACTCTTGCTGTAACTTTTCAAATCGTATCTGTGCTTCACTGTTGGCATGTTCTTGTTTCAATTGTTGTTGCAGAACTTGTATTTGATCCTCTTTTTCATTTAATAATAGCCTTACCTCAGATGCTTTATCAATAGTCGCGGAGGCATAAGCTCCTGTTATCTGAAATAATTTAGTAATATTTTCAGTGGGATCCGTAGTAGGATCTTTCCATAAAACATCAAATTGTTCTGCATCAGTAGAGAGCGCACTTTATAATTTTCTCTTCTTTATTTGCTTCCTTACTACTGCTTTATGTTGCGGGTTGTAGAATATATCCAGAGGAGGAATTTCCTCTATTTTAAGTACAAGCTCGGCAGAGGGAGTAATGGGTATATGTTCTTTTTCTGTGACATTGCCACTTATTTCTGTAACCAAACCTTTTGTTGTCTGTACAGGAGTTTGTATGTTCTGTCCTTCAACATTAATCAAATCATTAAATTTTTCCCATTCTTTATCTAACTGAGTGCTGATAGATGGTTGTTGTACATTAAGAGGTGGAAGATTCAACTGTGGAGTATTTGAAGTCTGTTGTTGTGAGAGCTCTTTTGATTGAGCTGTATCCTTCACTGAGCCTTCACTTTTATCCTGATCAGATTTTTTAGAATGTTCAGAAATTTCTTTGTCAGACTTTGACTTAGATCTCTCTGAATCTGAGCTGCCACTGAGACTGACACTAGGAGTTGGTTCCCTTGCGGGTTCCAAGCACAAATTATCCAAAGGAATAGTAGTCAATCTTCTTTCTCTGTATATTTTAAACTCTTGAAATTCTTCTGGGGAGAACCGTGCTTGAGCTAAATGAAAATTTTCTTTAAATGAACCTTTTTCTTGAAACATATCATCAAAAATATCTTCTTCTCCAAAAAATACTCTTACTTTGACTGAAGTGGTGAAATCCTTGACAATATCATACAGGTCGAATAACCTTTTCGGAAACTTAAACAATTGTAAACATGTAATATTGTTTACTTCCTTAAACGCATGACCAACATCAAATAATGAAAATGCTCCACAGGAAACAGGAAATTGTGGCCAGATGCCCTTCTTTTTATCCTTTAATTCTTTTGTCAAACCTCCCTCTCCACAGGTTTGATATGCAATTTCCCGAGCTATGAGTTTATCCAGAACATACTTGGGCAAAACATGAGGAGAAGCAAAGCTCCCAAAAACCCTCACATAAGTAAACAGTTCTTCTCCAAACCATCTTGCGACAGGGAGAATGTCTACTTATGCTTCAGGAGATAACCTTCGAGCATCCTTATTATACAATACTCTATACAGAGGCAACATTATGCCATGGAAAATTTTATAAAAATGAGGAACAAATTTTGATTCCCACAACTCTTTGTGATAGACATGGATGGGCAAGGGATCATGAATTGTCCATTGCCAACCCATTAAAGGGAACTTAGAAACAAAGCAGATTGAATCCATAACATAGGCAGATAGATAAAAAGGAGGATAAATCCTCTGAGACACAGTCCGTTTAGACCGGTAATTGAAAATAGCCGTGGCTAAATTATCAGACAGTATTTTAGCCCAGTCCACAATGGTAGCGTTAACAGTAGCATTCAATAAGGGAAGCCATTCAAGAAAAAACTTATTAATGTCAGGCTTTCCAAAAAGCATGCATAACATAGCAGCAGCAAAACAATATGGAGAGGTGAGTGAACTAGTACTGTACATACCGTGTTTATCTTTCTTCAATGGTTCATCTCTTCTGGACCATTCCTTGGTGCATTCCGCCAAATTGGCATTTTCCTTGGCAAATTTCTCTATAAATTGTTCGTTGTAAGTTGCCTGAGGCTCCGACAAATGATACATAAGCCTCAAATCTTCTGGAGTAAACGACCTGATGAGTTCTTGACCTGGAGTTTTGAACTGTCTGTCTGTGATATCAGTGCTATCTAGCACCCATTTTACCATGTCTGTATATGGAAGAATTCTTGGTCTTGCTGCTATTCGGTGCAAAAACGAACAAGCCAGCTCTATAAGAGATGGTTCATAAGAATTACTTGAGCCCGCAGTAGCTGCAACATCCATTACTCTTGGGTTTTCTTCTTCAAGCAAATTAAACATACCCTCCCAAGTGGTGATATCAACATCTTTATTGCAAGCAGTGTCTGCGTATAAGGAAGCCATCTCTTTATTTTCAGAACTTGGAGCTTTCTCTTTCTTTCCAGAACTCGGAGCTTTCTCTTTCTTTCCTATAATGCTCTGAAAATTGCTTTGTATAGTCTCCTGTTCTTCGCGCCTGCAGTTTTACGAATTAAGTGAGAATAATGACATGAGAAAGGTGACGGGATAGTTTTAAATGCGGAAGGCGTATGAAATATATTATTTAATCGTGAAATAACCCTTCGATCAAAACAAAATCTTTTTTCATTAATAATTGACAATCCATTCATTAACTTGACATTAAGGTGCATAACGGGTCTCGATTTACGGAAAGATTTACTTCGTATAACGAGCTTTTTAAGAATCTGCGATAGTGCGATCTACGATTTATATTTGCAATATTGCAAAATCGCAATATTGCAAATCTCAGCTTTCGCAAATCGAAATCATTGTAAATCGCAACTTTCGTATTATCGCAATATTTAA
The DNA here is from genome assembly GCA_034641835.2 of Pinus albicaulis. NCBI lineage: Eukaryota > Viridiplantae > Streptophyta > Pinopsida > Pinales > Pinaceae > Pinus > Pinus albicaulis. Next base: position 981,555,143 of record CM076581.1, read on the forward strand.
AATCGCAACTTTCGCAAATCGCAATCAGTAACATCGCGAAATCTTAATATCGCGACATCGCAATATCGCAAAATCGCAATATCGCAAAATATAACATATGAACAATATCCGTTAATATATTTTCTGCGATATGCGATTTGCGATAAATATTTTTTTGCATAGTTTTTTGGATCGCGTGCGATGGATGTGATATTCAAAGAAAGGTTTTATTCTAATCTATCATAAACTTAAGTTTAGTTTAAAGGTTTTCCAAAGAAATTTCTTTAAGTCAATGATAGTAAGTTTTATTGAAAATGAAAACAAACACCAATAAATATTTTGGATTAATAAAAACTAAGGGTCCCCACTTATTTAGTATACTAATACTAAATAAGAAGGGATATTCTTGGCTAGCAGCGAGTGTATGAAGTATGTTTTGGCATTGTCAGTAACCTTAGGGACATATACTTTGATTGATCACTTCTTTGTGGTCGACACTCCTGACACCATTGTGATATTGGGTGTGCAGTGGTTGATTACATTAGGGAAAGTCACCATAGTTTGGGAGACTTTTCAGATGGAATGGGTAGATAAGAAGAGTGGTAAGCATCAAATGATCAGAGGCATGAACACTTATCCACCTCAGGTGGCTCTACACATAAGATGGGGCCTGATTTGCATAGTGGGAGTAAGGAAACATTATTCCACTCATTTATGCAGTTGACTCTGACCCATATTGTTGTATTATTTGGAGGCATTCCATCAGGAAGGCCCCTAGACCTCCTTTGGCGATCACCCTCAGCTCAACATCGATAGATGTTTCATCTACAAGCTCTTCGTCTACCTTTTGTAGTGATGTGTATGTGAACCATATTTCCCATGAGGATGTGTTAGGTATCCCCGCTGCATCATGTGGTCTTTCTTCTGTTAGTCCCCCCATATTTCATTATGATGAAGACATTATGGAAGCGATGACCACCCCTGACTATCCCTGGGATGATATGCACCACCGTGGGTACTTCCTTCTGGAGTAGTCCCATTACCAATATGTTGTGGAGTCTAAAGACTTCATCTATGACGAGGTCAATTGGTTTTGAAATCTCATTCCTACACCCGACACTTTCGAAGAAGGAAATATGGCCAATATCTTTCCTACCATTAAAATTAACATTTCCAATAAATCAAGGGTAGAAGAAAACATTTTCTTGGGGGCACATTGCACCCCAAAAGAAATTGAATCTTACACTAAGTTATTCAAGTGATTTTTTGATGTTTTCACCTTTTCCTATTCAGATATGCCTGGACTTGATCTTGCCATTGTCGAACACCATATCGATACATGGTTCGATGCCAATCTTGTCTGTCAAAAATTGAGACCCATTAACCCTTCCAGACGATAGGCTATCAAAGTTGAAGTCAATAAGCTCAAGCAGGCAGGTTTTATCTATCCCATTGAATACACCGTGTGGGTTTCTAACCTGGTTCCCATCCTCAAGAAACAAGGCACCATCTGTGTCTGCACTAACTTTCGGAACCTTAACAAAGCTTGTCCCAAAGAAAACTTCCCCACACTGTTCATTGACTAGATCATAGATGAGTGTGTGGGGCATGAGGTTCCATCCTTTATGGATGGTTTCTCCGGATACAACCATATCGTTATCCAATGTGTTGATCAGTTAAAAAATGTGTTCATTAATCCGTGGGGAACTTTTTCTTATAGGGTCATGTTGTTCGACCTAAAGAACACCGGAGCCACCTTCCAGCAGGCCATGTCATAATGTTTCCATGATTTGGCTCATATTATCCTTGCCTTCCTTGACAACCTCACTTCTCGTTTTAGGCATCGGGTGCAACACATTCATGATTTACGTACCGTCTTTCTCTAATGTCGCAAGTATAATATCTGCCTCAACCTGCTGAAGTGTGTCTTTTGTGTTCCTTCCAACTATATTTTGGGCTTCATTGTGTCCAAATATGGTATAACAGTTGATCCCATCAGATTCCAAGCCATCCTTGAGCTTCCTATTCCTCATACCTTGCGCCAGTTACAAAGCCTCCAAGGGAAAGATAACTTCCTTCTTCGGTTCGTCCCTAACTATGCCACCACTGCGCATGGGTTTCTAAGACTCCTTCTATCTAATATTCCATTTGTTTTGGATGACTACACTCAACAGTATTTTGATGCCCTAAAACATGCTCTCACTTCTGCTCCCTTGATTAGTCCTCCTAATTTTGAGAGGGATTTCATCTTGTACATCTCTGCTTCCACCCATTCGATCGTTGGGGTCCTTATCCAGGAATATGACACTAGAAATGAACATGTTATCTTTTATGTCGGTAAGAACCTCATAGGTCCCCTTGTGTCCTACTCGTATGAAGAGAATTTGGTGTTGGTCGTTGTGTTGTTGTTCCAGAAACTTCATCATTATATCCTTACGCATTCCATCAAGGTTGTGACCAATTCCAACCCCATGGATTTCCTATTGAGTAGATGGATTATGAATCGAAAGTACTCTCGTTGGATCGTTATCCTTCAAGAATTCGATCTCAAATTTGTCACACCCAAGGTTAAGAAAGTTTTAGCCCTTGCTGAACTCATTTCTGAATTGCCTACTGGTATGCAATATCCGTCGGTTAATGATGATTTACCCGATGAACACTTGTTCACCATTACTTTGTACAACCCTTGGTATGGCGATATCCTTACCTACCTATGAACCCAAAAGTTTGCTTCCCATCCTCATTGTGATGATCTACGACGTATACGTTACCAAGACCCCCACTATCTTCTCATTGGTGACAATATCTATCGTTGTGGTGTTGACTCTATCCTCCATCGTTGTCTCATGCACGCTGAAGCTGAACAAGTCATTAATGCCTTCCATAGCGGCACTTATGGTGGCCACCTCTTTGGTTTTGCCACTGCCCAGAAATTCTTACGCGCTAGGTATTTTTTTTCCTTCTCTCTTCGGTGATTGCATTGAAGCAGTCAAACATTGTTCCAATTTCCAACTATTCGCCCTAAAGGTGTGACTCTTCCCGCTCCCCTCCATCTTGTCATATCAGTCGGTCCCTTCTGCAAGTGGGCCATTGAATTTATTGAGTTTGGACTTCCATCTACTAGTAACCACAAGTATATCATAGTGGTGGTTAACTATTTCACCAAATGGGTTGAGGCCATGCCAACGTTTAATAACACGGTAGCTACCACAACTCTCCTTTTATTTAACCATGATATCGCTCGATTCGGGGTTCCGAAACAATTGGTCTCTAACCATGGCCAAAATTTTGAAGATGAGATATGATGTGAGCTATATTCTTTGTTGGGCTTTCAGCACCAATATTCATCGTCCTATCACCCCCAAGGTAATGGTCAAGTGGAAGCAGTCAATAAAATCCTTAAAACTATGCTTCAACGAACGGTGACCAAGCACAAAACCAACTGGCACCTTATGCTATTCCCTACTTTGTGGGCCTATAGAATGATCTGAGTATGAATGTTATTTTTTATGTGCTAATTTCATCTTCAAATTGAAATTTTATTTGCTGATATTATGCTTTTTATACATGGGTTTCCTTGTTGATTATGTGTGTCAAGAAGGTAAATTAGCTGAGTTTTATGAGTGAATTCAAGAGCATAAAGCATGAAATAAATATGTTTAATAGCGGCAAAAACAAGAACAAAAAACCATCGCAATTGATTCATCAATACAAAGTTTTTATGAAGGAGTTTACCCATCCCGCGCTGCATCTCCTTAGTCTAGCTTCCATGGCTTGGGCCTCTGCATTAGCTCAAAAATTCAAAAATTAACATTTACATTCACCTACATCTCCTGAAACCTACTTCAATGGCTCCAAAATGTCCAAAGAATTCATAAATGACTCTTCATTCTCTCAATTTGGTCTTCAATTGATCTAGGCATGGCCTTCCCTCCTGGTGACCCTGGGTTTCATTTTTCTTCAAAGTGACAAAAACACCTTTATAATTACTCCTCTGCCTTTGCAACATATACCAATGGATTCAAAGCATGCCAATCTGATTAATTGATAATAATCAGATTAATTAATAATAATTATTAGATTAAGGGTGGATAAGTATGGTTTTAAATGTGCACTAAGTGTGTTTATCATTGGCGCTTTAACTAAGGTTACAAGGTATGGTCACATGGGAGGGGGCTGGTCCCCTCCATTCCCGTTATCGTAGATTTCACATAAGTTCAAATATGATTAGGAGGGGGAGGTCATGGGTTTGACCTGCCCTCCGCCCATCCTACATATATTTTGGCATGCAAAATATTAACCCAAACCTTTGATAAAGGTTTATGAACTATATAGACATATGTCCATAATATATATGTGTTCGGAATTTGTATATGAAAACTTTAATATTTGTGCCCATACGATACATGTTTATCAATTCAAAACCTTAGAACATAAATAAATGCGCTCCACCATATGTATTAACCATAGAAACTTTAATATTTGTGCCCATATGATATATGTTTATTAATTCAAAACCTTAGGACATAAATAAATGTGCTCTACCATATAATTGTTATTCCTTATTAATTTTGACTAAATCACCCATAAATAATTAAAAATATCATTATTTGTTAAATTATTCCTTAACCCCATTCTTGAGATGATAAATAAATCATTTATTTGTTTATTATTTCTAAATAAATGGATTTAACCAATTTATATATTTTTTCCCTCCAACAAAATATAATAAAATATTTCAAACAATTAGATCTAGATCTTGGTTAATAATATTTTTTTATTTGCTATTATCAAGGATAACTCAATATTTTGTTATAAATAGGAGGGTTTTCCATTCATTATTCACTTTGATCACTTTCATTGTCGCGCTTTGATCATTTTCATTGTTGCTACTATTTTCTTGCTTCTTGAGCTCCCACAGAATTCAACACGTCTTAGGTTTTCTACACCATTGAGAGAGAGAAACTTCTAGATCTAAAGCGTTGAGGACAGCTAAGAACCCATCCCATTGAGGGGGACTGGTAACATCATTCTTTGTTCCCTTCCCAGGTGTTATAATACATATAAAATTATTTATATCTTGTCTTGTTCGTTGGATTTTGGAGAAAATCTTATTTTTTTTACTGTTTAGCTACTTCTACTGCATAGATTTGGTTTTTTGAAGCATTTTTTTCCACTATCTTTTGTAGATCTAAGGAAGTTAAGTAGCCATATTTGTTGTTAGGGTTGTTTTTCACACACAGCTAAAGAGATATATTTTCGTACACTTGCATTAAGAATTTACGTTAACATTAGAGATGTCAGAAGGAAGCTTAGTTGGCATACCAGGCCAACCTGGATTGTGGAGTATAGGGTCGTTGATTAACTGGTTGAAATTGGGAAGGCTTAAAGATGCCATGAAAGGTAGAAAAGGAGTAGTCGGAATGGTTCTAGTAGCGGCTCCGCTAGTGGCGGCTCTAGCATTAGGGCTAGGGCCACCACTAGCTTGAGTACATACACATGCATTAGCGCCTGACATGATGATGGTATGAGGGTGAGGAGAGAAGAGCTTGGAATCAGAGGAAGAACTCGACGAACCAAAATCAGAATCGATATGGAGACTCGACAGAGGACTAACTCGGACCCTACGTAGTGGAGTAAGTCTTCCTAATGGAAACTGAGGGTGAAGGCCTTGAAGTCTCTGAGATAAACACCTTGGGGGCACAATGATGGCAAGTCACAGATGACATGAAAAGGTTGAAGAGTGATAAACAAAGGCTCAGTGAGGCAGATTAATTAATTACGATGTTTATGTCTTGGTTTAGCGGTGTAAACCAAGCACTCTTCTCTTTAGGTGTGTGTGTGTGCAAACCGTGTGTTAATTTTAATTAAGCACGAGCGGTTGTATAAATAAAAAGAAAAAAAGTTGAAGTAATGTAAATAAAACTGAAACGAGAGTAAAATAGACAGCTACAAATGCATAAATTCAACCCAGAATAAGGCTTCCAAAACAAATAGTCTAAAAGGCAGGAAAAATTGACTCAAAAAACACAATATGACCAAAATATCTAAGGTCTAAGGGGTAGGGATCTAAAGACTCAGATCTATTGGAAATGACGTAGAAAAACAACAAGAAACCGGAGGGGAAAACTGCTGAAAAATGGGAGGCGAAAGGTTAAAACCCTAGGGGAAACAATGGAACCCTAAGGGAAAGACCAAAAAAAATTCAAGAGGGGGTTTTGGATGGAATAGTAACTGATCTAAAGGGGACTGAAAGAAGGATAGATCAGACCCTGAAACAATGGCTGAAAGCGCTCCAAATCTTAGACTACCTACTCAGCTAAACCCCTCCTAGAAAGGTGGAAGTGTACTGAAACCTTAAGGGGCTTAGTTCTACTTCAAGGTGAAAAAATGAGCATATCCAAGCCTAATACGGGCTAAGACGGAGGTTAAATAACCCAAAACAGTGCTTGCAGCAAACCCTGACTGTCACAGAAAAAACTCAAAAAAAAGTTTCAGCTCGTAGGTACTGAGTTGTAAGTTGTGGAAATCACAGTTTCTAAGCTAACAGGTGTGATTTCAAGCATAAATAGCAGGTTTTGGGCCAAAAATTATGAGTTTCAGTTCCTAGATCCTCACGCAGTAGGTTGCAGAAAACTTGTCATCTTTGGCGCGGTTGATACCTGTTACCTACGGAAAACACCTGAAAGTTAGAATTTTACTTGTTTTAGGGCATAACATTTAAAAAACAACATCAAGATATTGGAAACAACTGAATAAAAACCCTAGTTATTGAAGTTGCTGGTCATGCAGGAATATGAATAACAACAGTGGAGTGGCTAATTGTTAGGTAAATTCTTAATGCAAGTATACAAAAATAGCTCCCTTTAGTTGTGTGTGACAAACAGCCCTAACAACAAATATGGTTGCTTGAATTTTTTAGATATGTAATCGATAGTTAAAACAAATGCTGCAAAAAACTAGATCTATGCAATAAAAGCAGTTAAACAATGAAAATAAAAAAGAATTGCTTCATGCACCAACAGACAAGACAAGATATAAATAATTTTATATGTATTGTAACACTTGGGAAGGGAACAAATAATAATGTTACCAAGCCCCCTCAATGGGATGGGTTCTTGGTTGTCCTGGACGCTTCAGATCCAGAAGTTTCTCTCTCTCAATGGTGTAGAAAACCCAAAATGTGATGTCTTTGAAAATGCAACAAGATGATGGAGCTTAGTGAAATGAAGTCGCCTTCACTAAGTGGGCCCGCAGGCTATTTTTGGCGCAAAGTCTATTTTTAGACTATCTCTATTTTTAGACATATGGATCATGGTCTATGAGTTGCAGGATGCTATTTATGGATGATTGGTCGAGTTGGTAAAAATAGATGGACCTCTATTTTTAGACATTGGACGGAATCTATTTTTAGACTGCCGGGCTAAAAATAGAACAATCAAATATTATTAACCCTTAATAATATTTAGACTATAAACATTATCTTATCCTCTTGGAGCACTTCAGTTTGATGCTTGGATGTGGCACATGCAGATGACAGAAGGAAATACGCTTTTCCTAAGGGTTATTTGAGCTATTGCATGGTTGACTTCGGTTAGAACTCATGTGGCAGATTTTGGTGGAGTTGATGAGACAGTTAGTGGAGTTGTGTTCGGTTTAACTTAGTTGAACTAGTTGTATTTAGTCTAGCTAATAAATACACCAGTGATGAGTGGTGTGAATTAATTATTAATTAATTCACTAATTATTAACTCATAAATCAACTAAAGAACACATCAGTTAACTGCAATGCATGGACAGTTCAGTGGAGACCAGTGTTAAAGGTGGGTGAAAGGGTGAGTCTACTATCAGTTGTGACTATGGTTGTGCATGAGATTTGCACACACATTGATTGAGATTGCCAATGAGGATTGCGCAGTACAAGCCAGGTGGATTCGAACTTGGATCTCATCATTATTCATCTTGGATTGCGCAGTAGAGGCAGGCAGACTTGTGGAGGAGATTTGAACCTGTGACTTGTTCATCTTCCATGCTAGTTTGTGTGTAGCATGTGAGATAGTGCTAAGAGCTGTGAGAGCTTTGTGCTATGTATTGTTACATGTTCTCTATCATTATAATATACAGATAGTTGGGGGTTTTCAGCTGTATGCTTTCCCCATTACATATTGTGTTGATATGTGTGCTTGATTATGTTTTAATGTGCGCATGCGACTGCTTCTATTTCCGCATATTGATGATCAATTGTAGAAGAGGTTATGTATTATGCATGAAGCTTAAATAGTGTGTAATTAGGATAATCTCGGTGAATAATTAAGCTATTATTCAAATTTCTACACATGATGAACTCTATGGGAGCTCAAGAAGCAAAGAAAGTAGTAGTAGCAATGAGAAAGCTCAAAGCGTGACAATGAAAGTGATCAAAGTGAAGAATGAATGGGAAAACCCTCCTATTTTATAACAAAATATTGATTTATCCTGAATAATGGCGCATAGTAAAATATTATTAACTAAGATCTAGATCTAACCGCTTGGAATATCTTATTATATTTTGTTGGAGGGAAAAAGAATTTAAATTGGTTAAATACCTTTATTTAGAAATATTAAACAAATAAATGATTTATTTATCATTTCAAGAATGTAGTTAAGGAATAATTAACAAATAATGATTTGTTTAATTATTTCTAGGTGATTTAGTCAAATTTAACAAGGAATAATATCTAAATAATGATTTAATTAATTATTCATAGAGAAAAAAGAGGATAAATAATTATTTATCTAATTATTTCTCATAATTGGGTTAAAAATGACCAGGAATATTATTTAAACAATGGTTTATTAATTATTCCTAAAGGAAAATCAAATAAATAAGGATCTATTTAATTCTTCCTCATGAGGTTTCTTGTTTTAACCAAAAATAACTTAATAAAATATGATTTATTAAATTATTACTTATAGTGAAAGCAATTTTACTATGGTAAAATTGGTCTTGCAAGGTGTACTTCGATCGATCAAATTGTAAATGGTTAGATGACCAAATTTTGATGTAACACCTTGTATTGGCTAAGTGTTGGCCAGAGCAAGATAGTCAGCATGAGAACATGTTTACAGTGAAAGGTGTGCTTCAGAGTTGAAGCAAGACATTGTAATAGTTTCACATTCTCATTTGATTAATGAAAAGGAACAAACATGTTTTTCGCAATTGGGTTCCCTTGTAAAATCATTGTGTTTTTGTGGTTTTGATGGTTGCATGTCATTGAATGTGTTTCTAAATTGTTATTTCCATTCTGAAAAATTGTAGAGGAAATTTGTAATCTCTTGTTTTCAGTTCGAATTCATTAATAGTAGCAAATTTCTATTAATTTTTACATTATCCCTATCCCTCATAAACACAAGCTCTTGAATTTCACAGTCAAGTAGGGCTTCGCTAAACCCTAGACTCAAATCCTCATTATTATTATCTTTAAAAGTAGGGATAAAACCAATCCTTGTAATTTTGGGACCATTATTATTAGCCCCGTCTTATCCAAGATTTAAGAAGGTATTTTGGGAAAAATGATAAATATATGGCTTGAAAGCCATGGAAAAAAAGCTAAAGGACAAGATGTCATTTGGGGATATCATTTGATTTTTGACCATATTGTTATGTTTAGGATCATTTTGAAAGAGTACTACAATAATAAAACCAAATTACTTTATTGTTTTGTTGATTTTGTTTTTTAAATGGCTTTGTACCCAAGACTAACTTTTGGGATTGTTAGAAGAGTTAAATTTTCTTATGAGATGAGAATTGTTGTTGCAAGGCTATATGAAAATTTCATTTCTAATATTAGGAACACTAAGGGATGGTCGAAAGGAATTGATTATAATATAGGAATCAAGGACAATTGTCCCATATCCCTTACTCTTTTTAGCATTTACATTGATTAACTAGAATGTTGGTTGGAAGAAATTAGTTGTACTAGCCCAACTCACAATGGTATAATTATCATCTTTCTTATTTATGATGATGATATTTTTCTTATGGCACAAGATCCATATGACCTCAATGATCATCTAATAATTCTCAAGGACTTCTTCTCTAATATGGGTATGGTTGTAAAAATGGACAAAACAAAAGTTATGATAATAAAATCCCATAAGATCAATTATGACACTTTCATACATGACAATAATAGTTGTGAGGAAGTATTTTAGTACAAATCAATATTCAGGGGATTTGGTATTTCTAGAGGATCTTGGAGAAGGATAGAGAAGATCCAAAAGAATTTTATAACTTATAATCTTAAAATTAAAAGCCATGCACCCTATCATATCCTCCTTATAGAAGCAAGACTCTCCCCATTGAGTGCATAGCCATGGTTAGATACTCAATGTATAAGAACAAGATAAATAACATGGATAACAATTGGCTCCACAAAATTTCTTTCAACTCTTGCATAATCATCAATGGCTCAAGCAGAGACAGTATCAAGATGCCAAAACTTGGCTAAAACATTAGGGAACATAGGAATATGTGGATACTGGGAATATTAAAAACATTATTACATCTAATTTTTAAGAGAATTTTTGGTGCAATAAAGAGTTTAAAAATAAATGAAGCTAAGAGATTACAAGGAGGTGGTTAACCTTAATCTTGAATATTAAAAGTAGCACAAGGAAAAAAAAATCAATGTAATTAAAATATCGACCAACTCCCACGGGTTACATAGCAAAAATAGGCATTGGACAATCCGAAAATACCGTGGGATGCAAGAATTTGTCATATTTGTGACACTTAGAGGGATGAAGATGAAAGACACTTTCTCTTAGAGTGCTTGTGTACACCAAAATTAGAACTCAATTTCAAAATGTCTATTACAACAGTGAGATTCCTAACCTCCTAAGTCGCCATAACTATGGCATTATTGAAACACTTCTCTTACTACCTTTTAGCATAAAAATAATATTCTAAATGAATCTAAGCAACATTTACCTCTTCAATGTCTTCAAACTAATTATAGTCTCAATAAACACTAATCATCATTATGATTTATATCAATTTTTTTTTTTCATAATAACATAAATAATAATATTTTTAAATAAAAATATAAAATTAAATTTATTAGGAATTTTATTTTAATATATTTACAACCATGCTTGTAAATTTAATAGCACTTTCCTATATGTTTTTATAAATAAATGAATAAAAAATAACAATTAAAAAAAAAAAAAAAATTTACCTTTTTTCTTTATAGTTTTTATAAATATGAAAAATTGCATCAAATATTATTTTATTAATCTATAGTCTAAAAAATCCACAAATTAGTTTGGAAAATATTGTAAATTCAAGCGAGATTCAAACAAACTCTAACAAATTTCAACTGTCAAATTTCAAGATTTTGGGTGCCCAAAGATTCTTGATGGTGTTGAATCTATTTTCATCATCAAAAAATAAATCAAACACTCCAACATTCTGAATTTCTTGATTCCGATAAGAATTTGTGCAATCACTAGACAACACCTTTTATTAAATTTGATTTTTTTTTATAATTTACTTAAAATTACTTAATCTCTGTATTAATTAAATATAAACTAAAACTATTAAAATTACACTATCTTAAATTAAATTGTTTATTGTTGTAAAACAAGCATCCATAATTTGGAATTAACTTGTGAATAATCACTTCGGTATCTTGAAATTAACTTATGAATGATCACCTCAATTTATGAATAATCATTCTGGTTCCTTGAAATGACGGGATGATGATGATGGTGATGGTTAACGTCCACTGAGACTTAATTTTGCTTTATCGGACTTAAAGAAATGAATTATTTAGTTTGTTTTAAAATTGTACTCTTATGCTCAAAGAGCTTGGAAAGAAGTGTTTCAAGCTCACTATAATTTTAACATGTTAAATGGCTAAAAAAATTAGTATTACAACAAAAATTATGAAACTAAGATTTAATGTGGAATACACTTTAAGAAAAAATAATTTTAATTTAATTTAACTTATTTTATTTAATTAATTAATTAGGGTTTAGTTAATTAATATATTAGATGTAAAAATGATTTATTTAAAATAACCATCTCCTTGTAAAAATTTACTGATAGAGTCGTCAATAGAGTTTATTGATTATCCATTAAAAAACTTCCCAAAATCAACCTTAATATTTGGAAATGAAAACGATAAACAATATATTCTAAATCCCACGCCAACTGCCTACCCACTTCAACGGCTACAATTAAAAAAGGTTTGCACAGTGGCTAAAGCTGGCCGTAGCCGTCTTAAGTTTCAACTACTACCGAGCACGTGGCCTATTAGCTCAGTTGGTTAGAGCGTCGTGCTAATAACGCGAAGGTCGCAGGTTCGAGACCTGCATAGGCCAAGTAGTGATGATTTGTATGTTCCTTCTATTATTTGATTTTTAAGATTTCACTTTCATAGTATTCCTTCTATTATTTTATTTTTAAGATTTCACTTTTATATTATTCTTTCTATTACTTGATTTTTTATAATGAGAATGTTTTCCTTTACTACGGGTCAGTTTCATTTTCATATTATTCCTTCTATTATTTGATTTTTATAATACGTATGTTTTCTTTTACTATGGGCTGAAGTCTACGGATTCCAAATCTGCCTAGGCCAGGTTTTGAAGATGGTTTATTCTTTTTATTATTTGAATTTTATTAGAAGTACTTTTTCCTTTACTACGATTAGGGATTTCTTCTTCATTCCAAGACCAAGAGAGTCAGTTGTTTTCCCTTTACTACGGTAGATGTTGCTCCTTAGAAGAGAATCAACTATTTCTTCTAGTGCAGTGAGAGATTTGCTTTGATAAAGTGAAAGGTCACAAGTTCGAGACCTGCATAGGCCAGGGGTTGAAGATGGTTTAGCCTTTCTGTTATTTTATAAGTGCCTTTACTATAGTTACAGATTTTCCCTTTATTCCGGGAGAATCAGTTGTTTCGTCTAGTGCGGTTATTTGCTCTGATGAGGCAAAGGTCACAGGTTCGAGACCTGTATATGTCAGTGGTTGGAGATGGTTTATTTGACTTTTAGTCCTTTTCCTTTACGACGATTCGAGATTTGCTTTAATTCCAAGAGAACCACTTATTTCCTTTAGTGCGGCAAGAGATTTCCTCCTGAATCACCTATTTCCTTTAGCGTGGTTAACAGATTTATTCTCTGACTCTCCCATCAAGGAATCGGCTTCATTAAGTGTTACGTGCACTTTTTACTGTACATTTTCCCTTCATTCCATTACATGTTAACATGTTAATTGATGGTGATAGTAGTTTAGTGGTTGGATTTCCACGTTGTGTCCGCGATGATCTGAGTTGGAACCCCGACAACCACTTTTTTGGGCAACCAATATATCCTTGGCCATTGACCCCACCTAGTCCACTGAGAAGCACTGGGGCCACACTTTTGTATTACTGTCGTAGCTTCCGTATCTGCAAATTCTACAAGATCTTAAAAAGCGATATTTCTCTGAATGCCATGGTCGATTTCGCACTTTATAGCGCTAGTGTTAGGTCTTGAGAAGTACGGGAAGGGTCACGTTTTTGCTTCGCTCTCTCCATCACCACTGTTAGATCTCGAGAAGAGCCTTGAATGGCTTAATTTTCATAATAATTTAATTCAAGTTTAATTTTATCTTGATTGCAGAAATTGAAATATTAAAGTCCATAGTTAACATTGTTACATGCTTATTGATGTACAAAATATTTAAACCTTAATATCAACTTATTCGGTAAAAGTAAAGTTTCATCGTACATGAACTCCTACATAAACATTTGGACAAGTTCTTTAATTCCTTAAACGAGTAGCTCACCACAACCTTCCTTGCCTCAACGCGACAATCAACAAGGAATTCTCATAGAACTCTAAGCGAACTTCTCATAAACCTCAAGAAAAAATATAATCATTCATGGTAGATTTTGAGCACGAAATCACACCAAAGTTGATATTTATATTATGCTCATGAATAAAATTACAAAGCAAGATACAAACTCATGGACCAACCCTTCCTAAGAGACCCACCACTTTAGGTTCACACATGGAATCCCATGCACATGCGCAAGCTTGTCGAACTCTAAACTAGATTGACTCTGAGTTTGCTTCAGTTGCATACTAATTGCACGAAGCGCAGTGGCAGGGCAAAAAAAGACTCAAGACTGACTATGACTTCTCATGAGGAGAATGAACTTCTCCCCTCTTATATATACATCTACGAGGGCGCAAGAGGCATCTCCTCGAATCATGACTTCCTGACAAGATGTATAAGTATCATCCTAAAATTAGGATATTCTGACATACTAGACTGACTCTTTAGATTACTTTTCTGTTGGTTCTCTAGGATGTGGGTCAAGTCTCACCTTTAGTTAAAGAAGTCCTATAAGTCTTGGAGAATTTTCCAGAAAGTAAACTTTTGCAGACTCTTGGAATAACATATTTAAATAGGACAGACCCCTCTTCTTAGTCGAAATTCATATTGATACAAGGATATCTTCTTCTATAGAATATTGTGTCCCATCTTTCGGAGAATATTTTTCTAACCATAGTAGGTTGGCCTTGCAGATTTTTTACAATAATCTTCATTTTCACGAGTCATTGATGATGTTCTTTAATAAATGCATTCATCATGTGTCTTTCGTCCATAATTTTAGTGTACTGAAGATCTACGGTCTTTCTGAGGGGATATCCAAAATCTCTATATTCAGACTCAATGATCCATGGGTCCACTGCACTTTTGTTTACACCCAATGCTTTCCACCAATCTAGTAACCAATCAAGATGTTGACCACATAGTGAAGTATTTACATACCCAATTTTTAGGAATGTGGCATATGTTTTCCCGGCATTATCTTTAGCTAACAAATCATACCATAGATTTGTATACTAATTGTAATCATAACAAGTGATGGGAAATTTTACTATGGGATTATTACCAGACCACTCACTTAGGGTTGAAGGTCTATTTAAGCTAAGTTACTTGTGAACTGGGCCCTCTCTATTATTGAATTTTTGCCATACAATATTGATATCTCAAAATTTATGTCAAATCCTCTTTTGTCTGCATAGTTTTTCTGAATGCTCATTCATACACCATATCTGGTATAGTTGTAGTTGATGTTGATCTGGCGCGAACTTCTACTACTGGCTAATTTAGTGCAGTACTAGGCTGGAGATTCATATCTAAGACTTGAGTACTCCTGGGTTATTAGGTGGGCTTCCATTCTTCACTATACCTTTTCCAAGATATGTTATCAGGAATCTATCTAACAAGTTATTTTCGATTGCTCCATTCTGTAACTAGGACCATGCAATGATCTTCGCATTTTCTAGGACTCTTTTCACGCTCACTTGATATAAGATAGCACTCACTTGATATAGGACCACACTCACTTGATTCTAAAAGTTTTTTGTGTTTTACCACCTTGCCTTGGTAGCCATTTCGCCTGAGTTTGTAGTCCTTTGCCAATGCTCTCGACTAAAAAATCAGGAATTGAATTTTCAGTTCCTTTGATGTGCTCAATTTCAAAAGCAAAATTTGAAAATAATTCTTTCCATCTAGAAAAGTTTGCTTCACTTTATTTCTTCACTTCTTTTATCAAAAATTTCTTCATGGTTGTTGTTGGAGCGGGGTCCCTTAGGACCAAATTTTGGATACAAATATAGTACTTTTTGTAATTTAAGTCATGCGCACTAAGCGAAGCACAGGTCAAGGGGCTTTGGGGTGGGTCAAAGCCCCTCATGAGTTGTAATGGGAAAAAGGGTAGAACTAGGGGCCGCAAACCACAGTTTGCTGACCTTAGATGAGTGCAGGTTAAAGATATAAATAGGAGTCTAGATCGAGTCAAGTAG
Organism: Pinus albicaulis; assembly: GCA_034641835.2. Taxonomy (NCBI): domain Eukaryota; kingdom Viridiplantae; phylum Streptophyta; class Pinopsida; order Pinales; family Pinaceae; genus Pinus; species Pinus albicaulis. The sequence goes on from CM076581.1 coordinate 981,570,970, forward strand.
ATAACAAGTAATAAGTCTGATATGTTTTGATATGATGTTCTAAGCTAAAAAGCAAACTTGTCTAGGTTTAGAAGGCTCTTGTTGGTTGTGTGCACGGATGCCTTAGTCCTGGTGTGTGCGGGCCCCGTTGGCTGTGTGTGCGGGTAGAACAAAATTATTGCAAGGAAGATTTGAACTGTGAATTAATAAAGGAATGTTTGGAAGAAATTTGAGTATCAAATGCATTTTTATTTCGCTTTATGATATGTTTTTATATGTTATTTATGTTTATTGTGTTATCTTGTGTTTGGATCGATTGCGCAACTGTCTTATGCCTTAGATGAATGATAAATGAATGGATCTATTGTTGTCGAACTTGAATGTTATGTATTAAAGACTATTGAAAGGCTTGCAGGATCTGTATCTGTGCGCGTGCAGGATAACCTGTGTAAATTGACCGAAATATTCCTGGTTAGGGTTTATGGTTAGGGCCTTTGTTGCGAAGGTCAGATCACAATTGTTTAGATCTTAATGCACCCATATCATTTACTTCTCTCTCAGGGTGTGGAAACCTGGTTCCAACACCCCCCCATACTGCTTCGGGTGATACTTTGACTTGCACAAGTAGGTCACTGCTGAAAGGGCCAGTAGTAAGAGGGTTTTTTTGGTTAACCTTAACTTCGAACCAAGGTCAAGACCCCTCAAGCCAAAAAATGGTTCTGTTGCTGGGACTGGAATCATTTTGAGAGAGATTGGGTGATGTGGAAACCATCAAAGCCTGAATTAGAAGACTCGTTTGAGAAACGGATCTAAGAATTTTCCCTTAAGGAAAACAGAAGTAAGAAGTTGTCTACTGAAGATTGGAAGTAGAAGTATATCTTCATAGAGGTTCATGAGATCTTCTTTGTGACCTTTGCACATGAATTACAGGAGTGGTTGTCAAGGTTAGCAGAGTTTCAAACCTGTTGGAAGGATGAAAAGGACACTCAGTGGACACCTGAATTGATCCAATAGTTAGAGCAGACTGATAATTCCATCACTAGGACTCTAGATCACTGAGTTAATAGCGTATTGGGTGGGTTTGTGATAGAATTTGTAGTAGATCAGTTTGTGTCGTATTATGAAGTTGAAAGGAGGCTTTTCAAGGGACTAGAGGTAAATTTATACGCTCTATGCCTTTGCTGATTAAGATGCTATTGTTTGAAAAGGGTGTTTTGTGCAGCCACACTGAGTGAATGACCCCAGATAAACTAGAAAGCACTGCACATAGTAGAAAGTATTATCGAGTTAAACAGAAAGGGGATAGATCTGTATACAACCCTTTGAGTAATTCAACTGACAATGATATAAAGAGTGATGAGGCTATGCGCACCGGAGGTAGCCCTCCTACTACTCCATAGTTGAACTCGCGTAGGGGTAAGACATATCCTACCCCACCACCACCACCACTTGAAGGAGATATGGTCGTGCATATGAAGCTACCCACCTTTAAGGGTGTGGGATATGAGGACATGGATAGGTTTTTGTTTGTTTCCAATGTAGAATGGATTGCGCAAAAATTTAATACTGATGTTGTTAAAAGAGCGCAACTCGCTATGGCGTTTGAAGGTCATGTGTTAGACTGGTTTATGGGATATCTGACTCAGCACATTGATCCCACTGTGGCGTAGATTAAGGACGCTTTGAAACAACAATTCCGGAAATCGAAGTCCTACTCATAGTGCGTGACAGAATTAAAAGATATCAAACAAGATTTGAATGAATCTATTTGGGAGGTTGATCAACTGCTGAAGTGCACCATCAACGAGGGAGGATTTATTTATGATGATAAGCAGCATAAGGAATGGTTTATTTCCTGTTGGGGCCCTTGTTTTGAATTTTGAATAAAGAACAGATTTTTGGGTTGCGGAACGACACATGGCAGCCGCAACCAAGCCGCAACTACGACGAGTAGCGGAGCTACTAAGGTTGCGGGGGAACAGGAGATAGCTGAAGAAAGCGAATGCATAAGTACAGATGAAGAGAGGATACAACAAAAGACAAAGAGAAAAACTCATAGACAACAAGAGAGAAGCCAAAAGCAGCTGAAGAGGAACGCAAGAGGAACTAGCAGTTATGATGGCAGGTGAATAAATAGCCGTCACCCGGCCGAAAGAGGAGAGATGAATGCAGAGCGATTGAAGAGGATCGAGCGGATGCTGCAGGAGAGATATATTCTGAGCATGATATATTTGTAGTTCCTAGGCTTCTCTTATCTATCTTTCTGTCCTATGGGACGTCTGTAATAGAAGTACAAGCTCTTCCTGTGGAAGCGATGTAACTGTGGATCTGGCTGAAAGTTATCAATATACTTGCAGGTTGTTATCTTATTATCTAAGTTACATGCATGCATGATGTCTGTGATGTCTTAAAATTTTATTTGCTTAATACCTGTTCAATCTTCTGAATATTCTTGCGTATATGATGATGTTTATGCAATCAATTCTATATTAATCATGAGTTGCAGATCCTTCCGCCATTATCGATCTATTCCCCTTCTGCATGTGGTCGTGGCATGCCTCGGGTGAGACTCTCTGCTCTCCGGAATAGGGTGACAATGCCCTACGTGGTTCTAGACTATAGCGGATTCCCTTGTTGGCCCCAACCTCTGAACCTGGGTCTTGCCTGCGAGACCTGTTTCTTCACCAACAAATGGTTCCGTTGCTGGGACACTACACGTTATGAGGGGAAATAGATCATGGTATCAAGGGTCTTCGAAGGAGAAATACGGAGATGGTGGGATAACCATCTGGACCAGTTTATTGCTCAGTAAGCGGAGCTGACGAATCGAAAGGAGAGGGTGCTCAAGGATCTTGTCCTTTTCTTGGATTCCGCTAGTGATACCTACGAGATCCTCTGGGGAAAATTCCCTAGCAACCTCTATAATTGGTTGCGGAGGCTGCAGACCAAGGTGCCGAGGGATAAATCGCGGAAGATAAACCACAGGTGGGTGCATGGGGATCTGGTGGCCCTACATCGGCTGGATACTGAATTGACCCACGTGGTGGACTTTTGGGTAGAGACCACTTTGGACAGATATATTGTGGAGTTTTTCGTAGAGTGCTACCAATCCTTCTCGAAGGCTGAGGCTATCTTCCGCTCCGGGCTAAGAGGGAAGCTGCTCAAGGAGATTCCACTGTGGATTAAGGCCCTGATGGTGGACGAAGGGCTGATGGAATTCCAAAAATCAAGCATGGAAGCGTAAACCTCCAGTGCTGGGGGAAGGGCTGAAGGGATAGATGCTACGTGAAGTGTGAAGCGGGGGAGTGGGGAATGGATGTTGAGGCCGCAAGGAGGTTGAGGGAGCGACGTGCACATCGAAGGGTGCATATCGCCGACAGGTGGTGAGAAAGGGTGATGTGGGAGTTTAAATGACAAGGAAACAATAGGAAGAATCAAGAGGAGGCGCCTCAGAGGACAGGAATTATGGACATTCATGCGGATACCCTGGAGAGGGAAGGCACCGCTATGGGAGTGCGGCGGGTGCATGGGAGCCCAACGTCGAGAGGAAGGGAGATGACGACTGATGAAGACGATGCAGGTGTGTAGCCCGAAGAAAGTTCTGATGGCGAATGGTACGTCATGATGCAACAGTTGTTTCAAGAGCGGACGACATTCATCTCTCCAGGCAACCCTACTTCCCAAAATTTGCACGAAAAGGATCCCTACCTTCCCCTGGTACTCTAAAAACCTTTAAGTAGTATTTTCATTAAGTTACAAGCATTGAGTCGATTGCACAACAGTTCAGTGTCGACATCGACACACATTAATAGCAGCACTACTAGTAGTATTGCAGTTCTTGGTGGTATAGTCACGCAACCAGGACCCGGAGGGTTTATTCTAGTCATGCCCTTGCAAGTAAATATGGCTGGGTCTTTCACCCAGTATCCAGAATTTTCTGGCCGAGGTAATGATGATGTGGAGCAACACTGCTATCTCTGCGAAGCCATATGGAGGGCTAGGCAGACGCCAGATGCAGGGAAGCTAATATAATTCCAAACCACGCTCAGAGAAAGGGCTCTGCGATAGTTCATAAAGTGGTGAGAGGGCCACCCAAATCCAGCAATCACGGACGTTAAGTGGGATTTTGTCCAAGAATTTAAGCTCCCCCAGACAAACCAGTAGGGTTTGTCCGAGCTCTGGGAGATTAAGCAGAAAGAAGGGGAGACTGCATGGGAGCTGATGCATCGGTTCAAGGACACGATCAGGAAACTCAGTTACCTGATCGAACCAAACCATCAGAGGGACTGGTTCATCAAGGCTCTGCTTCCCTTGACACGAACCCCCCTCACCTAGCAGAAGATCGACAACTTGCAGGACACTCTAGAGCAAGCTATGAAGATAGAGGCAATGGCAGGCTACCCTCAGGAATATCGCGAAGGGTCGGCCCCGCAGGATCCTTCCTTGTTGGGATTGCAACATCAGATCGCTAGTCTAACTGAAAATCTCAAGGAGATGCAGCCTATAAGACCAGCCAGGCCGAACGTTTGGTGCACTCACTTCCTGGTAGAAGGGCACGTTGCAACGGAGTGTCCCCAGTTGCGTGGCACGGGTGTGGGGCCCTCGGTCGCTGCAATACAGGGGTGTCCACCTAATGGGGGTGGCGCGACGATGAATCCGTAGGGGATATACCAGCCACAACAGCCTTACGCGGGGTTCCCACCTCAACCAACCCAAACCGCCATGGAATGTTGCGAAATTTGTCAGACAATGGGGCATCAACCTAAGATGTGCCCAATATTGCAGAAGTACTCCAATGTCCCAAACAACGTATAGTGTGAGTTTTGTGCTTCCACGACTCACAACACCGAGCAGTGCAGAGCTCTCGACACTCTAGCGGATCGATTGGACCGACCCTCCTATCAGGTGAACGAGGCTTCCAGGGGTAGAGGAGGCGGTATGTGCGGAGGCTGCACAGGGGGACAGGGTCCGCTGAAATGCTACAATTGTGACCAGGAGAGTCATGTGGCCCGGGAATGCTCCCTTCCCCGATGCCCATGGTGTTCCCAGTGCCGCGTGAACGCCCATGCAATAGAGGACTGCTCGAAACTTATCAAGAAGTGGGAGGAACGAGCACGGCAGAGGGGCACGAATCTGGTAAAACTTGGGGAACCATGACTCCGGCCATGCAGAATGTAGTTATTGTGACGAGAGGCAGAAAGAAGATGGGGGAGGACGCTCGCGGAAAGGAGCCGGCACGAGGGATTCGACCCACCTCCCCGAAACAATTGATCAGGTCGGACGTACAGAAGAAGTACTTCCAGTAGGTGGTGGAGACATTTGCTCAGCTGGGGGGAGCCAAAGGGCTTGAGGTACCCCTGACGACTGATTCCAGGGAATAGAGCACCATGAGGACCCTGATTGAGGAATGGCTCTAGTTATTCCTCAAGATTGTTGACAATGCTTCAATGCGGGAAAGGCTCAAGCATACCTTGGAGGATGTACTATAGGAGAATACAGGGCTGAGGGAACCTTCGAAAACAACACCCTAGTACGTACATCGGGTCAAGTGGAACAAGCGAAGAACGGGAAAAGAGTTCCGGCTCAGCACACAGGTTGCGGGATTTCAGATCAGCGACACCATGCTCGACTTAGGATCTGACATCAACATCCTACCATGGAAGACGTGGGAGGCTCTTGGGAGGCCACGGCTGACCTACTCGCCAATCCACCTTAGAATGGTGAACCAGTACTGCATTGTGCTGATCGGCCGAATCGAAGATGTCGAGGTCGACATTACAGGGGTGAAGAATTACACGAATTTTGAGGTTATTGATATTATGGGAGACAAGGATCCCTACCCTGCCCTGCTAGGTATCGACTGGGCTTTTGAGAACTACACCATCATCGACCTCAAGAAGGAGCTAATTATTTTTGAAGACGGAGAAGTCCGAGTCACTCAACCTCTCGACCCGTATCAAGGCTCGAGATATACGGAAACTGTGGATAACCGGGAGGATGCTGAGATGGTCCACAACCTTTATCAGATGACAACAGGGAAGTGGGAGGACTACATTAACCTGACCACAACCGGCTCTGTCAGCTGGCACAGTGTCCAGAGCTTGGAGCTGGGATCAGAACTAGCTTGGGAAGACTGGTATCAGGGTGGATATAAGACCAGCATGCCGAGATGTGCCAACATTGCCAGAGTCCGTTGGATCGACACAGAGATCCGAGAGTACCCCACCCTATCCAACATGCAAGCTGTAAATACCTTTATTGAAAAGGTAGAAGACACGATACCAAAGGGAAGCAGGATACCACTCTTGGACGTAGCACTATAGTCCACCTCAGCCAGGTGGTGGAAAAATCACCGCAACACCCTGTCGCGGTGGAGTTGTGTGGCGGAGGCTTTGAGGGCGCGATTCAAAGAAGATGAAGGCCCTCGAAGCAGGCACAGGTACCAAGGGACTTCTGATCTGAGGGACCACCTGAAAACCTGTGAGGAGCAGTGGCAAAGTATAGGGTACCCGGAAGAGCTGTGGGTACATCGGTTTGTCCACTCCTTAGATACCATCCCCCATGCGTGGTACTTAGAAGAAGAGCAGAAAAGAGGGACCAGCTCTTGGCAGGAAGTCACGAAAAAAAAATTTTGGTGCTTTTCGTTCGAAAGGGAGACAGAGTTGGTGTCCCAGGAAATACAAGCCATCAAAGGGGTACTGTTTCTCGGTGATCCGGGGACCGACGGGAGAACATTAGCACCAAATTCGGAGGGTAGGCGTGAGCTGGCTTGCCAACGGGTCGACGGTGAGCCATACGAGGACAGTCTAGAGGACCCGAGGCACCTATATTTCGAAGAGAAGGAAGGAGAGAGGAGCATCAAAGAAGAGCCGACCACTGAAGGCGTCCATCTACTCCTGCTAAAGACAAAGAAGTTGAACATCGGCACGGAAGAAAAACCCAAACTGAATACAGTTGGGGACTACTGGGACGAGGAGACGACTAAGGAAATTTTCAGCCTCCTCCAGGAATACGAAGACCTATTCCCCTCATTGGTTGCAGACTTAAAGGGCATCAAGGGTGACCTCGGAGAAATGCGTATTGTGCTGAAACCGGATGCCAGGCCCGTGAAGAATCGACCCTATCGGTTGAACCCGCGGATCGAAGAAAAGGTCAAGTTGGAGATCGATAAGATGCTGACAGCAGGTCTAATCTTTCCTGTGGATGAAGCAGAGTGGGCGAGTCCTATCATCATTCAGAATAAGAAGGATAAGTCTGAAATCCGCGTCTGTGTCAACTACCGAAGTCTGAACAATGCCTGCATCCATGACCCATTTCCCACTCCATTCAGCGACGAGGTATTGGACCATGTTGCGGGGAATGAGGCCTACTCCTTCACTGATGGATTTTCGAGCTACCATCAAGTGTGCGTTGCGGAAGAGGAAAAAAAAAAGACAACGTTCACCACCGAGTGGGGGTCTTTTGCATACCACGTGATGCCATTCTGGCTGAAGAATGCCCCCGCTGTGTTTTCTCGGATCGTCATCGCTTCGTTCCGGGAGTACATTCATAAGTTCCTAGAAGACTACATGGAAAATTGGACCATCTACAGTTTGCTAAAAAACCATGCCACCCTGTTACGCATCATGTTTGATCGATGTCGAAAATTGCAGATTTCCTTGAACTTGAAGAAATGCATCTTTTCAGTTCCTTTTAGAACATTATTAGGATATGTGCTGTGAAAGCAAGGGGTCTGCGTCGACCCCACCAAGGTAGCCGTGATCGTCCACATGGAAGCCCCTGAAACGGTGAAGCAGTTGTGGGCACTGCTAGGGCACACAGGTTATTACAAACGGTTTATTCGAAATTATGTGAAGATCACCGCTTCTCTGGAAAAGCTACTACAGAAGTCAAAAGGTTCTCAGTGGATGAAGGCGTGTTAGATGGCCCTTGACGCTCTGAAGGAAAAGCTGGAAACGATGCCTATTCTGGTTCACCTAGACTGGGATAAGTAGTCCCACGTGCATATTGACGCTTCCAGTATTGCACTTGGGGCTGTCTTGGCGCAACCAGGGGAGACGGCAGTTGACCACCCAGTTTACTTCGCCAGTCGCAAACTGTCTAACGCTGAGAGGAACTACACTACTACCAAGAGGGAGGCCCTTGCAATGGTGTATTCGCTCCAGAAGTTCCGCCACTATATTCTAGGAGGTAAATTCAAGTTCTTTACGGATCACTCTACGTTAAAGTACCTGGTCAATAAGCTCGTTTTGGAAGGACGGATCTATCGATGGCTTCTACTCTTCCAAGAATTCACCTTTGAAGTGATCGTCAAGCCCGGGAGGTTGAACGTCGAGCCCGATCATTTATCCAGGTTGGAAATTGGGGAGAATGATGGCTCTATCGATGATCAGCTGCCGGATGCTGATCTTTTCCGAGTCGAAGCCATACCAGATTATTTGGTCGACATTGCAACTTACTTGACCATGGGGCAGTGCCTTCAGCACTACACCCCGCTCTAGAAGCGACACTTGGTCGTTTGTGCTGTTGAATACCAAATGATTGCAGGGAAGTTGTAAAAATTGGGCCTCGATGGGGTTCTGCGCAGATGTATACTCAACCACGGACACGAAGCCATGATGTGGGAGTGCCACAGCGGCGTTGCAGGCGGGCATGTGGGGGCGAAACGCACTGCCAGGAAGGTGCTCCACGCTAGACTATGGTGGCCGATTGTAAGACATTTGTTAAGAGATGCGATGTATGTCAGCGAACAGGGAGGCCCTCTCACAGGGACAAGCTCCTGATACACCCGGTGCATGTGTTGCGACCGTTTGAGAAGTGGGATGTCGACTTCATAGGTCCCATAGCCCTGGTAGCCAGGCATTCCAAGGCCTGGTATATCATTACCGTCACCGAATACCTCACCCAGTGGGTTGAGGCAGCGGCGTTACAGGACTGTACGGTTGATACAACAACTCGGTTCATCTTTGAACACATCATCAGCCGGTTTGGCTTTCCACGGAGTTTAACCAGTGATTAGGGTATGCACTTCATTAATGAAACGATCAAATTGCTGCCGGCCACCTTCATGATTCAACATCAAAAAAGTAGCCCGTACCACTCGCAGGCCAATGGTACTGTTGAAGCGTTCAACAAAATCCTCGGAAAGGGTTTAATGAGGATCTACAATGCCCATCGGGATGACTGGGATGAGCAGTTACCAGATGCAATATGGGCCTACTAGACTACGGTGAAGCGCTTGACCAATCAAACACCATTCCAGCTGGTGTATGGCCGGGAAGCTGTGATTCCCGTTGAGTTCACCATACCGAGTCTTTTAATTTCCACATCCCTCAAATTCTCGAAAGAAGAATCGCTACAGGAGCACCTCCATGAATTACAGGAACTGGACGAGGCCTGGTTTCTGGCCGAGTTTCACCAAAAGGTTCAGAAGGACAGGCAGAAGGCGTGGCATGACCGCCACATCAAGAACAAAATGTTCCAAGTTGGAGGGAAGGTTCTCCTATATGATAGCAAGTTCTAGAAGTTTCTGGGAAAACTGCAGATGCACTGGTTGGGACCTTACTTTGTCATCGAGATTAGGGATTCCGGAGTTGTTCATTTGGCTTAGCTGGATGGTACTATTTTATCTGGGTGGGTGAATGGCGCACGCCTGAAGCCCTACCATGAATAAGTTTCTTTCACCTTTCACTAATAAGTCTCGCAACTGAGAGAAGTCGTAGAGTAGCGTAGATGAATAACTCTCCTGCAACCAGGATGAGCATAGGTAGTGTTTATCGTTCATGCATGGGTCGTCAATAACCGCTCTGTTGCGGGGACCGCACCTCAAATGATTGTGGTCGGGGAGGGGCATGTCCAGCGTGTCATCCCCATAGGATCAGAAAACGTGTCATTGTCAGTCCATATCATTTCAGTTAGTACTTGTGTCAGTCCGTAGGATCGTCTATATTTGCAGCATAAATTGCCATAATTAGAAGTAACCTTGCAATAATCATTTTTCCATAATTAGAAGGAACCTCAGCCATCACGTCCACCCATTTCCCCATGCCATCATCAGTAGCTGTCAGAATACACCTTAGCACGTGATTGATCACACGATTATCGCCGTGGTTAACGCCAGCAGGAATTAACTCGTCATGGGGTCTCATCAACCTCACTCGTGCCAAGTAATTACATAACCTGCATGGAAAAAAGCACAAGAATGCTGGAGTAATTCAAATTAGAAATTGGAGTGGAACTAGAGGAGCAGAAGTATCCAGAAGCACAGTGCTAAGAGAAGACGCCGAGACCAATTCTGCAAGTGTATCAACGCTGAGCGAAGATGCCAAAATCCAACCCAGCAGTCATAGAACAACAGCTCGACAACAGAATTCATAAAACAGAGTCCCTCATCAGGAAATATGACAATGCGGCCCTCATAGATGCAAACCTCACAGACTCTTTCGAGTTCCCGGCACTTAAATGACAGGTGTATATGGAACATTATACCACAGAAGCCAGGCGTTCAGTGAACAAAATTTTTCTAGAATTTTGAGGACTACAGCAATCCTCCCTTTTGAACTTTAGAAATCTCTCGGTATTCGGGACAACCGGACCAGCCATGCAGTGCACCAAGTTCTTACTCAGCCGCATCCAGAACGGTTCATTGTGGTTGAATAAGGAAATTCCCATCCATGCCGAGGATATCCACCAGCCCATAGGGCTTTCACAAAATGGCCCGGATGTATCATCTGCATGTCAGACCACTTCCAAATGAGCGAAGAAGTCAGGAGATGTCGACTATTATGCAAAATATGGCACACGACGAGGAGGAAAGGGAGCGAAGATGGAGCTTATCAACAAGCCCGAAATCAAGTTCGCATGTTACCTCATTGCTAGTAAGACAATGAGGCACTACACGAAGGGAGAATGCACCCTAGATACTATTTCCATTGCAGAGCACTGTGTTCAGGGGGCTAAGTTGAACTGGTGCTCCTTCCTGTTGAAGGAGTTGTTCAACGCGTGCGAAGAAAATTACAAGAGGGCCACAAGCTTCATTTATGGGTATTTGATAGTTGCATTTGCCATGTGGAAGTGGCACAATCCCCTTGTCAGGCTACCAGTAGAAATAGTAGAGGGCCAACCTCTAGCGATGAAGTTCGTCTCGTGGAAGGTGTTGGGTGATCCCAACACCAAAGAGGTCAATGCAGAGGCATTTTGGACTTGGTATGGGTTAATGACAAATGTGATAGCAAGCCAGCAGAGGGTGCCCAGGAACCTACTAGACGAGTACAATGAGAAAGTATGGTTCGGGGCTAGCCACAGGCATACCTTCCTTCGAGCTGCTTGTGTGCCGGAAGAGACATTTTACATGCGGCCGCTGAAGTTCCACCTCGAAGACACCGCTTTCCACAATGAAGTTTGTTCGTGGCCAGGGGTGACGATGGAAATCCGCAACGGGGTACCCACATACAATTTTGATCAGATAATACCGTAGTAACGGCCTGCTGAGATGGAAGCGGAGGCGGCACAACAGGACTCCTCTGTGCAGCTTGTCCCCCTCATTTGCCACCTAAACACTCAGGTACATAGTTTTAATGAAGTGGCCAAGGTTGTCTCAAGCGGTGCCGTTCCTTTTCCTGTTTTCTCTGAGTTCCATCTTTCTTAGTCAACATCGTGTCTCCACACAACTTCCATCACCTCCCCCATCCCTAATGTTTTATTTACTTCTCCAAGTCGAATGACTACCCCGATTTGGGAAAAGAGCAAGTCCACTGACCCCTTAGAAGCTCCTCAGGCCAAGCGGGCCCGAACCATAGAGTTGAGTCTGGTGGTGGACCTCACTAAGGAGGATCCACCTCAGCCACCAAGTATAGGGGTGCCTATACAGGAAGAAACACTCGTGGACACAGGGGCAATTGGAGGGATTACGCCTCTACCTCCCATTGACCCCTCATACTTCATCAATATTCGGCTTCCATCACCACGTACCACTCCACCTCTGTTTTATCACTATGTTCCACCTCCACCTACCACTTCATATGCCCCATCCAATTCATCTGCCACCATGTCCGACCCAATCATCCGAGATCTACTTAATGGGGACCACGGGGCCGAGGTTGACTCCAGTACAGCAGCAGTGGTACCACCAGTCGACCCCGCTGGGGAACCCCAAGTCTCTTTTTCTGATATAATTACATAGATGGCACAAATTGTTGCCGACTCAGCTGGGGCTCAGCCTGAGCCTAATGTATTTCCACAAACCATCCACACAGATCAGCAGGAGCGGCTGGACCTGAATATGGCTGACTCAGCACCTCATCAAACCCCACTACTGTCCCCTCCAGAGCACTCCACCCAATCAATTTCCAGTGGGAACCCCCTACAGGAACGGTGGCCGGATCAAAGCACTTCAGGGGTCGCCAATTTAGAAACATGGGGTACGGCTCAACTGTACTACTTTTTCGAGAGGGCGGCCCATTAGGCGGAGTGGCTTCATTCCGAACCGCAGTAGAGGTGCGAAGAGAAACAACAACAGATCACTGTGCTTATTGAACAACGTGAATAGCTCACAACAGCACACAGGCAGCTACAGGGTAAGATAAACGAAGTGGCCAAGGTGTTTACCGTGCTATGGCCAGCCATAGAGGCTCACTACACTCAGATGCCTGTAGATGTACCAGAGACAAGTATCGTAGAGTAGACCCTCCACCTCAGGATCGCATTCAATGACCTTCACAAGGAAAATGCAGAGCTCCAACCAGCGTTAGCAGCACGGCCAACACTGCCAGATCCAGAGGTAGTTTATACAACACAAATTGTAGAGAAACAAGGCCAGGTTTCCCAAATGCAGGAAAATCTCAACTCTGCAGCGCGTGATGCTTATGACCTTCTAAAAGGTCTCCAGGAGTGCTCGACGAATCTTACGGTAAAGACTCAACCCATTTTAGCACAACTGCATCAACTTTCAAAAGAAATTCAAGATGCCACGGACCCCTCGCAGTTAGACCAGCTCTACGCTCAAGCGGATGCTCTAAGGGTCCAGATCTAGCAAACCGAGGCCAGCTCAGAAATGGCCAAACAAAAAATTCGAGGGCTTCGCCAGCCCCTCCAACTCAACACCAAGACAATGCAGCAGTTAGCCACCGAGGCCGAAACCCACATCGGATCGGTGTTCGGGACTGTAGCGGCGCACGTCGGGGAGGCACCTGTCATCAAGATCGTCGCAGAGACAGATGCATTGTTACAGGGGTGGCAGAAAGCTTTGACGACCTTAAATGAGCTTAAGGCTTCAGCGTTCAGCAAGGTCCCGGAGTTGGGGCCCTTGTTTGGGCAGCAGACTGAAGGCGCACAACAAGATAGGGCACGAGGTCCGGTGGGGCGATGGAAATAAAGACATTGATTTGTGATTGACTCGGGACGAGTCAAGAAACTGTGGTCAGGGCCTGTTGGGGCCCTTGTTTTTAATTTTGAATAAAGAACATATTTTTAGGTTGCATAACGACACATGGCAGCCGCAACCAAGCCGCAACTACGACGAGTAGGGGAGCTACTGAGGTTGCGGGGGAACAAGAGATAGCTGAATAAAGCGGATGCATAAGTATAGACGAAGAGAGGATACATCAAAAGACAGAGAGAAGAAATCATAGAAAACAAGAGAGAAGCCAAAAGCAGCTGAAGAGGAATGCAAGAGGAACTAGCAGTTGCGATGGCGGGTGAATAAATATTTGTCACCCGGCCGAAAGAGGAGAGACGAATGTAGAGTGATTGAAGAGGATCGAGTGGATGCTGCAGGAGAGATATATTCCGAGCATGATATCTTTGTAGTTCCTAGGCTTCTCTTATCTATATTTCTGTCCTATGGGATGTCTGTAACAGAAGTACAAGATCTTCCTGTGGAAGCGATGTAACTGTGGATCTGGCCGAAAGTTATCAATATACTTGCAGGTTGTTGTCTTATTATCTGAGTTACATGCATGCATGATGTCTGTGATGTCTGAAAATTTTATTTGCTTAGTACCTGTTCAATCTTCTGAATATTCTTGCATATATGATGATGTGTAGAAATTTGCTGAATAATGATTAATTATCCACCGAGACTATCCTGATCACATACAATTCGAATTTATATGCAACACATAATCTCTTCCACTCAGATCATCACACATGCGGAAATAAAACAAGCGATAGCACATCAATTCATCATACACATTAACACAGTATGTATGGGAAAGGCTTATAGCTAAAAACCCCGCAGCTATTGTGTATATTATAATGGAGAAAACATGTAACAATCTCAGTACAATACTCCTCACAAGTACTCAGTACTTTCTCATGAAGTTACACACAAACTAGCTTGGTTTTGAACAGGTTACTGGTTCAAAACTCACCACTAATTGCCTTGCCTCTATTGCGCAATCATGGCCTGTCTAAATAGAGATCCAAGGTTAGAATCTCCTTGGCTTGACAGCATAATCATCATGGGCAATTCCTCCAAGTGTGGTGAAAATCTCATGCACAACTGATGTTGCCACTGATAGCTAACTCCACCCTTTCATCTACCTCTTTCACTGGTCTCCACTGAACTGTCCATGCACTGTAGTGAACTGATGTGTTCTTGAGTTGAATAATGAGTTACTAATAATGAATTAAATAATATTTAATTCACTCCACTCATTACTAGTTTATTAGCTAGTTAAACTAATCTCAACTAGTTCAACTAAGTTAAACCGAACACAACTCCACCATCTGTCTCATTAACTACACCCAACCTTCGCCACGAAGTCTAAGCCCAGAAGTCAACCACACGTGTACTCACCAAACCCTTGGGAATCACGTGATTCCTCTGTCGGATGCATGAGCCACTTCTGTAGCTCGAACTGAAGTGCTCCAAGAGAGTAAACTGCTGTTTAGAGTCCAAATATTATTAAGGGTAAATAATATTTGATTTCCCTATTTTTAGGAGAGGCAGTCTAAAAATAGACTTCGACCTCTTCGACCTATAGGTAAAAAAAATAGAGTCCCATCTATTTTTACCAACATGACCAATGCTCCAAGAATCTCATACTGGAATCCCCGGACCATGCTCCATATGTCTAAAAATAGACATAGTCTAAAAATAAGAACTTTGCAATTTGCATAACGGGCCGCCAAGTGAAAGGCGAATTCATTTCACTAAGCTCCATCATCTTGCTGCATTTTCAACATGATGTTTATGTAATCTTTTCTATATTAATCATGAGTTTTGGATCCTTCCGCCACTATCGATTTATTCCCCTTTTGGATGTGGTCACGACACGCCTCGGGTGAGACTCTCTGCTCTCCGGAGTAGGGTGACAATGCCGGCGTGGTTCTAGACTACAACGGATTCCCTTGTTGGCCCCAACCTGCGACAAGATAACACTGCGAGACACTGTTCTTCACCAACATTGTCGTGCTCTTACCACCCATGGAACGCATGAATTAGAAAAGATGGATTCTCGGTAGAAGCTGCAGCAAGTTACTGTGGGCGGTTGCGCCCAGAGAAGATGATCAATTCGGATCTCTACAAATCCAAAACTTATTGGAGTAAATGCACTTGGAGATCCAAAACCTACGCAAAGACCAAGGGAAGGAAGTTGGCACAGATGTCTGGTGCATACATTGTAAGGGTTTCGGCCACACCAAAGATTAGTGTAATTTGTTCTCAAATTACATGCAAGCAGGGAGACCAAATCCATTGCGCCCCAGGGATGCTACTTGGACAAGTGGTACTCCCACACTATGGTGTACTGATTGTAGGATAACTGGATGAAACGATACAAACCATTTCCCTCAATTGAGAAGCTATGTGCCAGAGCTGAAGTAGCAATGGTGCATATTTTTCTCTTCAGTTGGTCACGATGAGCATCACTGCCACACATTCAACCTAATGATGGACAATGCTAACCTCTATAGAGTGCAGGATGACCCATATTCACCAAAATCTCCCTCTAGACGTGGAGGATCCCCAACAAGAGGAAGGGGAGGGGGGATAGGTGGAGGCGTGGGTTGGGGAATAGGACAATTAATCTGTTATAACTGTCGAGAAACTGGACACTATGCACACGACTGTCCAAACCCTGCACGACAATCCTATAGGTGTTATAGACAATTTGACCATGTAATTGAAGATCGTCATGTTTTAATTGCTAGAATACAAGAAAAGCAACAAAAAACACCTACGCAAAACATACAAATGGTTAAAACTGAATTGTGCGATGATGATCCAAGTGTAAACATAATTACACGCAGTGGTGTTTCCACTAGAGGAGATGAGGGAAAGACGGCTGATGCGGAGCCATTGATCAAAAAGGGCTCTAACAAAAAGGAAGGACTCAACCTACAGAAGGAAAAGGAGAATTTTATTGAAGAGAGGAAGGATTTTGCTATTGTAGGGGTGTCCACATCGAAGTCTATCATGGAATCAAATATTGATGATGAATTTAAACCAAGCCTGTATTAAGTTACCGTGCAATCAGAAAGCAGTAGAAAATATTTAGGCCCTGATAGATAGCTTCACAGAAAATGAAGTGCCTTGAACTAAGACTAAGGTCATGAACAAGATATATAAGAACAAAAAGAGAACTGGTAGGGAGATGCGCATGATCGTGCAAATTAGAGAGTATGAAATGGATCAAGTGTTAAAAATGCAACAAGATGATGGAGCTTAGTGAAAAGAATTTGCCTTCACTAAGTGGGACCGCAGGCTATTTTTGGCGCAAAGTCTATTTTTAGACATATGGATCATGGTATATGAGTTGCAGGATGCTATTTATGGATGATTGGTAGGGTTGGTAAAAATATATGGACCTCTATTTTTAGACATTGGGCGGTTTCTATTTTTAGACTGCCGGGCTAAAAATAGAACAGTCAAATATTATTAACCCTTAATATTATTTAGACTATAAGAATTATCTTATCCTCTTGGAGAACTTCAGTTTGATGCTTGGATGTGGCACATGCAGCTGACAGAAGGAAATACGCTTTTCCTATGGGTTGAGCTATTGCATGGTTGACTTCAGTTAGAACTCATGTGGCAGGGTTTGGTGGAGTTGATGAGACATTTGGTGGAGTTGTGTTCGGTTTAACTTAGTTGAACTAGTTGTATTTAGTCTAACTGAAAAATACACTAGTGATGAGTGGTGTGAATTAATTATTAATTAATTCACTAATTATTAACTCATAAATCAACTAAAGAACACATCAATTAACTGCAATGCATGGACAGTTCAGTGGAGACTAGTGTTAGAGGTGGGTGAAAGGGTGAGTGTGACTATCAGTTGTGACTATACCTGTGCATGAGATTTGCACACACATTGATGGAGATTTCCAATGAGGATTGCGCAGTACAAGCTAGGGGATTCGAACTTGGATCTCATTCATTCACATCTTGGATTGCGTAGTAAAGGCAAGCAGACTTGTGAAGGAGATTTGAACCTGTGACTTGTTCATCTTTCGAGCTAGTTTTGTGTGTAGCATTGAGATAGTGCTAAGGGCTGTGAGAGATTTGTGCTATGTATTGTTACATGTTCTCTATCATTATAATATACAGATAGTTTGGGGTTTTTAGCTATTGCTTTCCCCATTACATCCTGTGTTGATATGTGTGCTTGATTATGTTTTAATGTGCGCATGCGACTGCTTCTAATTTCCGCATATTGATGATCAATTGTAGAAGAGGTTATGTATTATGCATGAAGCTTAAATAGTGTGTAATCAGGATAATCTCGGTGAATAATTCAACTATTATTCAAATTTCTACATCAAGTCATCTTGGACTTAGGATCTGATGCAAATTTTCTACCTAAGCAGAACTGGCAGAAGATGGGAGAACCAAAGCTAAAATGGTCCACCATTCAGCCAAGCATGGCCAATCAGCAGAAGATCATTCCACTTGGAAGACTTCCACAGGTTTTGGTAGACATTGCTGGAGTAAAGGTACACAGATTTTGAAGTGATACAAATTGTGGATGATGCAGATCCCTACCCTGCCTTGTTAGGGCTAGACTAGGACATTGATATGGGAGACATCATCAACCTGAATCGTACAAGCATGATCTTGAAAAATGATGGTACATAGGTGATAGCACCACTGGACCCAGGGGAGGGAGAAATATATATAGAGCCAGTGTGTGAAGGAGATGATGTCGACCATATCTATAAAATGACTACATGGGACGAGGATTGGATCAATCCTACAAGTGATGGAATGATGAACTAGGAGAAGGATAGTTCGTGTTTCTCCGATTTGGATGTGGAGATGGAGAAATGGCAGAATCAGTTGCATGATGTTTCTGTGTTGTGATGCTGCATGATAACTAAAAATTTCCAATGCATCTCCTCAGAGGTAAGAGAATTACATTATTTTTATGGTTATGGTATTTATAGAAAATTTGGAAAAGGTTGTCCCAGAGGAACGAAGGTTCTGGGCACTTTATCTGGCTATGCGCAAAACCCCAGCGTATTGGTTGGATACATACAAGGGAGTTTTTAAGGATTGGGAGGAATGTAGAAAAATGATGAAGTTATGCTTTGAGCCACCCAATACCCTTCCCACTGAAATTTTCTATGGTCAGGGAGACTCGCGCAAGCATCTGGCCATGTGGATGGAGGTTTGGAATGAAAAGACCTAGAATGAATAAGTTCATATGTTTATCCATTCGTTGGGACCAATACCTACTACATGGTATCTAGAAATGGATCTCCACCGAGTGACTCGCCATTTGATTACAATGACATATAATTTCCTATCAACCTTTGGCTTGGTTGGGGGATCAGAGGGATTGGATGAAGCTTTGCAGGATATAGAAGGTCTTGTCTTTGATGACTCCTAACCTCAAAGAGAATGTGTTGCACCAGCATGGGACACACAGATGCAAGATATTGTCAATTGTAGGAACTTGTCAGTAGAGGATAATGAAGATGATCCAAGAAATATCAACATCCCTCAGTTTGAATGGGAGCGTGCAGTTGCAGGTCCCTCATTCGGAATGGTAGATGTAACTAAACCTCTGAAGTTAAAGGAAGTCAAAATTGGTACAGAAGAACAACCTGAGTTGGCCAAAATCGAGGATTACTAGAATGATGACACATTAAGGAAGTTTGTGGAACTGCTGACAGAGTATCAACACCTATTTCCCACGAATTTCTTTGAGCTCAAAGGAATTGTAGGAGACCTAGGCATTATTAAGATCAATTTGAAACCATATGTCTGCCCTATAAAGCAACGACAATACCGATTGAACCCCAAGTATAAGAAAAAAGAAAAAGAGGAATTAGAGAAAATGGTTGCTACATGAATCATTGAACCTCTAGATAAATCTGATTAGGTGAGCCCAATGGTTGTTCAAGGAAAAAATACCAAAGGAGAGATAAGGATTTATGTAGCTATGCGCAAGTTGAATGATGCATGTGTGCATGACCCTATTAGCTCCCTGTAATTTGCTATATTGATTGAGATACAAATGGACAGGGGTAACATCAAACCAGACTTTGGAATCCAAGGACCTAGCCTTCCTAGATTCAGATAGGGCTCTCTCTATTAGGTGCAAAGATGAAACTTGTTTGCTTTTTAAGGTTAGTTTTAGGCTAGTTATGAAGTATTGGGTTTGTTGATTGTTTTTGGTTGGGTATGATGATTAGATAGACTAGATAGAAATAAGGAAAAATTCAAGTCATTGGGAAATGGAGTCTAACAAGGTCATGATAGTTTCATTAATGGATTAGGGAGTATTGTAGGGAAAATCTATCTTTTTTGGTGGATCTTTGGGATTTAAAGTATCATGAGATGAACATAAATATTGATGAACATAAATATTGAGAACAAAGTTAACAAAGGGAAATCAAGAATCCTTTATCATATAATTTAACAAGGAGGTATCTAAAAACAAATAAGCAAAATCTATAACTCATGAGGTAGGGCAAACCATTAAGCTCAATGAACAATACTTAAACTGATCAATATCCAAGATAAACACTCCACTAAAACATAGAAAGCATAAGATCTTATCTAACTTTAGTAAATTCACCAACAGAATCAGAAAACATTTAAGGTCACAAATAACTACAATCAGAGAGGAGGGAACTCTAGAACATCTAAGATTATAGCTATGGATATCTTTAAAACAATTAACCAAGCAAGTGAAAAGAGTATGATTTGAAACAAAACTTATTTGACAAACCTAAGTAATGATACTTTAAAGAGAGACTTCAAGAACAGTGCTTTAGTGGAAAAAAGTAAGCAGAGATAACCATGAATCATGCTTGATACCTACTGTATTAAACCATTCAAGAAATAAACAAACTTAGGAGATCTTAGAGAGAAAAGAAGGATCCTATAACATGTCCTAACAGAAGAAAACATTAAGGCAGTGAAGAACAAACAGAGCTAAGGTGCCATCATAAACATTTCTTAGTCTAAATTATTTGTCCTAATGCAACATAGAAAGATAGAAACACAATGATAAACTAGAAAAAATGAACACAAGAAACACTTCACCATCAACCAGGCTCATGGATCCTGCAGCCAATCCTCCTCCATCAACAAACAAATCAGGGCATTCATAAGCTCCAAGACATCAAATTGTTTTCAACCTCCAAGGGACTATGTACTACTTCAAAATCAGTCATCAATTACCAACCAAATACATAAGAGCCTCATGCTCTATTTATGGAGCAACTGAGGAGGTGGAAACCATAAGAGGCTTCCAAAAACCCTAATTTTGTCATAAATGTCATTTATGTGCTTAATGACCATGCAAGGCCCAAGACACATAATATCTAAGCTAATAAATGAAAAATAGCATAATATAACTTCTCAATCAAATCTGGAGTGATTTTCCCAAGAAAATATTAAAAAACCATTTTTCCATTAATTTGTGTGTTTTGTTGACTTTTTGGCAAAAGATAGTCCATTTGCGCAGTGCCACTTTTTGAAGAAAATAGGTTGTTTTGCAACCAAGTTTTGGGCCACTTCCTGATGTCGGATTTGGCCCTGTGATGGCTCATTGGAAAGCCTAAAGAGTCTAATTTCCAAAAATTATTGTGGTTTTCTGATCCAACTCCTATAACCCAATAAAAAATGAAAAAAACATTCAGACTGTCATTTGCGCAGCGCTAGGCTTAAAACAAAGGCAGAAAGGTGATTTTTGAGGTGTTTTTTGACCTTTGAGGGGTCAAAAAAGCTCGAAATATTCTAGAATTTGGTGTGGATGATGTGCAGGCTAGGAAAAACCCAAAAATGTCAAGCTTTCCTCCTGAATATGCTCTATATTTTTGCGGAGCGCCAGTGGCGCTGCGCAAACTAGGCCAAAAATTCTCAAAAAAGAAAATTCTCCAAATTCCTTCAAAATTGGTGGAGACCTTCCTTAGATGTTTTTAGACAACTACTAAGAAGCCTTAGCCAAAATTCCAAGGCTGTTATGCTCATTTTCCTCTTTTAGGTTTTTTACGTCAAGGAGAGCCTCCTTGAGTTTGGCACAAGCAAGCCTTCTCTTCTTTGCGTAATGCTTGGTCATTTTATTTTGGAGAGCAAGGCCTCTCTTGATATTATTGAAAACCTTATGCTCACTTTTGTAATGTTGAATGATGTATTATGCCATGCCAAATTCCCTCTCTAGCTCTTTGATTGTGCATCTTTGGTTTGAAGTAGCAACCTAGTGGCCATCTCCTTATCTTCATTGTCACTGTCTAGGTCAATGCATTTGGGATTTTGTGTAGTTTTCTTGCCTTTCTTACCTTTGCCCATATTTTCCTTGCCATTTTCAAGTCTTTGAGCTAATGTAGATGACAAGGTCCCTTGCCTTTTGGAGGCAGCAAACACTTTCCTTGACCCTCACTGATATGTGCATGTAAGAGGAGTGATGGAGGTTTTGGTGGTGTCTTCATCATGGCTATGACCTTTGGTGTTATCATCATCTCCCTTACCTTTACCATGATCTTCTTTAGTGATTACATGCTATGTTTGATTACTGCCCTTTTGACCTTCAACACTCTCTTTATCTTCCTCAACATCTTCTTGGTCCTCACTTTGTTCATCTGTATCATCCCTTTTTTCACTTAGGGCTGACTCATTTTCATCACTATCATCACTGCCTCCCTTTGATTTATCACTATCTTTGTCTTCACCACTGTTGTGCTTACTTTCCTCTTCTTCACCATCATTTCCTCCTTTATGTTTGGTCTCAAAGGCTTTTGACCTTTATCACGACCACTGTTGTTGTCAGTTCTTGACATGTTGATAGGAGATGCTGGTTTGAAAATTAGGGCTTGATGAGACATGGTCAAGATGATGATGGAGTCAACTTTGGAGAATGAGAGGTGTGGAGGCTAGGGCTCTTATGGTTTAAGTGGCTTTGTAGCTTGAGTAGGTTTTATCATGAGAGTATGGTAACAACTTAAAATCCCTTACCCACCCATGCCATCAAATTGGTCTAATAAGGATTATAATAACAAGGTCCCTTTGTGTACATGACCTAGGGTTTTAACCCCCTAGGGCGTTTAGCTCAACAACTAAAAAACCAAAATGAATTTGCAATTTTTCTTAGGGATCACGAGAATATAACACTTACCAACTTTTTAGACTCTCTTCAACCTTGGAGGTGCCTCAAATGATAAATTTAGGCATCATGAAGGGATATTTTAAAAATTTTCACCTTCCTTAGGATTTGTGCAGCGCCGGGCAGTCCTGCCCATGGATTTTGCATAGCGCCACTTGTTTGTGCAGTGCCCAAAAAGGGTCAACTTGCAGGAAGGTTTTGATGACCTTCCCAAAGTTGGATTTGGTCCCATGATAGCTCGTTGGAAATATTGACTTGTATAATTTCCAAATATACCATTTTTTTCCTATTTGGAGTTGATTTTCCCAGTAAAAAGTCGATTTTCCCAAGACTGGTCAAAAAGTCATGAATGATGGTGCAGAAATGCAGAGTGCTGGTGCATACCACTTTTGGATTCCTTCCTAAATTCCAAATTGAGCTCATGATAGGTCATTGGAAATATATTTAAGTCTATGTGTCTTTGGATCCATGAAGAAAGTAATTTGGACACTCCAGCTGGGAGAAAAACGGATTTTCCCAAGGTCACTCCAGCAGTGCAGAAATTCTCCCGTGACACCTGTATTTTTGACATTGCCCCCAAACCATGATACCTGTGTAAAAACAGAAGGAGGTTTTTCTTATTGGAACTATTTCAGAAAAAAACCTCTCTCACGGTTTCCAAATTCATCTCCTTTTGGTCATAGACATAATTTTAAACAAAACTAGCCCTAGGTGTGGC
Organism: Pinus albicaulis; assembly: GCA_034641835.2. Taxonomy (NCBI): domain Eukaryota; kingdom Viridiplantae; phylum Streptophyta; class Pinopsida; order Pinales; family Pinaceae; genus Pinus; species Pinus albicaulis. Next base: position 981,594,223 of record CM076581.1, read on the forward strand.
AAATGACTTGGCCCTTGGAAATAAATTTTGGAAAATGATGGAGGCATGATGTTTATGAGTTGGTATGGATTTAAAATTGCTGATATGATCTATCAAATGGATCCTTTTCTCGTATGCCTCTTTTCCATGGCAAACCCTAGCTTAGTTGGAAGAGGAAATTAGGGTTTGGTGAGCGGATTTAGGATTGCCTTGTAGAGGGAGGGGAATAAAGGGGTTAAGGGGTGTCTAAATTATTGGGGAAATTTTGGGGGATAGGGATAGATGTGAGAGAGTAGGGGAAAGTTTAATTTCAAGAATTGAGTGAGGGTAAGGGGTCCAAAAGGGAAAAACACAGGCCTAGTCTCAAAAATTGTCAAATTATGGCAATAGACTAGGTTTTGTAGAGAAATGATGATTTTGAGGGATAAGAGTGATGGGAAGTGTTTATGAAGGTATATTAAGGATAGGAGGAGGTGTAAGAGCATCATAATATAAGCCTTGTTGATTATTAATCCATGAAGGTCATGAAACCAAGAAAATTTCCCTTAAAAACCCTAGTTTTCTCTGAAAATAGGCATGTTGCCTCTCCTTTGCTGTAGGTGTCTTTAGTGATGATTTGGCCTGTTACATTACCTAGTTCTCTACTGATAGCAACCTTGAAACCTCTTGCAGAAATGCCAAAATGGGTAGTTTTCCATTGTATACTTTGTGCTTGGCCAAAGAGGCCTTCCTTGGAAGATTTTCTAATCTCCTTTGGACAACCACTTGTTGATCTTCCTCCTCTTTGATTTTACTTTTTTGGCATTTGAAAAATAGTGAATTAGATCATCAAAACAACCCTACAACCTATGAAACCCTAAATGACCTAGTGGGAGGCTCTTTGGACTTGGTCTCTGCTTGAAAAATCGACTTGGGATTATTAGTTGTTAAATAGAGTTTTGGACAAACTGATGTATTGAAGATCCAAAATCCAATGTACTTGATTTATCTAAAGAGCCTACAGAGATAGTTTTGAGATCATCAATGCTTGAGGCATTCGGGAGACATAAGAGAGTTGATTGGTTGGTGACCTTAGGTAGCAGTGGAGGGTTTGGGCAACACAAGAGCATTGGGCTTGAGGCAAAAGGTGACCAGACATGGTGAAAATGAATAGCATGAGCCAATGATGGGTATTTTGGGAGTAGCAAGCTGACCTTGACATGAAAGGATGATAAAATAGTGAAAATTTATCCTAAGGATAATGAAGGTAGTGAGATTTCTAGAACTAACAATGTTCATGAAATTTATTTCTAGAAATCCAGGATAAGTATTTTAGTCATCCATGAGAAGCAAAAATTACTAATGACTAACAATGGCTCCACTTAGGGAGGGCAGCTCCTTTTCAGGAGGTGTCCAGAACTTCAGATCTCTGGCTTTATGGTGACCAGTGCCTCATCCATTGGGCAATTTTTTACCTCTTTTCATTTGCTGATGCTTGCTTGAAGCTGTGATCTTAGTGATCTGAAAAAACACGATTAACATCAACATCATCTCTACCTACCCAACTTACTTGCCTAACATTTTTCCTTCCTTGGGTGCACTTGCACTGGCAAACCCTTTAGCATTTTTTATTTTCCTTTGAAAGAAAAAACAACTATCTAATAGTACCCTCATCACTTCCAAGGGTTCATATTATGCTAGTGAACCCTTTTATTTTATACCTAGACTACTCGACTGTCAAGATTAAGCTATTTGACAGGATTCATTCAGTAAGCTATTGACATGAAATTGAAAGCATGGGAAATCAGGATTAGGAAATCTAACTTCGCATGAGTTGTGGCATAAGAACAAGCTGAACACAAATTTTATTTTTGTATTAAAAAAACTAGAAAAACAAGGGTTTTGATTTATTGTTTGCTAAGAAGTCCTATCTTTCTCTTTGGTTCAATTTTAAGAATGTGGAACCAAAATTCTTCATTCCTAATATATTCTCTTTTGACAAGTCAAGTTTACATGATTTGACAAGTTTTTCTTTCACTAACCTATCAGCAAATAAACTAAAAACATGTTCAGCCATGATTAGGCTAGATGGCTGAACAAGACTTCTTTTTCAAAAACAAGTAGTGGCATTTAGAACTGCACACTTTCAGTAGTTCTATTTTTTGGGTATGGGGCTTTACCTCTTTTCAAATATTCCCTCTTTTTCTACCTTTCTTTTTTTTTGTGTTTTTTTTATTCTTTTCAAACAATTTAGAACTAAAAAGATGCTCACAAGGCTGAGCTTATTTTGCATTCCTATCTATCATAATCTAACCTTTACATGATATACATTCATTTGGTGAAATCCATTTTCCAATATAACCAATCAAGTAGATGATTCCATGATTGATCTTGTTTGAGCTCTTTGAGAGTGTAGAAGAAATCAAAAGGCCACTTCCACCTCACTTGTTTTCGAACAATAGTGCCTAAATTTTTTCTCACACTTTGCAACAGACTGTTCTTGGCAAAACACACTCCTTCTTAGATTTCTCAAGGAGAAAAACAAATGGATCTTGGAATAATACTTGATCTAAAGGATTTGAGACATAAGCTTCATTCAGGACTATTGCTTCTTCCACTTGGCTATGCTTGGGACTCTTTTGGGAAAGAATCTCCACCTCTTCCTCATGATCATCTGAACTGGTATAATCATCATATATTGCAATGTTGTACTCTAGCAATCCTGATTTATTCTGAATGAATGGGCTGAATTCTGTGAGGAGGCCATCATGTTGATGAGTAGGAGCACTCCTTGACAGTAAATCTTCTTGTGAAGGCAGTTCAACAACTCTTATGTGATTATCATTTTCCAAGTCTTCATCTACAATTTGAAATTAAATGGGACTTGGTGGCTGCAATTCTGAAGCTGAGGAGGATTATGTGTCCCAAATTATTTCCTCATCCCTTTCAGGAAAAGGATTTTCATTAACAACTGGTTCAAGAAACTCATTATCTTTCCCAACCTCATCATCAAAACTGAAACACTGTTGATTTCCAATCACACGAAAATTATTTTTGAAGGATTGAAGTGAAGTAGATCAAAGAGTTAGAGACTCCTCACTTCTAAACTTTCAAGGTTTTCCTCATCAGTGTCATAGGTGACCTGTATTGGCTGCTTAATTTTTTCAGGCTGATGATAGCGAACTTCATCCCATAAATCAACTGTTGATTTCTCTGCAAGGTTAGTTTTTGTTTGGAGAACATCATCATCAGACTGATAAAATTTTTGAGAATCATCAACATAAATAACATCACCAATCAAACATATTGGATTATCAGTTTGTTCTTCTTTGAATTGATATACATGTTCACTTTCTGATTTATGGTAGGTGGGATTGGTAGGAGAATGAACAGAAATTTATTGTTCACATAAAGGCTTAGAAGTTGGTTGCATGTTTAGCATTTGATTGATTTCATCTTCAGTTAAAAGAGGAGGAATTTTTCTCTTTCTTTGGATGGAAGTAAAATAGTTCTCTCTCTCTTGTGAAAGTTGATTTTGAGGCTGAATGTCTTCTTGAGCCTTATTTAGAAGGGATGATAAATCATCACTTGTGCTTTCATAGAGATCTTGTGGGTTTCCTTCTATTCCTTGATTGATTTCTTCTTCAACCAACTCTTCTTGGCTGTCATGATAGATGTCTCAAGAATGAAAATCATGAATTTCTACTAAGATATCTTCAAGATACAAACTATATAAATCTACATCGGTATTTATAAGGTATTGTACGATATCCTGAGATTGGTCATAACAATTTTTAGGCAATGATAAGGATGGAGAGTTTTCTTTATAGTGCTCATAAAATGCCTTATGGAGATCTTTTAGGGAGAAAAAACTACCAGATTTGAGCCATTCATACCATTCCCTTGCTTTTCCTTCTAATGTCAGCATGAAAATTTTCACAAGACGGTCCTCATGCCATTCAACCTTTAACTTCCATACATGTATATGAAATTTGATGAGATGTAACAAGGGGTCATCAGTCTTTTCATCTTGAAATTTCGGCAGGTTTTTGTCCCAATTTATCTGAGGCATTTTGTGTGGGAATATTGGGATGTGGTCTCTATTCATTGGAGCATATCTCCTTTGCACACTTGGATTCATGTTTGTAAATATGAAAGAGGTCACTGCATATTTTCAACTAGTCTAGAGTTCTCTACCAGTGGAGTCTTAAGGTCTATTGAGGGTTGTGGAGTCGCCAGGTGGAAGGTTTCAACTTTGTTGTCCACCATCAGCATGATTGGTATTTTTCAATGCGTTCTTAGGGGAATCTATGAGAACTAGTGGGGTCAACAGGGCTACTGAAGACCAGTGGATTCGCCTGGTGGAGGATTCTTAATGTTTTAAGGATGTAATTTTTGTCCACCATCAACAACTGAATACCAATATAAGTATGTTTGTAGGTTTTCTGAGATCTAAGGAATACTTAGTTTGTCACTAACTCAGAAAGTCCCACCGTGATCGCCATTATGTTAGCTCCTCGTAATTTGCTAGATTGATTGTGATACAAATGGATAGGGGTAACATCAAACCAGACTTTGGAATCCAGGGACTTAGCCTTCCTAGATTCAAAGAGGGCTCTCTCTATTAGGTGCAAAGATGAAACTTGTTTGCTTTTTAAGGTTAGTTTTAGGCTAGTTATGAAGTATTGGGTTTGTTGATTGTTTTTGGTTGGGTATGATGATTAGATAGACTAGATAGAAACAATGAAAAATTCAAGTCATTGGGAAATGGAGTCTAACAAGGTCATGATAGGTTCATTGTTGGATTAGGGAGTATTGTAGGGAAAATCTAGCTTGGTTGATGGATCTTTGGGATTTAAAGGATCATGCGATGAATATAAATATTGAGAACAAAGTTAAAAAAGGGCAATCAAGAATTAATTATCATATAATTTAACAAGGAGGTCTTTAAACACAAATAAGAAAAAGCTATAACTCATGAGGTAGGGAAAACCATTAAGCTCAATGAACAATACTTAAACTGATCAATATCCAAGATAAACATTCCAGTGAAACATAGAAATCATAAGAGCTTACATAACTTTAGTAAATTCACCTTTAGAATTAGAAAACATTTAAGGTCACAAATAACTACAATTAGAGAGGAGGGAACTCCTGAACATCTGAGATTATAGCTACGGATATCTTTAAAATAATTAACCAAGCAAGTGCAATGAGTATGATTTGAAACAAAACTTCTTTGAAAAACCTAAGTAATGATACTTTAAAGAGAGACTTCAAGAACAATGCTTTAGTGGCAAAAAGTAAGTAGAGCTAACCATGAATCATGCTTTATACGTACTGTATTAAACCATTTAGGAAATAAACAAACTTATGAGATCTTAGAGAGAAAAGAAGGATCCTCTAACATCTCCTAACAGAAGAAAACATTAAGGAAGTGAAGAAAAAACAGAGCTAAGGTGCCATCAAAAACATTTCTTAGTCTAAATTATTTGTCCTACTACAACATAGAAAGATGGAAACACAATGATAAACTAGAAAAAATGAACAAAAGAAACACTTCACCATCAACCAGGCTCATAGATCATGCAGCCAATCCTCCTCCATCAACAAACAAATCAGGGCATTCATAAGCTCCCAGACATCAAATTGTTTTCAACCTCCAAGGGACTATGTATTACTTCAAAATCAGTCATCAAATTCCAACCAAATACATAAGAGCCTCATGCTCTATTTATGGAGCAAGTGAGGAGGTGGAAACCATAAGAGGCTTCCAGAAACCCTAATTCTGTCATAAATGTCATTTATGTGCTTAATGACCATGCAAGGCCCAAGAAACATAATATCTAAGCTAATAAATGAACAATAAAATAATATAACTTCTCAATCAAATCTGGAGTTATTTTCCAAGAAAATATTAAAAAACCATTTTTCCATTAATTTGTGTGTTTTGTTTACTTTTTGGCAAAAGACAGTCCATTTGCGAAACGCCACTTTTGCAGAAAATAGGTTGTTTTGAAACCAAGTTTTTTTTGAATATTGCAACAAGAAACAGTGAAGGAGGCATCCTGAAACATCATCCTTGATCCTAGTTGGAAAATAATCACCTAAATTAGGTGGGGCCCACACATGCTATTTTTAGGTGTATGTCTATTATTAGACATGGTGAGCATATTCTATATGTAGCAGGAGGCTATTTGTAGATGGTTGGTAAAATGTGAAAAATAGATGAGATTCTATTTTTAGAAGATTGGGCAAAGTCTATTTATAGATCGCTGATCTAAAAATAGATGCATGTCGGTTATTATTAGCTCTTAATAATAATTCGACAATAAACAACAACTTATTCTCTTGGAGCACTTTATTTCAGTGAACAGATTTGGAAAATTAGTGGGCTGAAGGAATTACACAATCCCTAAGGGTTTACTAGAGTTCATGCATGGAGGACTCAGTTAGAACTAAAGTGGCAAAGTTATGACAGAATTGGAAGAGTAGTTCATGGAGTTGTATTCAGTTTAACTCAGTTAGACTCAGTTGAGCTAGTTGTATCTAGTCTAAATGAATGATACACTAGTGAGAGTGGTGTGAATTAATTCAATAAAAAATAACTCATTAATCAACTGAAGAATACATCAGTGAATTACAGTGCATGGTAGTTTCAGTGGAGACCAGTGGAGAGATAGGTGAAAGAGCAAGTGTGACTATCAATTGTGACTATAGTGATGCATTGATTGCATCCAACACTCAGTGGAGATGCCAATGAGGATTGTGTAGTGCAAGCTTGGTGAATTTGAGTTTATTCAGAGCCATTTTTCAGCAGGGATTTCACAGTAGAGGCAGGCTAGTAGGTGGCAAAGATCGGTGCATGGATTTGCAAGATCGGGCCTGATTAATGTGTAGCGATTGTATTGTAATGAGAGCTTGATATGATTAGCTTTGTATGAGTATTGTTACATGATATATATGAAAGATATTATATACAGATAGTTGGGGTTTTAGCTTCAGGCTTTCTCGTTAAACAACTGTGTTCATATGTGTGAATTTTTATTGTTTCATGTGTGCATTGCTATCTTGATTTTATTTCTGCAAATGATCAATGGTGGAATAGATTCTGTATTTTGCATGAAGTTAAAATAGTGTGAGATCAGGAGAATCTTGGACATATAACACATAAGTTATATAATTTCTACATGGTATCAGAGCTGTGTTATAGATTTTCTACATGGAATGAGAGCAGAAATTTTTGGGTGCACGAGTTTGCAGAGAATATATGGAGATTTGGATCCAAAATTTTCAGACACAAATAGAATATTTGGATTCCTTGCGAAAAAATACCCAAATTGAAGAAAACAATCGGTCAAATCGGAGCTCGGATGAGGGAGATATCGTCGATTTAAAATCAACTCTTTTGTTAGAAAATTTTGTGACGGCGAGACAATTGCAATGTGCGCGAGCCAAGAATCTACATGCACTGAGGTACAAGATGTATGCAAAGCTTTGAGGAGCAAAGAAGAAGTTAGTGACTTGGTGGTTGAGAGGGAGGCTCTCAAAATGCAGTTTGAGAAGAAGTCTTAGAAGGTTGTGGAGCAGCCACAACTGGAGATGCAGAAGAATCTTTATAGATTTGATGTAGATGGGATTTCTATGGAGCTTCCTACTATTGGGAAGTGTGAGAAAGCCATGCAATTGAAGCTTGGGAGGGAGAAGGATTTTCATGCAGGTAAGAGTGAACCTCGGGATGTGGAGCAGCCACAAGATGAGGATCATGGAGTGGGAGCAACCACTCATCTAGAGAAATTTCATACCAGATGGGCAGAGGGAGTGCATGCAGCTATACCACCAGGTGAGAGGTGGGGCGACATGCATGAGTAATTTCAAGAGGAGATTTCTGGGCAGGATTCATTGATATGGTGTGGATATCATGAATTTAACCTGGCTACGAGGAGCCCACAGAGCATCAGTAGCCTGATCAGTTGGATTGATGCAGGCAGATCAAAGTGACAGTGTCAGATACTTGAGCGCGGTTCAGAGTTGACAACAAGTGAAGAGTGCATGGGTGCAGAGTTCAACAGCACAGTGGTTCCTGAAGACATGTACAGTAATTAAGAAAAATTCGAAGACTTTGATGACAGATGCAGTATACTGATTGAGTTGTTTGGAGCCTTTCAGTTTCAGAAGTGTTGCAGCAAAGTTGCAGGGTGAATGCATGGAGTTGCATGTCGCATGCAAAGACAATCCTTTCTTGTTGACAGGGAGTGTTGAAGATTGCAACAAGAAACAGTGAAGGAGGCATCCTGAAAAATCATCCTTGATCCTAGCTGGAAAATAATCACCTAAACTAGGTGGGGCCCACACAGGTATTTTTAGGTGTATGTCTATTTTTAGACATGGTGAGCATATTCTATATGTAGCAGGAGGCTATTTGTAGATGCTTGGTCAAATTTGAAAAATAGGTGAGATTCTATTTTTAGAATATTGGGTGAAGTCTATTTATAGATCGCTGATCTAAAAATATATGCATGTCGATTATTATTAGCTCATAATAATAATCCAACAATAAACAACAAATTATTCTCTTGGAGCACTTTATTTCAATGAACAGATTTGGAAAATTAGTGGGCTGAAGGAATTACAAAATTCCTAAGGGTTTACTGGATTTCATGCATGGAGGACTCAGTGAGAACTAAAGTGACAAAGTTATGACAGAGTTGGAAGAGTAGTTCATAGAGTTGTATTCAGTTTAACTCAGTTAGACTCAGTTGAGCTAGTTGTATCTAGTCTAACTGAATGATACACTAGTGAGAGTGGTGTGAATTAATTAGTTAATTAATTCACTAAAAAATAACTCATTAATCAACTAAAGAATACATCAGTTAACTACAGTGCATGGTAGTTTCAGTGGAGACCAGTGAAGAGATAGGTGAAAGAGAAAGTGTGATTATCAATTGTGACTATAGTGATGCATTGATTGCATCCAACACCCAGTGGAGATTCCAATGAGGATTTCATAGTGCAAGCATGGTGAATTCGAGTTCATTCAGAGCCATTCTTCAGTAGGGATTGTGCAGTAGAGGCAGGCTAGCAGGTGGCAAAGATCGGTGCATGGATTTACAAGATCAGGCCTGATTAGTGTGTAGCCATTGTATTATACTGAGAGCTTGATATGATCAGCTTTGTATGAGGATTGTTACATGATCTCTATGACATATATTATATACAAATAGTTTGGGTTTTCAACTTCAGGCTTTCCCGTTAAAAAACTGTGTTCATATGTGTGAATTTTTATTGTTTCATGTGTGCATTTCTATCCTGATTTTATTTCTGCAAATGATCAATGGTGGAATAGATTCTATATTTTGCATGAAGTTAAAATAGTGTGAGATCAGGAGAATCTTGGACATATAACACATAAGTTATATAATTTCTACATTTTTGGACCACTTCCTGATGTCGGATTTCGCCCCGTGATGGCTCGTTGGAAAACCTGAAGAGTATACTTTACAAAAATTCTTGTGGTTTTTTGATCTAGCTCCTGTAACCTAGTCAAAAATGAAAAAAACCTTCAGACTGTCATTTGCGCAGCGTCAGGCCTAAAACTGAGGCAGAAAGGTGATTTTTGAGGTGTTTTTTGACATTTTGAGGGGTCAAAATTGCTCCAAATCTTCTAAAATTTGGTGTGGATGATGCGCAGGCTAGGAAAAACCCAAAAATATCAATATTTCCTCCTGAAGATGCTCCATATTTTTGCAAAGCGCTAGTGGCGCTGCATAAACTAGGCCAAAAATTTTCAAAAAAAAAAATTTCTCCAAATTCCTTCAAAATTGGTGGAGACCTTACTTAGATGTTTTTAGACAACTTCTAAGAAGCCTCAGCTATAATTCCAAGGCTGTTATGCTAATTTTCCTCTTTTAGGTTTTTTACCTCAAGGAGAGCCTCCTTGAGTTTGGCACAAGCAAGCCTGCTCTTCTTTGCGTAATGCTTGGTCATTTTCTTTTGGAGAGCAAGGCCTCTCTTGATCTTCTTGAAAACCTTATGCTCACCCTTGTAATTCTGAATGATGTATTATTCCATACCAAATTCCCTCTCTAGCTCTTTGATTGTGCATCTTTGGTTTGAAGTAACAACCTAGTGACCATCTCCCCATCTTCATTGTCACTATCTAGGTCAATGCGTTTGGGATTTTGTGTAGTTTTCTTGCCTTTCTTGCCTTTTTTTACCTTTGCCCATATTTTCCTTGCCATTGTAAAGTCTTTGAGCTGATGTAGATGACAAGTTCCCTTGCCTTTTGGAGGCAGCAAACACTTTCCTTGACCCTCTTTGATATGTGCATGTAAGAGGAGTGATGGAGGTTTTGGTGGTGTCTTCATCATGTCTATGACCTTTGGTGTTGTCATCATCTCCATTACCTTTACCATGATCTTCTTTAGTGATTACATTCTCTGTTTGATTACTACCCTTTTGACCTTGAGCACCCTCTTTATCTTCCTCAACATCTTCTTGGTCCTCACTTTGTTCATTTGCATCATCCCTTTTGTCACTTTGGGCTGAATCATTTGCATCACTATCATCACTGCCTCCCTCTGCTTCATCATTGTCTTTGTCTTCATCACTGCTGTGCTTACTTTCCTCTTCTCCACCATCATTTCCTCCTTTATGTTTGGTCTCAAAGGCTTTTGACCTTTATCACCACCACTGTTGTTGTTAGCTCTTGACATGTTGATAAGAGATGTTGGTTTGCAAATTAGGGCTTGATGAAACAAGGTCAAGATGATGATGGAGTCAACTTTGGAGAATGAGAGGTGTGGAGGCTAGGGCTCTTAGGGTTTAAGTGGCTTTGTAGCTTGAGGAAGTTTTATCATGAGAGTATGGTAACAACTTAAAATCCCTTACCCACCTGTTGGGGTTCCCATGTTTTGGCAATGTTGGAAATACCAAAAGATGAGACAACATCAAACCGCTTTCAGACCTCAGGATCTAGCCCTCCTGGGTCCAGAGAGGGATCTCTCTACATAAGCAAATGTTTTATGTCTTAGAGCCTCAGTGTTCAAGATGTTAGGCTAGTTATAGGCACAAGGGCATTGTAAATGCTGTTAAATCTTGTCGTGTAATCGTGGACACTCTCTCCTACGTTTCTTTTCAGGGTCATGTATTCTGCTAGGAGTTGGCAAGGATTTCCCCTAGCTTCCCATTTGTTTATGAAGGTCTGATATAGAGATGGGAGGTAATTTATGATACCCGGAGGTAGGCCCTTAAACCATTTCTTCACATCACCCCCCAAGCTCTGGGAAAAGATTCTCATTTTGACTGTATCATCATCTGTTTCCATGTAGTCAAAAGAATCCTCCATTTTATCTACATGTTGTTGAGCTGTTATGGACTCCTTGGCAGTGAAATGAGGGATCTTTGACTGATAATCATTTGGTAAGGGTACCAGAGGTTGAGGTAAAACCAGAGGTGCATACCAGGCTGCCCTGATGATGTTTTGTTGAGGTAAAGGGTTGACTTGGGCAGCTGGTATATGGATGACAGGGATGTTATGACCAGCAGAAGACTGATGAGCAGATCTAGGATGACTGAGCCCCAAGTTCTGTATGAAATGTATATCAGGAGGTGTAGAGGGAGGGGTCTGTCTATTCCCAAGGTGTCTACCACTTTGCTGTGGTGAACAAGGAAGCTCAAGGTCTGGCCAGTCTAAAGTACTGCATGACCTAGTTCTAGGTAATCTATTAGGTAGGTCTAGGTCAAGGTGAAAACGTGATAGAGCTGTAAGATCTTCTGGTGCAGAGTTAGCTCTATAGACGAGGTTGGAAATAGTTGTTTTTTTATGTGTATGAGATCCTTTGAGGATGATTTCAGGGTTGTCAACTATTTCAGGTGGGTCTGGGTTAGGGTAAGCTTGTGTATGAATGGTTCTTGAAGCCAGAATGTTGTTTTCCAACCAAGCAACTTAACCCTACTTGTTACTTCTACCGTGGTTGATGTTGTTATGGAGGCTGGTCTCCCAGTGGAGTCTTATGTGAAACCAAGATAATCAACAGGCCTACTAATCACCAGTGGAGTCTTTAATCATTTAGGAATTATGGAGTCACCAGGTGGAAGGTTTAGGATGTTTTTGGAGGGTACACTGTCCACCACAGTGCTTATGAAATGTCCCCTTTTCGGGATATATTTGAACACAACAAACTCTAACTAGAGATTGAATGGGAGGGAATTTACCAGAAATGTCACCTCAAAGAGAGGATGAGATCTGGAGGCTACCTGGCCCTTTCCAGACTCTGTCTAAGAGTATGGGCTGAAACACACAAGAGGTAAGAGGAACGTAAGTGTAAGTGTTTCACTACCAACCTAACCAGAGATTGTAGGTTTCTGAGGCTTATGATATAATATGGTGAGGGAAACTCATAAATTCCCCAGCGGAGTCACCATTATGTTGGGGTTCCCATGTTTTGGCAAGGTTGGAAATACCAAAAGATGAGACAACATCAAACCACTTTTAGACCTCAGGATCTATCCCTCCTGGGTCTAGAGATGGATCTCTCTATATAAGCAAATGTTTTATGTCTTAGAGGCTCAATGTTTAATATTTTAGGCTAGTTATAGGCACAAGGGCTATTTGTTTGATTTGGAGTTTGGTTGTTGGGGATCAGGAAGGAAGGGTTCAACATAAAACAAGGATGAACAAGAGAGATTTTAGGCAAAGGGGAGGAAAATCAGAGGACATCAAGGCCATTGGGAAATGGAGTCAGGAAAGGGTTTACTTGCTATCAACATGCAAACTTTCAATTGGGCTAGTCATCTAAAGCATTGGATCCTAAAATGATTTGGTGGAATGGAACAATAAGGAGAGCAAGGTGAAAGGTGGAAAGGGAGATAAACACCAATTTTCTGTCTATAGATTAGGTTAGAGGTTATTTAACTCCAGACCTGCTTGAACATACTCATAGGCAACTCTCAAAGGTGGTTAAAGGCAGCTTGAGGGAACTTAGATAGGTTTAAGAGACTGAAAGGGTCCTAGAGAGAAAGAGACTGAGTTCTAAACTCCTAGCATTACCGATTCATTCAATTAAACACTAGTAAGAACATCTAAGAAACATATTCGATAATTCATACATCAGTTAGTAAGCAATATCATCCACTACACTGGTTAAACCATTGAAATCTATTCTCAGACAACACATTAAGCATAAAACATTAAGGCAAGGAGATCGGAAACATGAGGTGCCTAACAAGGGAAAATCTTATGCCAGATTTCTCATGCAAGCCAGAAGAAATGAAATGAAATGGAAATAAAAACATAGACAGGAAAACATCACCTCAGCTTTAGATTAGGATCCAAAGAAATGTGCTTGCTATATTAAGAACAAAACCAGTCAAGTACAGCATAGCCACAAGCTTGATATTCAGTCTGAAAACCTTCCTCAGCCTATCTTACAGTCTTACACAGAGAACTTGTATCAAGAGAACAGCTTGCATTCTACTGATATCCAATCTGTTGAAAATGCAACAAGATGATGGAGCTTAGTGAAATGAAGTCGCCTTCACTAAGTGGGCCCGCAGGCAAATTCTGGCGCAAAATCTATTTTTAGACTATGTCTATTTTTAGACATATGGAGCATGGTTCGGGGAATCCGGTTTGAGATTCTTGAAGTATGTGTCATGTTGGTAAAAATAGATGAGACTCTATTTTTGAGGTCAAAGAGGTCGAAGTCTATTTTTAGACTGCCTCTCCTTAAAACAGGGAAGTCAAATATTATTTACCCTTAATAATATTTAGACTATAAACAGCAGTTTACTCTCTTGGAGCACTTCAGTTCGAGCTATAGAAGTGGCTCATGCATCTGACAGAGGAATTACGCTATTCCCAAGGGTTTGATGGCATCATGCATGGTTGACTTCAGTTGGACTTCAGTGGCAGAAGTTTGGTGGAGTTAATGAGACAGCTAGTGGAGTTGTGTTGTGTTTATTTTAGTTGAACTAGTTGAGATTAGTTTAACTAGCTAATCAATTAGTTATGAGTGGAGTGAATTAAATATTATTTAATTCATTAATTAATAACTCATTATTCAACTCAAGAACACATCAGTTCACTACAGTGCATGATCAGTTCAGTGGAGACCAGTGAAAGAGGTAGATGAAAGGGTGGAGTTAGCTATCAGTTGTGACTATACTGTTGCTATTTGCAACACACGGATAGGTGGAGTAAGCCCATGAGGATTGCGCAGTTCAGGCTGGTGGTTTATCTATATAAAGAGGCCATCCCATAGCATTGAAACACGCAATAGAGGCAAGGCAATTAGCGGTGAGTTTTGAACCAGTAACCTGTTCAAAACTAAGCTAGATTGTGAGTAACATTATGAGAAAGTACTGAGTACTTGTGAGGAGTATTGTACTGAGTTTGTTACTTGATTTCTCCATTATAATATACACAATAGCTGCGGGGTTTTCAGCTATAAGCTTTCCCCATACATACTGTGTTAATGTGTATGATGATTTGATGTGTTATCGCTTGATTTTATTTCCGCATGTGTGATGATCTAAGTTGAGTTGAGTGGAAGAGATTATGTGTTGTGTATGAAATTCAAATAGTATGTGACCAGGATAGTCTTGGTGGATAATTAATCATTATTTAGCAAATTTCTACATGTTATCAGAGCTATTAAAGTTCAGATTGATCATCAAAGTGATTACAAACTTATTTCGGTAGACAGAGTCTGCATGCGGGCCAGGTAGCCTCCGGATTCATCTTTCTTCGGAAAAAGTCGAAGTATGGCAAAAGAAGATGGCGAAATGTCGAAGGATCCTGTTGGAGGGCGTCAAGGATCATATTGTATCCAGCCTGCATGGAAAGGCATCTCCATTTCTAATGTGGAAAGCTTTGACGGATCTATTCTAGAGTAAGAGTGACCAAAGGAAGCTGGCGCTTAAAGATAAGCTCAGGAACATCAAGATGGAGAAAGGCGACAGTATCGCCAAATACCTCACGAAGTTCACTCAGTGCAGAGATGAGCTAGGAAGTGTGGGGGTGGCTATCAAAGTTTCACTGATTGCATGCTTGGTTTCAAGTGTGTTGGGATCGGTATGGTTCTTGGACAGCGGTGTGTCATTTCATATGACGGGAGATCGGGAGTTGTTCTCAGATCTGGAGGACAAAGATTTGGGTGTGCACATCGAGATGGGCGATGATGGTAGATACAGTGCGACTGGTATCGGTACCATATCCTTTCAGAGGGAGTCTAGTAAACCCTTTGTACTGAAGGATGTCATGCATATACCTGGATTGAAGAAGAACTTGATCTCTGTGGTGATGTTGGAGGATAAGGGGTATGATGTGGTCTTCAGCGAAGGAAAAGCCTTCCTACGCAGTAAGACTACTGGAGAGACCCGAAAGATAGGGGTTTGAACCAAGAACCTTTATTAGTTGAAGGTAGATGGTTGCGCAGCTATGGCATGCAAGGCGGGAGAAGTGGTGAGCTGGGATGATGAGGGAAAACTGTGGCACAAGAGATTGGGCCACCTTCACCATGGAGCTTTGAAGATTCTGCAGCAGATATCTACTGGACTTCCTAAGGGCACTCTTGCACAGT
Organism: Pinus albicaulis; assembly: GCA_034641835.2. NCBI lineage: Eukaryota > Viridiplantae > Streptophyta > Pinopsida > Pinales > Pinaceae > Pinus > Pinus albicaulis. The sequence continues at coordinate 981,609,765 of CM076581.1, forward strand.
CAGATCAGTGCAAGGGGTGTACTTTAGGGAAGTATTTGAAAGCCATCTTTCACGAGAAGGATAGTCACGCCACGATGATCCTTGAGAGATTTCACACAGACGTGTGTGGTCCTTTCTCAGTTGCTTCGACAACAAAGCACAGGTATTATGTGATATTTGTTGATGATTTCTCTCAAAAGTGCTGGATCTTCTTCATGTAGAAGAAGAGCGATACATTCGCGAAGTTATGTGAGTTTAAAGCACTGGTCGAGAAGGAGTCGGGGAAGAAGGTGATTGCTCTTAGGAGTGATAACGGTGGTGAATTCATCTCGGCTGAATTCAAGGATTTCTGCAGCACAGAAGGGATTCGGAGAGAGCTCATCGCACCCCATAACCCACAGCAGAATGGGGTGGCTGAGCGGAAGAATAGAACGATCGTGGGAGCTGCACGGGCGATGTTGCATGATCAGGGCCTACCCCTTCACTTGTGGGCCGAGGCATGCAATACAACAGTGTATGTGCAGAACCGTTTTCCTCACAAGGTTCTTGGCATGAGTACACCGGAGGAGGCTTATTTTGGCAAGAGGCCTGATATTTCCCATTTGCGGATTTTTGGTTCTCCTGTCTACATGCATGTGACGAAGGATGTGAGAAGGAAGCTGGATCCAACTGCTGAGGTTGGAATATTTGTGGGGTACACTGATACACCTCACAACTATCGAGTGTATTTTTCAGACAATCGCAAGACTGTTATGCGACGGGATATAAAATTTCAGGAGGAGAAAGCCATGCAGTGTTCGCTTGAGAGGGAGCTACACTTGCATGCAGATGAGGAGCTGTTAGTTCTTAAGGAGGAGCTTCCAGATGTGGATCAGCCACAAGAGGAGGTTCAGGAGGTGGAAGAAACCACCCAAGCAGTGCCAACCATCAGAGGGCGCATGCGCACTACAGAAGCTGAGCGACTGGCTTGGGATGCAGAGAAGGTTGTAGGACCACCTATAGCACAGCGCAGACAGAGAAAGTCACCAGATCGGTACATTGGATACATGGCTCTTGTGAGTTAATGTGTCGTGATGGAGCCATCCTCTTTTGAGGAAGCTGTGGAGGAACCCGCATGGGTTGATGCCATGATCGAAGAATATGATTCGATCGTCAGGAACACTGCATGGGAGATTGTCGCAAGACCGGTTGGGAAATCAATGGTGGGTTCGCGATGGATCTACAAAGTGAAGCAGGCGGTTGACGGGAGTGTGGAGAAGTACAAGGCAAGATTTGTCGCCCGTGGCTTTTCACAGATCGAGGGGATTGACTATGAGGAGACTTTTGCACCTGTCGCAAGGTACTCTTCCATACGGATGATCCTTGCTCTCTCAGCGCAGATGGGGTGGCACATTCATCACATGGATGTGAATACTGCATTCCTCAATGGAGTTATTGAGGAAGAGGTGTACATAGAGTAGCCTGAAGGTTTTGAGATCTTCAACAGTGAGTCGCATGTGTGCCAACTCAAGAGAGCACTGTACGGGCTGAAGCAAGCACCTCATGCTTGGTACACTCGGATAAACAACTACTTCACCGGGCTTGGATTCTCCAAGAGTGAGGCAGATCCAAACCTGTACCAGATTGTGGTGGAGGGGAAGCTGTTGATCATCGTACTGTATGTAGATGATCTGATTTTGACTGGCGATGAGCAGTTGATACTTTCATGCAAGGAGGATCTTGCACGAGAGTTTGAAATGAAGGACTTGGGCATCCTTCATTATTTCCTGGGATTGGAGATTTGGCAGCGCAGCGGAGGACTGTTTGTTTCTCAGGGCAAGTATGCCCGGGGGTGGAGGATGAAAACATGCAAGGCACGCAAGCACAGTGACACTCCTCTTCTGGTGGTTGGAGGAACAGGAGGGATGCTACTTCGAGCGGAGGTAGTGGATGCCGCTTTTTATATCGACGAGTTGGTGGGGTCGCTTATGTATACGAGTCGTACAAGACCCGATATATGCTATGCGATTCGCTTGACTTTTGCAAGCTATGGTTAAGCCTACCAAGCTCTTTTGGAAGCGAGGCAAGCATGTGTTGCGCTATATTAGAGGACATCGGGATATGGTCTATGGTACGGACGGAGGATGGAGCGGCTTTGTAGGCTTCAACGATGCAGTTGGGCGGGGGTCAACGAATGGGAAGAGCACACTGGAGGGAGTTTTCAGCATTGGGTCGACAACAGATTCCTGGTACAGCAGGAAGCAGAGATCCATGGCACTCAGTTCAGCAAAGGCCGAGTACATGGCAGCTAGCTTGGTTGCATGCAAGGCTATTTGGATGAGGAATATCCTCGCAGGATTGTTCAGGTTGCATTTGGAGCCTACAGTGATCTACTGTGATAACCAGAGTTGCATTAAACTCTTGGCTAATCCAGTATTTCATGATAGGTCCAAACACATCGACATCAGGTACCATCATATCAGAGATTGTGTTCAACGGAGAATCATGATGCTTTCATATGTTCCCACGGAGGATCAGGATGCCGACATCCTGACGAAGGCGCTCACTAGGAGCAAGTTCGAATTCCACAGAGGCAGGATAGGGGTTGCAGATAATCCATATCTTGCTGAGAGGGAGTGTTGAAAATGCATCAAGATGATGGAGCTTAGTGAAATGAAGTCGCCTTCACTAAGTGGGCCCGTAGGCAAATTTTGGCGCAAAATCTATTTTTAGACTATGTCTATTTTTAGACATATGGAGCATGGTTCGGGGATTCCAGTTTGAGATTCTTGAAGTATGTGTCATGTTGGTAAAAATAGATGAGACTCTATTTTTGAGGTCAAAGAGGTCGAAGTCTATTTTTAGACTGCCTCTCCTTAAAACACGGAAGTCAAATATTATTTACCCTTAATAATATTTAGACTATAAACATCAGTTTACTCTCTTGGAGCACTTCAGTTTGAGCTACAGAAGTGGCTCATGCATCTGACAGAGGAATCACGTGGTTCCCAAGGTTTTGATGGCATCATGCATGGTTGACTTCAGTTGGACTTCAGTGGCAGAAGTTTGGAGGAGTTAATGAGACAGATAGTGGAGTTGTGTTCTGTTTATTTTAGTTGAACTAGTTGAGATTAGTTTAACTAGCTATTCAATTAGTTATGAGTGGAGTGAATTAAATATTATTTAATTCATTAATTAGTAACTCATTATTCAACTCAAGAACACATCAGTTCACTACAGTGCATGGACAGTTCAGTGGAGACCGGTGAAAGAGGTAGATGAAAGGGTGGAGTTAGCTATCAGTGGCGACATCAGTTGTGCATGAGATTTGCACCACACTTGGAGGAATTTCCCATGATGATTGCGCTGTCAAGCCAAGGAGATTAGAACCTTGGATCTCTATATAGACAGGCCTGGATTGCGCAATAGAGGCAAGGCAATTTGGCGGTGAGTTTTGAACCAGTAACCTGTTCAAAACTGAGCTAGATTGTGTGTAACTTCATGAGAAAGTACTGAGTACTTGTGAGGAGTATTGTACTGAGTTTGTTACATGATTTCTCCATTATAATATACACAATAGCTGCGGGGTTTTCAGCTATAAGCTTTCCCCATACATATTGTGTTAATGTGTATGATGATTTGATGTGTTGTCGCTTGATTTTATTTCCGCATGTTTGATGATCTGAGTGGAAGAGATTATGTGTTGCATATAAATTCGAATTGTATGTGATCAGGATAGTCTCGGTGGATAATTAATCATTATTCAGCAAATTTCTACATGGTATCGGAGCTATTGAAGCAGAGATTGATCATCAAAGTGATTACAAACTTATTTCGGTAGACAGAGTCTGCATGCGGGCCAGGTAGCCTCCGGATTCATCTTTCTTCGGAAAGTGAAAGGTCTGGTAAACGCCCCTTGCAGTCGATCTCTGTGCTAGAAATAATTTGTTCTCACGATCTAGAGCGGTTGAGCTTTGAGGTGGAATTCGAAATTTTGCAGCAGTTTTGTTTTCTTGGTGCCAGTGTTGAAAATGTCCTTCAACGGTTTGCGACTCGAATATGCTCTTGAAGGCAGTTCGAATTATGTTGCATGGAAGGATCGCATGGAGGCGGTATTAGAAGATAATGGTCTGAAGGAGTTCGTAGATACGGATGTCCAAAAGCCCACTGATCCTGCTGAAGTCGAAGCATGGCAAAAGAAGATGGCGAAATGTCGAAGGATCTTGTTGGAGGGCGTCAAGGATCATATTGTATCCAGCCTGCATGGAAAGGCTTCTCCATATTTAATGTGGAAAGATTTGACGGATCTATTCCAGAGTAAGAGTGACCAAAGGAAGCTGGCGCTCAAATATAAGCTCAGAAACATCAAGATGGAGAAGCGACGATCATCGCCTTAAATACCTCACGAAAGTTCACTCGGTGCGGAGATGAGGTAGGAAGTGTGGGGAGTGTTGTCGAAGTTTCAGCGATTGCTGCTTGGTTTCAAGTGTGTTGGGATCGGTATGGTTCTTGGAGCCGGCGGTGTGTCATTTCATATGACGGGAGATCGGGAGTTGTTCTCGGATGCGGGACAAAGATTTGGGTGTACTCGGATATAGGCGATGATGAATACGGTCTTGTTGATATCGGTACCATATCCTTTCGAGAGGGAGTACGGTAAACCCTTTGTATTGAAGGATGTCATGCATATACGGATTGAAGAAGAACTTGATCCTACTGTGTGATGTTGGAGGATAAGGGGTATGATGTGGTCTTCGGCGAAGGAAAAGCCCAGCTACTGCGCGGTAAGACTACTCGAGAGACCGAGAATGAGTTTGACCCAAGAGCCTTTATCGTTGAAGGCGGATGGGCTGTATGACTGTGGCATGCAAGGCGGGAGAAGTGGTGAGTTGGGATGATGAGGGCGAACTGTGGCACAGGAGATTGGGCCACCTTCACCATGGAGCTTTGAAGATCCTGCAACAGATTTCTACTGGGCTTCCTAAGGGCACTCTTGCGCAGTCAGATCAGTGCAAGGGGTGTACTTTGGGGAAGTATGTGAAAGCCACCTTTCACGAGAAGGATAGTCGTGCCACGACGATCCTTGAGAGAGTTCACACAGACGTGTGTGGTCCTTTCTCGGTTTCTTTGATAGCAAAGCACAGGTATTATGTGATCTTTGTTGATGATTTCTCTCGAAAGTGCTGGATCTTCTTCACGCAGAAGAAGAGCGATACATTCGCGAAGTTCTGTGAGTTTAAAGCACTGGTCGAGAAAGAGTCGGGGAAGAAGGTGATTGCTCTAAGGAGTGATAACGGTGGTGAATTCATCTCGGCTGAATTCAAGGAGTTCTGCAGCGTAGAAGGGATTCGGAGAGAGCTCATCGCACCCCATAACCCACAGCAGAACAGGGTGGCTGAGCGGAAGAACAGAACGATCGTGGGTGCTGCACGGGCGATGTTGCATGATTAGGGCCTACCCCTTCACTTGTGGGCTGAGGCATGCAATACAACAGTGTATGTGCAGAACCGTTGTCCTCACAAGGTTCTTGGCATGAGTACACCAGAGGAGGCTTATTTTGGCAAGAGGCCTGATATTTCCCATTTGCGGATTTTTGGTTCTCCTGTCTACATGCATGTGAAGAAGGATGCGAGAAGGAAGCTGGATCCAACTGCTGAGGTTGGAATATTTGTGGGGTACACTGATACACCTCACAACTATCGGGTGTATTTTTTAGACAGTCGAAAGACTGTTGTGCGACGAGATATAAAATTTCAGGAGGAGAAAGCCATGCAGTGTTCGCTTGAGAGGGAGCTACACTTGCATGTAGATGAGGAGCTGCTAGTTCCTAACGAGGAGCTTCCAGATGTGGATCAGCCACAAGAGGAAGTTCAGGAGGTGGAAGAAACCACCCATGCAGCGCCAACCATCAGAGGGCGCATGCGCCCTACAGAAGCTGAGCGACTGGCTCGAGATGCAGAGAAGGTTGTAGGACCACCTACAGCACAGCGCAGACAGAGGAAGTCACCGGATCGGTACACTGGATACATGGCTCTTGTGAGTCAATGTGTTGTGACGGAGCCATCCTCTTTTGAGGAAGCTGTGGAGGAACCCGCATGGGTTGATGCCATGATCGAAGAATATGATTCGATCATCAGGAACAGTGCATGGGAGATTGTTCCAAGACCGGTTGGGAAATCAGTTGTAGGTTCGCGATGGATCTACAAGGTGAAGCAGGCGGCTGACGGGAGTGTGGAGAAGTACAAGGCGAGATTTGTCGCCCGTGGCTTCTCACAGATCGAGGGGATTGACTATGAGGAGACTTTTGCACCTGTCGCAAGGTACTCTTCCATACGGACGATCCTTGCTCTCTCAGCGCGGATGGGGTGGCACATTCATCAGATGGATGTGAAGACTGCGTTCCTCAATGGAGTTATTGAGGAGGAGGTGTACATAGAGCAGCCTGAAGGTTTTGAGATCTTCAGCAGTGAGTCGCATGTGTTCCAACTCAAGAGAGCACTGTACGGGCTGAAGCAAGCACCTCGTGCTTGGTACACTCGGATAGACAGCTACTTCACCGGGCTTGGATTCTCCAAGAGTGAGGCGGATCCAAACCTGTACCAGATTGTGGTGGAGGGGAAGATGTTGATCATCGTACTGTATGTAGATGATCTGATTTTGACTGGCGACGAGCAGTTGATACTTTCATGCAAGGATGATCTTGCACGAGAGTTTGAGATGAAGGACCTGGGCATCCTTCATTATTTCCTGGGATTGGAGATTTGGCGGCGCAGTGGAGGACTGTTTGTTTCTCAGGGCAAGTATGCCCGGGAGATTCTGGAGAGGTTCAACATGCAAGGCTGCAAGCCTGTTGACACTCCTCTTCCTGGTGGTTGGAGGAAGGAGGATGCTACTTCGACGGAGGTAGTGGATGCCACTGTCTATCGACAGTTGGTGGGGTCGCTTATGTATCTGGTCAATACACGACCCGATATATGCTATGCTGTTAACCAGCTTTCGCAAGCTATGGTTAAGCCTACCAAGCTCTTTTGGAAGGCATGCAAGCATGTATTGCGCTATATTAGAGGCACATCGGGATATGGTCTATGGTACAGACAGGAGGATGGAGCGAAGCTTTCTGGCTTCACTGATGCAGATTGGGCAGGGAGCCCAACGGACCGGAAGAGCACATCCGGAGGAGTTTTCAGCATTGGGTCGACAGCAGTTTCCTGGTACAGCAGGAAGCAGAGATCCGTGGCACTCAGTTCAGCAGAGGCCGAGTACATGGCAGCTAGCTTGGCTGCATGCGAGGCTATTTGGATGAGGAAGATCCTCGTTGGATTGTTCGAGTTGCATTTGGAGCCTACAATGATTTACTATGATAACCAGAGTTGCATTAAACTCTCGGCTAATCCAGTATTTCATGATAGATCCAAACACATCGACATCAGGTACCATCATATCAGAGATTGTGTTCAGCGGAGAATCATGATGCTTTCATATGTTCCCACGGAGGATCAGGATGCCGACATCTTGACGAAGGCGCTCACCAGGAGCAAGTTCGAATTCCACAGAGGCAGGATAGGGGTTGCAGATAATCCATATCTTGCTGAGAGGGAGTGTTGAAAATGCAGCAAGATGATGGAGCTTAGTGAAATGAAGTCGCCTTCACTAAGTGGGCCCACAGGCAAATTCTGGCGCAAAATCTATTTTTAGACTATGTCTATTTTTAGACATATGGAGCATGATTCGGGGATTCCAGTTTGAGATTCTTGAATTATGTGTCATGTTGGTAAAAATAGATGAGACTCTATTTTTGAGGTCAAAGAGGTCGAAGTCTATTTTTAGACTGCCTCTCCTTAAAACAGGGAAGTCAAATATTATTTACCCTTAATAATATTTAGACTATAAACAGCAGTTTACTCTCTTGGAGCACTTCGGTTCGAGCTACAGAAGTGGCTCATGCATCTGACAGAGGAATCACGTGGTTCCCAAGGGTTTGATGGCATCATGCATGGTTGACTTCAGTTGGACTTCAGTGGCAGAAGTTTGGAGGAGTTAATGAGACAGCTAGTGGAGTTGTGTTATGTTTATTTTAGTTGAACTAGTTGAGATTAGTTTAACTAGCTAATCAATTAGTTATGAGTGGAGTGAATTAAATATTATTTAATTCATTAATTAGTAACTCATTATTCAACTCAAGAACACATCAGTTTACTACAGTGCATGATCAGTTCAGTGGAGACCAGTGAAAGAGGTAGATGAAAAGGTGGAGTTAGCTATCAGTTGTGACTATACTGTTGCTATTTGCAACACACAGATAGGTGGAGTAAGCCCATGAGGATTGCGCAGTTCAGGCTGGTGGTTTATCTATATAAAGAGGCCATCCCATAGCATTGAAACATGCAATAGAGGCAAGGCAATTAGCGGTGAGTTTTGAACCAGTAACCTGTTCAAAACTGAGCTAGATTGTGAGTAACTTTATGAGAAAGTACTGAGTACTTGTGAGGAGTATTGTACTGAGTTTGTTACTTGATTTCTCCATTATAATATACACAATAGCTGCGGGGTTTTCGGCTATAAGCTTTCCCCATACATACTGTGTTAATGTGTATGATGATTTGATGTGTTATCGCTTGATTTTATTTCCGCATGTGTGATGATCTGAGTTGAGTTGAGTGGAAGAGATTATGTGTTGTGTATGAAGTTCAAATAGTATGTGACCAGGATAGTCTTGGTGGATAATTAATCATTATTCAGAAAATTTCTACATGGTATCGGAGCTATTAAAGTTCAGATTGATCATCAAAGTGATTACAAACGTATTTCGGTAGACAGAGTCTGCATGCGGGCCAGGTAGCCTCCAGATTCATCTTTCTTTGGAATGTGAAAGGTCTGGTAAATGCCCCTTGCAGTCGATCTCTGTGCTAGAAATAATTTGTTCTCACGATCTAGAGCGGCTGAGCTTTGAGGTGGAATTCAAAATTTTACAGCAATTTTGTTTTTTCCGGTGTTGAAAATGTCTTTCAACGGTTTGTGACTCGAATATGCTCTTGAAGGCAGTTCAAATTATGTTGCATGGAAGGATCGCATGGAGGCAGTATTAGAAGATAATGGTCTGAAGGAGTTCGTAGATACGGATGTCCAAAAGCCCACTGATCCTGCTGAAGTCGATGCATGGCAAAAGAAGATGGCGAAGTGTCGAAGGATCCTGTTGGAAGGCGTCAAGGATCATATTGTATCCAGCCTGCATGGAAAGGCTACTCCATATTTAATGTGGAAAGCTTTGACGGATCTATTCCAGAGTAAGAGTGACCAAAGGAAGCTGGCGCTCAAAGATAAGCTCGGGAACATCAAGATGGAGAAGGGCGACAGTATCGCCAAATACCTCACGAAGTTCACTCAGTGCAGAGATGAGCTGGGAAGTGTGGGGGTGGCTGTCAAAGTTTCACTGATCGCATGCTTGGTTTCAAGTGTGATGGGATCGGTGTGGTTCTTGGACAGCGGTGCGTCATTTCATATGATGGGAGATTGGGAGTTGTTCTTAGATCTGGAGGACAAAGATTTGGGTGTGCACATCGAGATGGGCGATGATGGTAGATACAGTGCGACTGGTATCGGTACCATATCCTTTCAGAGGGAGTCTGGTAAACCCTTTGTATTGAGGGATGTCATGCATGTACCTGGATTGAAGAAGAACTTGATCTCTATGGCGATGTTGGAGGATAAAGGGTATGATGTGGTCTTCAGCGAAGGAAAAGCCTTCCTGCGCAGTAAGACTACTGGAGAGACCCGGAAGATAGGGGTTCGAACCAAGAACCTTTATCAGTTGCAGGTAGATGGCTGCGCAGCTATGGCATGCAAGGCGGGGGAAGTGGTGAGCCGGGATGATGAGGGCGAACTGTGGCACAGGAGATTGGGCCACCTTCACCATGGAGCTTTGAAGATTCTGCAGCAGATTTCTACTGGGCTTCCTAAGGGCACCCTTGCGCAGTCAGATCAGTGTAAGGGGTGTACTTTAGGGAAGTATGTGAAAGCCACCTTTCACGAGAAGGATAGTCGCACCACGACGATCCTTGAGAGAGTTCACACAGACGTGTGTGGTCCTTTCTAAGTTGCTGATCCAGGTGGATATTGGTGGTCACCCTCCTATTCCATTTGGGGCTCCACCATTGTCTATTTCGATTTTTTTTTTTCGGTTTTAGAAGCCTTGTTTACTATTTTTAGCGAGTTTTGGTCACAGGGTCCCTAAACTTAGAATGAGGAGAGGCTCTAAACGACGTTTTTGGGAAAACGGAGGCAACATGGGTAAATGGACCGGTGTTGCTCACATCAAAAGTTGTAGTCCTTTGATAGATCTTTCTAACGAGGTCTGGTACGCGTCAAACGAAGATCGTATGTCAAAGATACGTCCCCGGAAGTTGAAACACCAATTTACCCAAACGAGGCCCATAGTTTTAGCGCTTCATCTCCTAAGGTTAGGGTTTTGGATGTTTAGGGTTTTCCATTGTTTCTAAATTATAAACAGGCCCTCAAGCCTCATTGTAACACGGTTTAGAGGCTTGTAGCTGACACATCTCTTCTCAGAGATAAGCTACCAGCGCCGTAGCTAGTTTATTTTCATTCTGTTTGTAAGCAAATTTCAGTTCTTTGATATTAATGAAATGAAGTGTTATTTCTGCTGCATCTCTATATTTATGTTTATATGTTTATTCTGTTGCGTTCCTCCATAAATCTGGATCAGTGGTATCAGAGAGGTCTACTTTTTCTCGATCCTTCTTTGCATGTCCCCAACGAGGTTGAGGTATAAGGAGCTGGGGCTCGTACGGTGGAACCTTTGCAGATCGACCTCGCAAACTATCGATGAACGCCCATGGAGGACGAAAAGAAATATGAGGGAGCAGGAGATCCTATCAAAATATTGCTTGAGGAGGCCCTCGAAAAACAAAGGAACGCGATGATGGATAACTTTTTCCAGATCCTTCAATAACTGCCCACCGGCAGCGCATCTGCATCCAGCAACCACACTGGGGGCGCGACTCCCTTTAAGGTACAAGTAAACTTTGACATTCCCATATTTGAGGGTCAAACAGATGCAGATGCCATAGATAGATGGTTGAATCTATTAGAAGGATATTTCTCGGTTCATGACTTTTCCGACCGAGAGAAGATTATTTTTTCACTCCTCAAAGCTAACCCCCATGTCAAGGACTGGTGGGAAACCTATTCTGAGAACAAGGACCAGACAGAATGCTCTCTATTCTTAGTCGTACCAACTTGGAATTATTTCTGAGACGCCATCAAGGAACAATAATATCTCATAGGGAGCTATGAGGACAAGTACATACAATGGACCACGCTGCGACAACAAAGGGATCAAGATGTGCATGAGCTAACGAATCTGTTCCATACCCTGCGCACAAAGTTGGGTATCAAAGATTAAGAGAAACATCTAGTGCTAAAGTATCATGATTGTACGCACAAATACATTCGGGGAAATGGAGGTTCATGACATCTCCTCGCTTCAGTACGGCATACCGGTATGCTGCCAAGATTGAGCAGAAATTCAAGCAGAAGAAGCGAGACTTTGGATCTGCGAATCAAAAGCAAGGGAAAGGTGCTTCCAAACCGCAGAACAAAGGACCGAGCCAAGGCATGGTGGCTAAATACAACTCATCGAAGCCACAAGAAAAGAACAGCACCGCAAAGCCGAAGAAGGACACGGGAAAGTGGTGTGAGTTCCATAAGAGCTCCACTCACAACACAAGTGAGTTTTGTGCCAAGCAGTCGCTAGTGGCCGAGATGAGGGCTTCTGAGTCAGATGCATGCTCTGACTCCGAATCAGAACCTGAAAAGGTGAATGAAAAAGGGAAACAGATTATTGATGCGGAGCCCAACGCCACTGTTGCCATTGCAAAGATCCAAAAGGAGGAACCGGAAGATCCAGAGGAGGAGGAACGTCTCTTCCACTCCCAGATGTGGGTAAAGGGCTCCCCGGTACAGTTCATTGTCGACAATGGGAGCCAAAAGAACCTCATTTCAGCAGACGCAGTGAAGCGGTTGGGCTTGCCGACCACAGCTCACCCACATCCATACACCATCGGGTGGCTTCACCAAGGACGAGATCTCCGCGTCAGCCGGCAGTGTCGCCTTCCCTATAGCATCAAGCCCTTCACGGATGAGGTACTATGTGACGTTGCTCCTATTGATGTTTCTGATGTATTATTGGGACAACCATACTTGTGGAAGCGTCATGCTGTGTATGAGTCTCGGCCTCGTGCTGTTATTGTTACTTTTGGAAATAAGTTGTACAGGATACCAGAGGTACCACCTCCTGCTGCTATCTCTTTGGTTACTGCAAAACAATGCAGTAAGCTCATTTCCCAAACCAGGAAATTCGTTTTCCTGATGATCCGCCCCCAGGGCAAGAAGAAGACTGTGGCCACGACCTCCAGACAGGGCTCCTCTGCACAACAACAAAAAATGGATAAGGTTGTGGAGGAGTATGGGGACATATTCACCTCACCCACAGGGGTTCCTCTGCACTGTCAGGTCAAGCACCCGATTGATCTGACCCCCGGTGCGCCGCTACCTAATGGACCGATCTACCGGCGCTCTATTCTGGAGAATGATGAAATCAAGAGGGAGATTCAGGAGCTGTTGCAGAAAGGTCACATCAGACCAAGTTCATCGCCCTGTGGGAGCCCGATCGTGTTGGTACAGAAGAAGGATGGGACGTGGAGACTCTGCATTGACTATCGGGCGCTGAACAAGATCACTGTCCGGAATAGGTACCCAATCCCACGGATTGATGACCTTCTGGACCAACTCAAAGGTGCAAAATATTTCAACAAGATTGACCTGAAGTCTGGGTATCACCAGGTACCAATTGAACCCTCCGATGTGTGGAAGACTGCCTTCAAAGCCAAGGAAGGCCTTTTCGAATGGCTGGTCATGCCTTTTGGGTTGACGAATGCTCCCGCCACCTTCATGAGGATGATGGATGACATCTTGCGGCCATTCACCAACTCATTTGTCGTGGTGTACTTGGATGATATTCTGATCTTCAGTCAGACTTGGGAAGAACACCTTCACCACATTCGACAAGTCCTCCAAACACTGCGGCAACACAAGTTGTGTGCCAATTTGGAGAAGTGCACTTTTGGCATGACCCAGGTTCAATATCTGGGATACATTATTGATGAAAGGGGGGTGCATGTGGATCCGGCCAAGATCCAAGTCATTCGGGATTGGCCAGCCCCAACCACTATAACAGAGCTTCGCAGCTTTCTAGGTCTTGCTAATTTCTATCGGAGGTTCGTGTTGGGATTCTCTCATATCACTTGGCCCTTGAGTCGAGTCACTAAGGGAGGAGCGAGAGCAAAAATTTTTTGGTCGGAACCTCAACAGAAGGTGTTCACAGAACTGAAAAACCGCCTCTGTTCTGCCCCAGTGCTCACTTTACCAGACTTGCAACAGCCATTTGAGATCGAGACAGATGCCTCTGACTATGCTATTGGGGCAGTTCTTACTCAACAGGGACATCCAGTGGCATTTCACGGTGAGACATTGTCTGACACAGTTCGCAAGTACCCCACATATGACAAAGAAATGTACTCCATTGTGCAAGCTTGTCGACAATGGAAGCATTACATTTTGGGGAAGGAAACAATCATCCATACAGACCACAGGCCCCTGCAGTTCATACAGACACAAGGGAAGTTGCAGAATGATCGCCATCAGAAGTGGTCTACATATATGCAACAGTTTCATTTGAACATCAAGTATAAGAAGGGTAGCACCAATCATGTTGAGCCCTTTCAGTAGGCCACTTGGTCGTGGCGCTCTGCCCCATGTAACGCTTGTGGAGCACGAGACCACGATTGGCCACTTCTACATAGGGTGACCCGAGAATTCGACGGCTGCAAGGTACTCTGGAAGTCACATGAGTTCAAATTTTGACCTCAAGATGCACTTTTATGTCACATGGGACACCTTTGTGTTCCTTCAAGCGAACGTGTAAAGATGATATAGAGCACACTACGGTCGAGTCGCGTTGGGCATTTCGGGGTCGAGCTTGATCGTAATCCTGCGTGTTTAAATTGGTGGAAAGCTTGAAAGTATGTTGCGAAAGCACAGCGGATCACCTTGCTTTGGCAACTTGTGCCATTGCCGAGCAGAGCCATCGACGAGCCTATATACTCCTCTACCTACCCCTAGTCGACCTTGGGAATCCATCTCCATGGATTACATGTCGGACACCTGCCTTCTACTAGCGTGGAAATGAGCGTGTTTTTGTGGTCGTCGACAGATTCTCGAAGATGGCCATTATGGCGGCCTGCAAGAAGAATATCACAGCAGAAGCCACTGCTAAACTCTTATTTGAACGAGTGTGGGTGCACTTTGGGATCCCACAGTCTATCATATCAGATCGGGATAGCGGGTTCCTCGGCACATTTTGGTCCAGCCTCTGGTCGATGTTGGATACCAAGCTCACCAAGTCCACAGCTTTCCATCCCCAAACAGATGGCCAGACAGAGGTCGTCAACAGAATGATTGTACACATTCTGCGCATGTACAATTCAAAGCATCCACGCACATGGGACGAGAGCCTCCCTTATGTACAACATATTTATAATCGGGCTCTCCACAGTTCAATCGGCCATAGCCCCTTTCAGGTGGGCTTGGGATTCCAGCCACTATGCCCCATTGACGTAGCCATGCCATTTGCAGCTGCTTAGGCCAATTCAGCTCATGTCCAGTCGGAAGTTGACAAAGCCAGTAGCTTCATCGAGCGCATTCAACACATCCGCCAACAGGTTCATGATATATTGGACAGAGCCAATGCCAAGTACAAGCAACGCCATGATCAACAGCGGGTGCCACACAACTTCCAGGTGGGTGACAAAGTATGGCTACATTTGCAGAAGGAGCGCCTCACTGGACCCCACCGCAAGCTTCGCCCGCTCCGATACGGGTCGTACACCATCACCAAGGCTGTAGGGAACAATGCATTCGAGCTCGGTATTCCACCATTCCTTGGTCTGCACCCAGTCTTCAATGTGGATCGCCTTCGTCCTTACTTCCCACCTCTACTGGACACCTCGGACATTGCAGAACAACTCACACCAACAGAGTTAAACCCAGACTGCATGGAACGGGCCACCACAGATTGTATCATGGACATGCAAATCAAGAACACTCGTCAACAGCAGATCCAACTGTATCGGGTTGTCAAAGCTGGCCAACTCCTGCACCAAGGAAAGTGGTTCACCGGGGACCAAGTTCAGCAGAAATTTCCTCATCTCATGGAGGAACTTAACGCAATGGGGACCATTGCTTCCTAAGGGGGGAGGAATGATCCAGGTGGATATTGGTGGTCACCCGCCTATTCCATTTGGGGCTCCACCATTGTCTATTTTAGTTTTTCAGTTTCGGCACTGTTTACTATTTTTAGCAGTTTTTCGGGTCCTAAACTTTCAGAGCCGTTTTGAGGCCCTAAACAACGTTTTTTGGGAAAACGGAGGGCAACATGGGTCCATGGACCCATGTTGCCCATTCCAAATTTGTAGTCCTCGGATAGATCTTTCTAACGAGGTATGGTACGCGTCAAACGAAGATCGTATGCCAAAGTTACGCCCCTAGGAAGTTGAAACACCAATTTACCCAAACGGGGCCCATAGTTTTGGCGCTTCATCTCCTAGGGTTAGGGTTTTGGTTGTTCAGGATTTCCCATTGTTTCTAAATGATAAATAGGCCCTCGAGCCTCACTGTAACTCAGTTCAGAGGCCTGTAGCCGCCACATCTCTTCTCAGAGATAGCTACCAGCGCCCTAGCTAGTTTTATTTCCATTCTGTCTGTAAGCAAATTTCAGTTCTTTGATATTAATGAAATGAAGTGTTATTTCTGTTGCATCTCTGTATTTATGGTTATATGTTTATTCTGTTGCGTTCCTACATAAATCCGGATCAATTTAGCCGACAGCAAAGCACAAGTATTATGTGATCTTTGGTGATGATTTCTCTCGAAAGTGCTGGATCTTCTTCATGCAGAAGAAGAGCGATACATTCGCGAAGTTCTGTGAGTTTAAAGCACTAGTCGAGAAGGAGTCGGGGAAGAAGGTGATTGCTCTAAGGAGTGATAACGGTGGTGAATTCATCTTGGCTGAATTCAAGGAGTTCTGCAGCGCAGAAGGGATTCGGAGAGAGCTCATCGCACCCCATAACCCACAGCAGAACGGGGTGGCTGAGCGGAAGAACAGAACGATCGTGGGTGCTGCACGGGCGATGTTGCATGATCGGGGCCTACCCCTTCACTTGTGGGCTGAGGCATGCAATACAGCAGTGTATGTGCAGAACCGTTGTCCTCACAAGGTTCTTGGCATGAGTACACCGGAGGAGGCTTATTCTGGCAAGAGGCCTGATATTTCCCATTTGTGGATTTTTGGTTCTCCTGTCTACATGCATGTGACGAAGGATGCGAGAAGGAAGATGGATCCAACTGCTGAGGTTGGAATATTTGTGGGGTACACTGATACACCTCACAACTATCGGGTGTATGTGCCAGACAGTCGCAAGACTGTTGTGCGACGGGATATAAAATTTCGGGAGGAGAAAGCCATGCAGTGTTCGCTTGAGAGGGAGCTACACTTGCATGCAGATGAGGAGCTGTTAGTTCCTAAGGAGGAGCTTCCGGATGTGGATCAGCCACAAGAGGAAGTTCAGGAGGTGGAAGAAACCACCCGTGCAGCGCCAACCATCAGAGGGCGCATGCGCACTACAGAAGCTGAGCGACTGGCTCGAGATGCAGAGAAGGTTGTAGGACCACCTACAGCACAGCGCAGACAGAGGCAGTCACCGGATCGGTACACTGGATACATGGCTCTTGTGAGTCAATGTGTCATGACGAAGCCATCCTCTTTTGAGGAAGCTGTGGAGGAACCCGCATGGGTTGATGCCATGATCGAAGAATATGATTCGATCGTCAGGAACAGTGCATGGGAGATTGTCCCAAGACCGGTTGGGAAATCAGTGGTGGGTTCGCGATGGATCTACAAAGTGAAGCAGGCGGCTGATGGGAGTGTGGAGAAGTACAAGGCAAGATTTGTCACCCGTGGCTTTTCACAGATCGAGGGGATTGACTATGAGGAGACTTTTTCACCTATCACAAGGTACTCTTCCATACGGATGATCCTTGCTCTCTCAGCGCAGATGGGGTGGCACATTCATCAGATGGATGTGAAGACTGCATTCCTCAATGAAGTTATTGAGGAAGAGGTGTACATAGAGCAGCCCTTAGGTTTTGAGATCTTCAGCAGTGAGTCGCATGTGTGCTGACTCAAGAGAGCACTGTACGGGATGAAGCAAGCACCTCGTGCTTGGTACACTCGGATAGACAGCTACTTCACCGGGCTTGGATTCTCCAAGAGCGAGGCAGATCCAAACCTGTACCAGATTGTGGTGGAGGGGAAGCTGTTGATCATCGTACTGTATGTAGATGATCTGATTTTGACTGGCGATGAGCAGTTGATACTTTCATGCAAGGAGGATCTTGCACGAGAGTTCGAGAAGAAGGACTTGGGCATCGTTCATTATTTCCTGGGATTGGAGATTTGGCAGCGCAACGGAGGACTGTTTGTTTCTCAGGGAAAGTATGCCCGGGAGATTCTGGAGAGGTTCAACATGCAAGGCTGCAAGCCTGTTGACACTCCTCTTTCTGGTGGTTGGAGGAAGGAGGATGCTACTTCAGCGGAGGTAGTGGATGCCACTGTCTATCGACAGTTGGTGGGGTCGCTTATGTATCTGGTCAATACACGACCCGATATATGCTATGCAGTTAACCAGCTTTCGCAAGCTATGGTTAAGCCTACCAAGCTCTTTTGGAAGGCGGACAAGCATGTATTGCGCTATATCAGAGGCACATCGGGATATGGTCTATGGTACAGACAGGAGGATGGAGCGAAGCTTTCTGGCTTCACTGATGCAGATTGGGCAGGGAGCCCAACGGATCGGAAGAGCACATCTGGAGGAGTTTTCAGCATTGGGTCGACAGTAGTTTCCTGGTACAGCAGGAAGCAGAGATCCGTGGCACTCAGTTCAGTAGAGGCCGAGTACATGGCAGCTAGCTTGGCTGCATGCAAGGCTATTTGGATGAGGAAGATCCTCACAGGATTGTTCAGGTTGCATTTGGAGCCTACAGTGATCTACTGTGATAACCAGAGTTGCATTAAACTCTCGGCTAATCCAGTATTTCATGATAGGTCCAAACACATCGACATCAGGTACCATCATATCGGAGATTGTGTTCAGCGGAGAATCATGATGCTTTCATATGTTCCCACGGAGGATCAGGATGCCGACATCCTGACGAAGGCGCTCACCAGGAGCAAGTTTGAATTCCACAGAGGTAGGATAGGGGTTGCAGATAATCCATATCTTGCTGAGAGGGAGTGTTGAAAATGCGGCAAGATGATGGAGCTTAGTGAAATGAAGTCGCCTTCACTAAGTGGGCCCGCAGGCAAATTCTGGCGCAAAATCTATTTTTAGACTATGTCTATTTTTAGACATATGGAGCATGGTTCGGGGATTCCAGTTTGAGATTCTTGAAGTATGTGTGATGTTGGTAAAAATAGATGAGACTCTATTTTTGAGGTCAAAGAGGTTGAAGTCTATTTTTAGACTGCCTCTCCTTAAAACAGGGAAGTCAAATATTATTTACCCTTAATAATATTTAGACTATAAACAACAATTTAATCTCTTGGAGAACTTCAGTTCGAGCTACAGAAGTGGCTCATGCATCTGAAAGAGGAATCACATGGTTCCCAAGGGTTTGATGGCATCATGCATGGTTGACTTCAGTTGGACTTCAGTGGCAGAAGTTTGGAGGAGTTAATGAGACAGATAGTGGAGTTGTGTTCTGTTTATTTTAGTTGAACTGATTGAGATTAGTTTAACTAGCTAATAAATTAGTTATGAGTGGAGTGAATTAAATATTATTTAATTCATTAATTAGTAACTCATTATTCAACTCAAGAACGCATCAGTTCACTACAGTGTATGATCAGTTCAGTGGAGACCAGTGAAAGAGGTAGATGAAAGGGTGGAGTTAGCTATCAGTTGTGACTATACTGTTGCTATTTGCAACACACAGATAGGTGGAGTAAGCCCATGAGGATTACGCAATTCAGGCTGGTGGTTTATCTATATAAAGAGGCCATCCCATAGCATTGAAACACGCAATAGAGGCAAGGCAATTGGCGGTGAGTTTTGAACCAGTAACCTGTTGAAAACTGAGCTAGATTGTGAGTAACTGTATGAGAAAGTACTGAGTACTTGTGAGGAGTATTGTACTGAGTTAGTTACTTGATTTGTCCATTATAATATACACAATAGCTGCGGGGTTTTCAGCTATAAGCTTTCCCCATACATACTGTGTTAATGTGTATGATGATTTGATGTGTTATCGCTTGATTTTATTTCCACATGTGTGATGATCTGAGTTGAGTGGAAGAGATTATGTGTTGTGTATGAAGTTCAAATAGTATGTGACCAGGATAGTCTCGGTGGATAATTAATCATTATTCAGCAAATTTCTACACAATCAACAACCTTTACAATAGTTTCTTCCCAAGTTTTATAGTAGAAGAGAAGCAGAGGAGGTAGGTAAGGAACTAAATGCAATATTAACACTCAGGAGATGAAGAGGGTCGAAACCCATTCTGTTTTAACTCAGAGCATTAAGCTATGACACTTTGGAGGAAAAAATGGTCTTCGTCAGGCTTCATTTAATCCATTTAGGGCTTTGATGCATTTCTGTTTTGCTGTACTCTGTGGTACTCTTGGTGAATAAACAAAATGGTAGATAAATGGTAGGATGGCCTGCCATACTGGTGAAACAAATGCTTTGACTGCTTCGGATTGTATCCTGGGTGGAAAAATCCTCTGTAGCACGGCATATAATCAAAATAGCATGGGAAAACCGTCCTTCTTTGGAGAAATACATTGTGGAGACCTATCATTCATTAATTCCTTTGCCTCTGTCAGTGGAAAAATTACTGCTGTATCCACACTGTGTGAACCTGGCGGTTTTTTTACTTCTGCACCCTGCAGAACAAACAACTGGACTCAGAAAAAAATGCAATGGGGGGTGGATGAAATGGTAGCGTGACGGCGACGGAGTGGTGGCCTTTGACTACACCATGGTGACAAAATGAAAATGGAATGGTGAAAACTCAGGAATAATAGGGTTTTGGTGGTCACATGCAGCGCAGACCATTAGATCCTGGTCTGGGAATGAAAATCGACGGCAAAGATCAATCGGGGGGACGGCCCTATGCAACATAACTAGACATGGGACCTTTAATGGAAAACATATAACTTTGGTTAAAAACTAAAATACAAAGGAATCGGGCGAAAATATTATGAAAATGCGCGGAGGAAAATGTAAGAGTGGGACCCAGCGGAGGCGGAGGGCGATTAGACCTGAGTCGTCAGATCTTCTTCGGAACATCGCAATCGGGAAGCGGCAAGGGGAACACATTACAACAACTCTGATTGCGATTGTGAATGGAGAAGCGATGACCGTTGGATATACCCGGGAATCGACGGTGGAGATGTGGATCGGGGGATCGCAATCGGAGGGTCACAAAGGGGAGACATCAATGAACTTTTGATTGTGATTGGGAATGGAGAGGCGATGGCCATCGGGTCTGGTGGAGGAACAAATGGTTAGGATCATGTTAGAGAATCGCAATCGAGGGGGAAATAGGGGTGTCACATTCGAAGTTCCGATTGCGATCGATGGTGGGAGCGCGATTGAGTGCTGACCGTTGGATCCGAAGATCAGATCAACGGCTCACGTTAAATTGGGGGGAGAGTGCGATCGAGAATCAGAGAAGATGACTTGTGATTGTGATCAGAGGATCGGAGGTTGGGACTTGCGATTGATCACATCGCAAGTGTTTGCGATGGACCGATCGGAGGTGAAAATATAATTGCTGCAATTCATCAAACTTGTGACATTGTGCGGGCCATTGGATTTATACAGTGGATCAACGATTGAAAACACATCAGAGACTTTACACTATAGACTAATCGCATCAGAAATTTTTAGTTTTACCAAGGAATTTTACCCTCCGCCGACCTTCCGATTGCGATTAGTGCTTGGGACTTAAGCGCTTGGTCCCAGCGCTGGGTTGCATGGAGGAAAATGGTTCAAGGAGCTAGCGGGGAGGGGCTAGGCCTATTATATGGTCCGAAAGTGGGTTTTTATCCCATTTTTATGAATTTCGAGGCCTAAGGAGGGTAACGATAGAGAGATAGAGGGGAGATTCGGGGAAACAAAGGGGACCTTGGGAAAATGGGAAAATAATAAGATGGGGGGAAATTTGTAGAGATACAAGGGGTGAAATAAGGCCTTTTTGAGCAAAATTTAGTCATTCAGCAAGGTTCATTGAGAACACATTGGCAGAGGGAAGCAATCAAAGGCAGGAAATTTAACAAGACTTCAAGGATGATGTGTTTTCAAGGGAAATGCATTCCTTGAAGGCTTATGAAACAATCTAGCCCCTTGCTTGCTCGTCAAGAAATTCATAAGGGGCTAACACCACCCATGCCATCAAATTGGTCCATGAAGGATTATAATAACAAGGTGCCTTTATGTACATGACCTATGGTTTTACCCCCTAGGCTTTTTAGCTCAACAACTAAAAAACCAAAATGAATTTGCAATTTTTCTTAGGGATCAAGAGAATATAACACTTACTAACTTTTTAGACTCTCTTCTACCTTGGAGGTGCCTCAGATGATAAATTTAGGCATTAGGAAGGGAGATTTTGAAAATTTTCACCTTCCTAGGATTTGCGTAGTGCTGGGCAGTCTTGCCCAGGCATTTGCGCAGCACCGGGCAGTCCCGCCCATGGATTTTGCGCAATTCCCAAAAAGGGTCAACTTGCACGTAGGTTTTGATGACCTTCCCAAAGTCATATTTGGGCTCGTGATAGCTTGTTGGAACTATTGACTTGTATAATTTCCAAATATACCATTTTTTCCCTATTTTGAGTTGATTTTCCTGGTAAAAAATTGATTTTCCTAAGACTGGTCAAAATGTATTGAATGATGGTGCAGAAATGCTGAGTGCTGGTGCAGAACAATTTTGGATGCCTTCCTAAGTTCCAAATTGAGCTCATGATAGGTCATTGGAAATATATTTAAGTCTATGTGTCTTGGGATCCATCAAGAAATTCCTTTGGACACTCCAGCTAGAAGAAAAAGGGATTTTCCCAAGGTCACTCCAGTAGTGCAGAAACTCTACCGTGACACCTGTATTTTTGACATTGATCCCAAACCATGATACCTATGTAAAAAAATAAAGAGGTTTTTCTTCTTGGACCTATTTTGGAAAAAAGCCTCTCCCACGGTTTCCAAATTCATCTCTATTTGGTCAAAAACATATTTTTAAGCAAAACTAGCCCTACGTGTGGCAAATGACTTGGCCCTTGGAATGAATTTTTGGAAAATGATGGAGGCATGATGTTTATGAGTTGGTATGGAATTATACTTGCTGATATGATCTATCAAATGGATCCTTTTCTCCTATGCCTCTTTTCCATGGCAAACCCTAGGTTAGTTGGAAGAGGAAATTAGGGTTTGGTGAGCAGATTTAGGACTACCTTGTAGAGGGAGGGGAATAAAGGGGTTAAGGGGTGTCTAAATCATTGGGAAAATTTTTGGGGATAGGGATAGATGTTAGAGAGTAGGGGAAAGTTGAATTTCAAGAATTGAGTGAGGGTAAGGGGTCTAAAAGGGCAAAACACAGGCCTAGTCTCAAAAAGTGTCAAATTGTGGCAATAGACTAGGTTTTGTAGAAAAATGATGATTTTGAGGGATAAGAGTGATGGGAGGTGTTTATGAAGGTATATTAAGGGTAGGAGGAGGTGTAAGAGCATCAGGATATAAGCCTTGTTGATGATTAATCCATGGAGGTCATGAAACCAAGAAAAATTCCCTTAAAAACCCTAGTTTTCTCTGAAAATAGGCATGCTGCCTCTCCTTTGCTGTACGTGTCTTTAGTGATGAGTTGGCCTCTTATCTTACCTAGTTCTCTGCTAATAGCCACCTTTCCACCTCTTGCAGAAATGTAAAAATGGGTAGTTTTCCTTTGCAGACTTCGTACTTGGACAAAGGGGCCTTCGTTGGAAGATTTTCTGATCTCCTTTGGACAACCACTTGTTGATCTTCCTCCTCTTTGATTTTAATTTTTTGGCATATTAAAAATAGTGACTTAGATCATAAAAACAACCCTACAACCTATGAAACCATAAATAACCTAATGGGAGGCTCTTTGCACTTGATCTTTGCTTGAAAACTTGACTTAGGATTATTAGGTGTAAAATAGAGTTTTTGACAAACTGATGTATTGCACATCCAAAATCCAATGTATTTGATTTATCTAAAGAGCCTACAAAGATAGTTTTGATATCATCAATGCTTGAGGCATTTGGGAGACATAAGAGAGTTGATTGGTTGGTGACCTTAGGTAGTAGTGGAGGGGTTGGGCAACACAAGAACAATGGGCTTGAGGCCAAAGGTGATCAGACACGGTGAAAATGAATAACATGAGCCCATGATGGGTATTTTGGGAGTAGCAGGCTGAAGTTGACTTCAAAGGATGATAAACTAGTGAAAATTTATCCTAAGGATAATGAAGGCAGTGAGATTTCTAGAACTCACAAAGTTCATGAACTTTGTTTCTAGAAATCTAGGATAAGTATTTTAGTCATCCATGAGAAGCACAAATTATTGATGACTAATAGACCCCTTCCCTACTCCATTTTCAGATGAGATATTGGATAATTTATGAGGAGAAGAGGCTTATTATTTTACTAATGGATTTTCGTGGTATCATCAGATCAGAATTGTGCTTGAGGACTGAAGCAAGACCACATTTGCAACAGAATGGGGGTCTTTCCAATACACTTTCATGCCTTTCAGATTGAAGAATTCACCTACAATATTCTTGTGCGTAGTAGTAGTTGTGTTCAAAGAATCCATGCACAAGTTCTTGGAAGTATATTTTGATGACTGGAAAATGTTTAGGTTAGTAAAGAAGCATGCGTCAAACCTGCGCATGATGCTTGACACTTGTAGGAGGCCCCAGATTTCTCTTAACCTAAAGAAATGTATATTCTGCGTAGCTTTTCGAATTGTGTTTGGTCATATAGTGCGTCAGCAAATATTGATCATAGATCCAACCAAGATAGCAGTTATCATCAACCTAGAAGTCCCCACTAATGAAAACGAGTTGCGCTCCATTCTAGGACACACCAGATATTACAAGAAGTTCATTAAGGGCTATGCTCTGATCACTACGCCTATGGATAATTTATTGAAGAAGGATGTGTCAATTTTCTGGGATGAAGAATGTCAAAATATCTTTGAGGTGTTGAAGTAGAATATGGTTATTGCACCTATTATATTATTCCCATAATGGTCCAAGGTTTTCCATGTGCATGTAGATGCATCCGGTATAGCACTTGGAGCTTTTTTAACACACCAAGGAGAAGGATACATTGATCGCCATGTTTCTTTTTCCAGTAGGAAGCTCTCCAATGCAGAACGCAACTACTCAACCATAGAAAGGGAAGTATTGGACATGGTCTATGCTCTGCAAAAATATAGGCACTATCTGCTAGGAGGACACTTCAAAATGTTCACTGATCATTCTGCTTTGAAATACCTGGTCAATAAGCCTGTGTTGGGGGGGAATATTTGCGTATGGTTGTTATTATTGTGAAGCATGTTAGATTGAATACTGTCCCTGATCATTTTTCACGCATCAAAAATGGGGAAGAACCAACCAGTCTGGAGGAGGGGTTACCTGATGCACAACTCTTTTCTATCAAGGTGGTTGATGAGAACTTTGTTGATATTATTCACTTTTTGACCACTGGAAGTGCACCTGCTGAATATTTGGTGCAACAAAAGAAGGATTTGGTTGTGCATGCAGCTGATTTTACCCTGATTGCTGGTCAATTGTACAAACTTGGAGCAGATGAAGTATTAAGGAGGTATGTGTTGGAACATGAGAGACAAGATATTTTGGTTGATTCTCATGGAGGGGTGGCAAGAGGCCATTATGCAGGGAAGGCTACTGCAGAAAGGGTGTTGTGTGCTAGGTTATGGTGGCCCACACTGCACAATGATGCACATGCATACTATTGAGCCTGTGATGCATGCCAGAGAATGGGGAAGCCCTCGCGTAGAGATGAAATTCCCCTGCAGGCCTTTGATAAATAGGCTATCAATTTTATTGGACCTATCAATCCTCTAGGGAATAAGACTGGAGCACGCTATATCATCACTGCCAGAGATTATATAACCATATGGGTAGAAGATAAGGTAGTCAAGGCTTGTACCGCAGAAACTACTGTGCATTTCATTTTTGAACATATTTTGACTAGGTTTGGATGCCTGAATATATTGATGGGTGATAGGGGTACACACTTTGTTAATGAGGCCATTAAAGCTCTGACGAAGGAATCCCAGATCCATCACCAGAATATTACCCCTTATCACCCTTAGGAAAATGGTGAAGTAGAAGCTTTCAACAAAATTTTGGAGAATGCGCTCATGAAGATCTATAATGCCAATCAGAATGATTGGGATGTGCGCATCCATTCTATGTTATGGGATTATTAGACCAAATGCAAGAAGTTGACTAGGAAAATAAATTTTAGGATGGTCTATGGGCAAGAAGCGATCATGCTAATGGAATATATCGTCCCAATCCTACACATCACGACATTCACTAATATGGCTAAGCCTAACATCATGGAGGAATATCTTGCGCAATTGGTTTCCTTAGAGGAGGATCAGTTCATTGCTAAATTCCATCAGCAAGTGTAGAAGGCACACTAAAAGGCCTGGCATGATAGGTGCATCAAACAAAAGGTGTTCAAGGAGGAAGACTTACTCTTCTTATATGACAGTCAGTTTTCACACCCCCCAGGGAAGTTCAGGAAACATTGGTTGGGGCCATACATCATGAAGGAAATAATTGATGGACGTGCGGTGCACTTGACCACGTTGCGCAGTGGAATCTTCTCGGATATTTCAATGGAAGCCGATTGAAGTCGTATAGGGACAATCTTGTGCCGACCAAATGACTATATGGTCGGTGAATAAGAATCTATTTTTCTGTGTGCTGTGCAGGGGAGAGGCACGGATAGGTGTGGTAGAAGTACAGAGGTGGTGCGCAGCAAAAGAAAATAATCTTTGGAACAGTGAAACTGGGTGAAAAAGCAATTTTACCATTGGATGGAGTGGGTTTTCTGCATTTAATAAAGAAAATTTATGGGATCTTTGACCGTTTTTACAGAGGTAAGTTGCATTTAATGGAGTTCGATCATTTTCACCTTGGATTTCCTATAAAGGGAAGGGCGCGGGTCACATTTGGTTCCTTTTCTCTCTGAGTGTATTATGTCCAGAGCCTATCCATGAATTACACTGTAAATTTTTCTGTGAGAGCTATATGTCTAGCTAAGAGACCCCCACATCCGACATAAGTAACCCAGAATTTGTCTTTCACCCAAGGATGATGACCACTAATCCAAAGAGTGTGCTATCTGAGGAGCACTATGTGCCACTCATATCGTTGACAGAGAAACGATCATATGATGTCCATGAAGTGGTGCCTAAGGTTGAAGAAGTTGTGCCTGCACCAGTTAATGGGAAGGGAAAGATGATCAAGGGGTCATCCTCCAAGCCGCGGACCTCTCCCAGGAATGTTGCATCTTTGCGCCAAGCTACAAAAGATAGGTCACCTATGGGTGATCGTACGAAGAGACCGATGAGTGCCACTGAGGTGGTTGCACTTGTTGAGCCAATCTCATGGTAGTTGTCATATGCCAAGCCACGCAGACCCTCCGTGTGCATGTCGAAGAATGTAGACGTGGTGAGGGACTACCTTCAAATGCCACTGATCCTACAAAATGTCCCCCTTATTGAAGATATGTTTGGCAAGATCCCTTTGGTCAAGTTCGATGATTATGATCTAGAAAACGGGGAAACATTTTCCGATTTGGCACCGGAATATTACCTGGAGTGCATGCTCTATGATGATGTGGTGAAGGTTGAACCTATGTCATGGGTGTGCAGGATGAGCAACATTGGGATCCTCAATCTACTGAGGATCCCTCACTTCAGGAGTTACCCTATCACCACTATCTGTGTGTGCCATATACTGGCATTAATGTATGAGGGTTTCCTATGGATTCAAGGATGGGTTCCAATCGATGCCATGCTAACCCACCAGATCATCGGCCTACCTAAGAAGGGGCCCCATTCCATGGCTAGTTTTGGGAAGAACATTAAGCTCAAGGTTGCTGCGAAGGTGAAAAAATATTACCATGTTGGACGGGACACCACGGAATTCCTGGTGCAACAAATTGAAGACCCGGGGGTGCACCTAGGAACCTTAGTCCTAGGATGAAAATTTATGCACAAGTGTCACCCAAAAACAATCCTTGTGAATATAATTGCATTGGCAGACCAGTGTGAGAAGGGGGTTAGCTAAAACTGGTCCCAGTACCTTTTCCAATAATTTATGGAAAACGTGCGCGAGGCACATGAAGAAGGAAATAAGTTCTGCTACTATTGGATGTTGCTGCTGATTGCGTTGGTATCATGGGAGATGATAGAGGGTTTTTTCCTCCCAGAGTTAGAACCTAGTGTATGCGAAGGGGCATGCTATGCCAATCTGTGGGATTCAACTGACCCCAAGTGAGTAAAAGAGAACAAAATATGTTGGGTTCTATTTGAGGGCGCGCTGGCGGTAGCAATACATTTGTGGCCTAGACTATCCCCAGCAACATAGGTGAATTATAAAGGAATTGCATACTTTTAGGTTACCATGCCCCACATGCAGATGAGGGTGCGCAATGATCCTGCCTGGTATAACTTTTCCTTCATGGTGACTGAAGTGGAGATCAACCAGGTCATTATTACTTGACCAACAGCATGGAAGGTATGGTTTGGATCCACCCAGCCCATTACAACATCCACCTCTAGAAAAGATACCACTCTAGGAGAAAAATACAAAGAATCAGAGTCGTGCATCTAAAAATATTCAAAGATGAGTGTAGAAAAAGATGCTGAAAAAGATGCAGAGTAGGAAGCAGAGAAAAACACAGAGAAAGATCTTGGAGGAGAAGCCGATTTGGACCTTGGAGGTCTCGATGGGTTGGATGGAACTGGAGTAGAGTATCCATGAGGAAAAAATCATGGCGCAGAAATCCCCAAGGGTTCGTGAAAGAATAGGAATGGCTTTAAGGTTGGAGGCACAAAGGAGGTCACTCTGACAGAAGATGACCTAGACAAGATATTACATGCAGTTTCATTTGCCTCTGAAGATAGCTGGACCACCATGGAATGTAGAAATTTATTAATGCTAATAGTATTACCGGATTCTCCTGATCTAACAAATTAATCTTATGTTAAATACAAAATCCTTCCACTTAATTCTTTGCGGAAATTAAATCACCAATTGCAAAACATATGAAGAAAATCGATCACACATAAACATAGTTGTTTAATGGGAAAGCTTAAAGCTAAAAACCCCAACTATCATATATTATGTATATCAATGGAATCATGTAACAATCTCATACAAATCTTAGTACATCAAGCTCTCATTACAATATAGAATCGTCATACACTGTCATGCAGAAATTTGCATATCTATGCACAAATTTCTTGCCTCCTGATAGCCTGCCTCCACTGCGCAATCCCTGTTGAAGAATATCCCTGAATGAATTCAAATTGGCCTTGCCTTGACTGCGCAATCCTCATTGGAATCTCCAATGTGTTTCATATGCATTGAAATCATCACTATAGTCACAACAGTTAGTCCATCTCACCCTTTCACCTATCTCTCCACTGGGTCTCCACTGGATCTGACATGCAAGTAGTTAACTGTTGTATTTGTTCATTTTCAAGTGAGTTATTAGTTATTAATTAATTAACTAATTAATTCACTAAAATCTCACTAGTGTATCTTCAGTTAGAACTAGATACAACTAGCACAACTGAGTTTAACTCACTTAACTGAGTTAAACTAAATAACAACTCCCATAACTACTCTTCCAACTCTGTCACAACTTTGCCACTTTAGTTCTAACTGAGTCCTCCATGCATGAGTCACCAACCACCCTAGGAATTGCATAATTCATTCAGGCCACTGATTTTCCAAATCTGTTCACTGAAATAAATTTCTCCAAGAGAATAATTTGATATTTATTGTCGGATTATTATTAAGGGCTAATAATAATCGACATGCATCTATTTTAGATTGACAATCTATAAATATAATTTTCCCAATATTCTAAAAATAGAATTTCATCTATTTTTCACATTTGACCAACCATCTACAAATAGCATCCTGCAACTTATAGAATATGCTCACCATGTCTAAAAATAGACATACACCTAAAAATAGCCTGCAGGCCCCACTTAGTGAAGGTGCTTAATTTTCACTAAGCTCATCATCTTGTTGAATCTCAACATGGAAGAGCAGTGAAAGGTTGTGGTCGAAGAATTACAATTAGGATTGCAGATACTACAGTTGAAGACTGATAGCATACAAGTGAGCGTGAATCAAGCGAGTTTGATTCAAGCGAGCTAGCCTACAATGATGATAATAACCACAACAGAGAGCAGGATCTTCCCCTTCTCGGGCATAATAGTCACTTTGGAGCAGTCAGAATTGTGCACAGGTGCAAACCTGCCCAGAGGTTGGGATAGAATTATCTATGATTCCTAGTGGAAAGTTGCATGCAATTCAGACCATCATCACAGATGATCTGCAGTGCAGGGAGGCGCACATGCAGGATCAAATGAGAAAAGATGAGCAAAAGATTGCTGTCAAGACTGAAGAATCACTCCAAGCCTAGACAGTGCAATAGGCGGTTGTAGCTTAGTGAGCAGAGCTTAAGAATTTGTTTGGAAAAGTGTGCGGTGACCTCCTAGAGGTGGCCATTCCCGCATCAGTCACGTCGCAGATAAGAGATGAGAGTCTGGTAGCCACGTTGAAGACTTCTCGGTCAAAAGTGTAGATAGTCAAAGCAAATTTTGAGCAGTATATTGCCGCACTACAAGCTAAGCTGTAGCCAAAGACTCCCCCTGAGATGTGCACGCAGTAGGTGGTCTTGGTTAAGGAATCATCATAAATTATCGCTATCACAGTTGAAAAGGGCTCCTCGATACCAAAAACATCAATGGGACCGTGGATATCTGTACAAACAGATCCACTGGTCAAGAAAATATCTTAGGAATTGCATGCTAAGGAGAAGGCATTCGACGACCTCCAGGAGGCCCTGACTACTTTTTTCCCTGCGCAACACATGGCCCACTTACGAATAGCCAAATTTTGCGTGACGAGGTGAGGAGCTGCGGAGGAAGAAGCATATTGTGACAGAGCACATGAAGTCATGGGCCAACAAGGCGATGACTCTGTCACAAGATTTGGATGTCGTTGTCAATAATCTGAACCAGGCCTATCAAAGAATCAATATAGCCTCAGAAGGGCTGACGTCGCAGAGCTAGTGGATACAATACAGAGTGCAGCTAATCATAATGCAGGCATCCTAGTGCTCTTTGTCATTGCTTTTGAAGAATTGCAGATCAAGATGAAGAACCCAACACAATTGTGACTCGGGACGAGTCACAAGATTGTGTTGGGGGCTTGTTGGAGCGAGGTCCCTTAGGACCAAATTTTGGATAAAAATATAGTATTTTTTGATGAATAAATTTGAATAACTGATATGTTATCCACCAATATTCTCCTGATCACACACTATTTTATCTTCATGCACAATACATAATCTCTTCTACCATTGATCATTAATTTGCGGAAATAAAATCAATTGCATGCGCACATTAAAACCATAAACGATGACACATATGAACACAATATTTCATGGGAAAGATTAAAGCTGAAAACCCCAACTATCTGTATATTATACGTCATGGAGATCATGTAACAATCATTGTACAAAGCTCCTCACAAGCTCTCAGCACAACCTCCAATTGCTACACACTAATCAAGATAGATCTAGCAAAACACATGCTCCAATATTTTCCACTTGATAGCCAGCCTCTATTGCGTAATCAATGCTATGGGATGGCTCATTAAATAACTTGAACCACCCCGCTTGTACTGCACAATCCTCATGGGCTTCTCCAATCACTGTGTGTTGCAAATAGCAACAATACAGTCACAACTGATAGTTAACCTGCTCTTTCACCTATTTCTGCACTGGTCTCCACTAAAACTGTCCATGCACTGAAGTTAACTGATGCATTCTTGATTTGATTAATGAGTTTATAATTAGTGAATTAATTAATAATTAATTCACACCACTCTCACTAATTGTATCAATTATTTAAACTGAATACAAATATCTCAACTATTTTTAGATTAGTTAAACTGAACACAACTCCATTAACTTTTTCAATCAACTCCACCAAACTCTGTCACATGAGTTCTAACTGAAGTATCCATGCAATAGCTCCACATAAATTTCGTGAATAGCGTAATCTTTCCGTAAGCTCCCAGGCTACATCTATGCACTTAACTGAAGTGCTCCAAGAGAATAAGATAATAATGTTTATAGTCCAAATATTATTAAGAGCTAATAATATTCATATATCTATTTTTAGACTCACAATCCAAAATAGATTCTGCCCAATACGTCTAAAAATAGAAGTCCATCTATTTTTCCAACTTGACCAACCATCCACAAATAGCATCCTGCAACTCATAGAATATGATCGACATGTCTAAAAATAGACATAGTCTAAAAATAGACTTTGCGCCAAAAATAGCCTGCGGGCCCACTTAGTGAAGGCGACTTCTTTCCACTAAGCTCATCATCTTGTTGCAATATCAACATTTGAAAGTAAAGTCATGTGCACTAAGTAAAGCACAGGCCAAGGGGCTTTGGGGTGGGTCAAAGCCCCTCATGAGTTGTAATGGGAAAAAAGGTAGAACTAGGGGTCGCAAACCACATTTTGTGGACCTTAGATGAGCACAGGCTAAAGATATAAATAGGAGTCTAGATTGAGTCAAGTAGATAAAAATTAAGAAGTTTGATATGTTTTGATATGATGTTCTAAGTTGAAAAGCGAACTTGTTCCTGCTGGCTGTGTGCGCGAAGACCTTAGTCCTACTGTGTGCGGACCCCGCTGGTTGTGTGCACGAGTAGAACAAAAGTATTGTAAGGAAGATATGAACCGTGAATGAATAAAGGAACGTTTTGGAAGAAATATGAGTATCAAATGCATCAGTATTCTTCTTTATGATCTATTTTTGTATGTTAGTTTTGTTTACCGTGTTATCTGTGTTTTCATCGGTTGCGCAACTATATTATTCCTTAGATGAATGATAAATGAATGGATCTATTATTGTTGAAATTGAATGTTATGTATTAAATACTATTGTAATTATTTTGGGATCTGTATCTGTACGCGCGAATGATAACCTATGTAAATTGACCTAAATATGCCGAGTTAGGGTTTTTGGTTATGGCCTCTGTTGCGAAGGTAATATCATAGTTGTTTAGATCTAATGACACCCACATGATTTACTTCTCTCTTAGGGTGTGGAAACCTGGTTCCAGCACCCCCCATACTACTTCGGATGAGAGTTTGACTTGTGCAAGTAGGTCACTGTCGAAAGAGCCAGTAGTAAGAGGGTTTTGTTGGTGTAATGTTCCAAATTAGCATGAAGCTAATTTGAACATTAATTTTGCTCATGAAATCTAGGAGGTGAATAAAATGGGTGAGGAGACCCATGAGTAGGAACAAAATCCTTCATAGTGTGAAAGGGATCAATGGAGCAGCTTTATTTTTCACCTTCCAGTGTGAAAAGGGGCAAATGCATGAGGACAAGGTCAAG
This sequence comes from Pinus albicaulis, assembly GCA_034641835.2. NCBI lineage: Eukaryota > Viridiplantae > Streptophyta > Pinopsida > Pinales > Pinaceae > Pinus > Pinus albicaulis. Next base: position 981,642,654 of record CM076581.1, read on the forward strand.
TTTGACCAAGTCAACAACATTTCCTAAGAAGGTGTGGCTTGCTTGGGAATACAATGTAGTTTGAGAGGGAGAAAGATTCCTTGTGGAAGAAACCCTAATGTGTGGGTTCCAGGGAAAAGAGACATTCATTTGCATAAAAGGAGGAAGAGGCAGCCATAGTGAGATATGTTTCAATATATGATTTCGTTCTGGAAGAATATTTGCATTCTCCAATTGTTTAGTTGAGTTGCAGTGCTGTTTAGCATGAGGAACTCTTGTTTAGGATTTACTCTCCTTCTTGAGAGGCTTCTTGAAGGATTTCACTTCATTTCTCCACATCTAGGCTCAAGGCCAAAGCCACTTCCTTTAGTCACTGCATTATTTCTGCTGAAGTATAACGTAATGTTGTAGGGTATTGCAGTCGAGGGTTCCACAACACCACTCCTTGGCTCATATTTCAGAGGAGGGAGCTCCTATTCCTCCAGGAGGTTAGTGAGGGAGATTCCAAAGCTGCTTGCACATTTTTGGCACCAGGCCAAGCACTTCCTATCTCCTACAGTGCAGTCCAGTTCCTTGACTGCGTTATTTTAGAGTGTATTTGCAGTGGGGGATTGTACCAACAGTTCGGAGGGTGAGATCTTCAGGGATTGGATCAACCTTTCACTTGGAAGATCCATTGGATGATATTCAGCCATTAGTTGCAGCATATTTAGATATTTCCATCCATTTCTATTTTCTAAGCTGCAACTGTTGCCTAAAAACTCTGACATTTCTGCAGATTTTCCATTTGTACCTATATTCTAGCCAATCCTTCTAAGGATTGTCGTATTGTTATTTTCAGGGGTTGAGAGCTTTATCCCCCACCTTTATTGAGCTGATATTGTCATATCATTGTATTCTCTATTATTTTGTTGCAATGTCTCCAATGAAATGCGTTATTTTAGCCTTATGACATTTCTGCATAGCAGTGTTTTTCTATAGTCATGTACATGTCTCATTGAGGCTTTCATTGCCTAGCTAGAGTGATTGATTCCTCAAAGTATTGTATACATTTTCTGCTATAATACCAAAGGAAAGGATATTTCCATATTCTTGTCTCACAACTCATTAAAATAATTCTGATACTCCATTGTATGCTCATACATTGTTGTAGTCCCTTCATTGGGCACTTTCTGAAGACAACTAGGTGTGGGAGATCTATTTAACCCACCTAGAGGGATTTATTTTGAGCCACCTCTTGGATTTCAGTCTTAGATACATAAATATAAGGGATCTAGGTCTTGGTTTCAAATCCTGTAGTAGCCATTCTTAGAAAATGTGTTTTTAAATCATGCCTTGCTAGCTGTTCCAGATTTGGAATATTACAGTGGTATTAGAAAAAATTTCTTAGCTCAGCCAGAGAGATCAAAAGAGTGAATAGGATGGGTTTTATCTCATCATATTTAAGATCCATGAAGAACCTCCCCAAGGAGGATAAGAAAATAGAAGAGGAAAGCCCTTGCACTTCTTATTCTCATCAAGGAGGAGACAAAGAGATGAGCAGGAAAAGGACTCCATTTTATAGAGGAGAAAAAGGGGATAAGCTTACAAAGCTTCTTCCTAAATATGTACAAATTATTCATGAAGATTTCAAGAAGGTAAGGAGGGAGATGTATGGAGAATCTCGAAAGAGTTTGAATCTAAAGCAAACTCTAGATTTTCATATGAGGAGTGTGAGTATGTAGCCACACCCTATGGTACACAGCACAGTCACATGCCCAAGATTTCTAGAAGAGAGATGGAAAGAGGAGAAGATGTTGCTAGGAGGAAAACTCTTAGTGATTTCCTAAAGGAGTATGAGTCTCCAACTCAGGAATTCCGAGATCATCTCAGTTTTTTAGAGTTTTGCAAGATCAAGGTGAAGGGAAGAGAGCAACAGGATAGATTTCTTCTATCTATCTTTGAAGGTTCACCTACATGTTCAGCGAAAGATCGGGTGGAAGAGTTAGATACCTTCTTGCAGCAACATCAAATTCCTGAAGATGAAGCCATTAGAGTTGTAGCGCTGCATATGAGAGGTAAGGCCTATGCCTGGTGGATCTTGGAATCCTTTTCTTTGAGAAATGTAAATACTGCATCTTATGCAAGTTTCACTAGGGCCTTAGTGAAAAGATTTGGTAGGAGGATTCATGAGACACACATGGTGGAGCTAGACAAGGGGACACAAACAAAATCCTTGCATGTAAACGTAATTTCACTTCAGAAAACCCTGGAGGAGGCTAAAAAATTGCACCATAACTTGCCGGAAGAAAGGCTTTCATCTCACTTCTTTGAGCAAGGAAGCATGGATATATCTTTTTCAAAGAGGGATCCAATCATTGGGAGGTTTCCCATTCATGTTGCAGAGGTTGAGGGCAACAACACTATCTCATCTAGATATTATCTAGTGCCTCATGCATAGGAAGGAGGAGCTCTTACTCCAAGTAGAGGGATTCTTGCATCCTTGCAAGGAAGTCCCCAGGATCTCATGTGTGGAGATCAAGGCAGAACTCATGTGCCATTGTCGAGAATGTGTGGAACCATGGAGACACAAGGAGGAGGTAGGGGGAAGAACCAGCATCATGAGATGAGGAGTACACACCCCTATCCATTTTTGGAGGTTGTTACACCTAGGAGGGAGACTGGATTGCGCAGTGAGAGCATGGACAGAATTGTCCATTCATATATGCAGTCACCTTTTGATGATCATGTCTCATTGCATGGAGACATTTTGCTGGGGAGACCACTGGATCAACAGAGGAGGATGGATGCTTCACTAGTTGAGGCACCACTCATTGATTTCTGAAGGGTGGAGACCTTGGGAGGACTACGTGCAGCGCTTCTAGTCTTGGGTAGACTCAAGGAGGAGAGAGGAATTCTCTCAACATCACTTTTACCCACTCACATTTTAGATTCTGCATTGTGGAAGAAGTAGCAGGGGAAGGATGGCAACCTTCCAACTTGTATCTTTGACATGGGAGATGTTGAAAAAGAGGGCAGCCATATGACAAATGTTATTCATGATAGTTCATCAACACTGTCACTGTGGAGAATAGATCCATATTGGAGCTCCCAACTATTAGTGGAGTATTCCAAGGATCTTCATGCTCGTAGGATATTGGATGACCAGTTGCATGAGGAGGGATATTCAGTCAGAGATGGGGTCATCTTCTATCATGGTAGAATCTTCTTATCTGGAGCTTCCAAGCTCAAGGAGAAGTTGCTACAAGCAGCTCATGAGAATTTCCTTTTCAGCCCCACTTGTTCTATGAGAGCATACCAAACCATCATGGAGGGGTATTTTTGGGAGGGTTTTGAGGAGGAGACATATCAGCATATGAGGAGATGCATAGATCATGTGGAGATGGAGGAGAGACAAAAATCTTTGGAAGAGTTAGCACAACCACCTCTTTTCTCTTTTAGGATGAGAGGGGACTCATTTATGAGCCACTCCCTTTGTACGAGAAGAATATATGGTAAGGTTATTTATTGTTGTTTACATGAATCTTTGTATAATGTATATATGCATCCCTTAACCATACATGTGCAGGATGATGCTCCAAGGAGGAGCATTCTTTTTTCTAGACCTCATGGTTTAGTTGAGGCCATAAGCATGATTTATGGCCATTCCCTAGGAGGACTTGGGGAAGAGAGATATTATGGAAGACATGCTCATTGTACACCTTGCATCATTCAATTCCTCCATACTTATGAGGAGATTGGAGCAACAAGCAAGTGGTTGAGAAGCCACACATTTTATCAGTCTATATTACAGTTGAGGGTCAAGCTGCGTTGGTTGCACCTGAGGGACCATTTTCCTTATCATTTGTTACATATGGCAGCAAGCATGATTCTCATTTTTGCTCCCTATGGTTCTATTGTTTCTATATTTATGAGGAGCATATTTGGGAGGGAGACACATTCGATGGATGAGTCGTTTGTGAGAGAAGATCTCCATATTTTTTACACTACATGTTCTAAGGGGAGCATGGGAGATGGTATGGTCACTAGAGAAACACATTTGTTTCCTTATGAGGTGAGCCATATGATGGATGTGATGCCATATGATGGTGATTTCCAACTCATCATATATGGGGACATTTGGGCCAGCATGATTTGCAGCGTTGGAGGAGAGATCTTTGGAGATCTAGTCCTCATCTTTCCACTTGAGGGAAACCTTATTGTAGCCCAAGATCAGCCAAGACTCTACACTTATCATAAGTGGAGATATGGACAGCGTGGGTAGGCTACATTGTCTACCATATGCAGATATTCATCCCACCTACTTTGCCGGAGCCAAAGGTGGAGGACAACTTTCAGGAGTTTCCTAGTTGGGAGGTGACTCATTTTGCATGGCTTATAGCTTGGGGATGGAGGATACATATGGGAGAGATAGTTCCCATTAGATTTCAGATCCCATTTCTCAAGGGGACCTCTAGACATCACTTTGATATCTTCCGGAGTTTTTCACCTTTACATGATGATAGCTTGATAGCTGACTTGCATGCTGAGGAGGAGCAATGTGCGGACTTGATTGATGAGATAACATCTCTTTACTTGGAGGAGATCATCAGACATGGATGCTACAGGAAGAGGAGAAATAACTCAGTTATATCCTTGCATTTTCTTTAGGACAAGTAATATTTGAGAGGGGAGGACTGTAATGTTCCAAAATTAGCATGAAGCTAATTTGAACATTAATTTTGCTCATGCCATCTAGGAGGTGAATAAAATGGGTGAGGAGACCCTTGAGTAGGAATAAAATCCCTCATAGTGTGAAAGGGATCAACGGAGTAGCTTTATTTTGCACCTTCCAGTGTGAAAAGGGGCAAATGCATGAGGACAAGGTCAAGTTTGACCAAGTCAACAGCGCTGCCTAAGAGCGTGTGGCTTGCTTGGGAAGACAATGCAGTTTGAGGGAGAAAGATTCCTTGTGGAAGAAACCCTAACGTGTGGGGTCTAGGGCAAAGAGAAATTCACTTGCATACACGGAGGAAAAGGCAGCCATAGTGAGATATGTTTGAATATATGATTTCGGTCTGGAAGACTATTTGCATTCTCCGGTTGTTTAGTTGAGTTGCAGTGTTGTTTAGCACGAGGGATTCTTGTTTAGGATTTCCTCTCCTTCTTGAGAGGCCTCTTGAAGGATTGCACTTCATTTCTCCACATCTAGGCTCAAGGCCAAAGCCACTTCCTTCAGTCACTGTGTTATTTCTGCTGAAGTATAATGTAGCGTTGCAGGGTGTTGCAGTGGAGGGTTCCACAACACCACTCCTTGGCTCATCTTTCATAGGAGGGAGCTCCTATTTCTCTGGGAGGTTAGTGAGGGAGATTCCAGAGCTGATTTCACATCTTTCGCACCATGCCAAGCACTTCCTATCTCCTATAGCGCAGTCTAGTTCCTTGACTACGTTATTTTAGAGTGTATTTGCAGTGGAGGATTGTACCACCAGTTCGGAGGGTGAGATCTTTAGGGATTGGATCAGCCTTTCACTTGGAAGATTCATTGGATGAGATTAAGCTATTATTTGTATCATCTTCAGCTATCTCCATCCTTTTCTATTTTATGAGTTGTAGCTGCTGCCTAGCAACTCCGACATTTCTGCAGATTTTCCATTTGTACCTATATTCTAGCCAATCCTTCTAAGGATTATTGCATTGTTATTTTCAGGGGTTGAGAGCTTGCTCCCCCACCTTTCTTGAGCTGATATTGTCATATCATTGTATTCTCTATTATTTTGTTGCAGTGTCTGCAATTAACTGCGTTATTTTAGCCACATTTCTGCATAGCAGTGTTTCTCTATTGTCATGTACATGTCTCATTGAGGCTTTCATTGCCTAGATGGAGTGATTGATTCCTCAAAGTATTGTATAAAGTTTCTGCTATAATACCAAAGGAAAGGCTATTTCCATCTTCTTGTCTCACAGCTCATTAAAATAACACTGATACTCCATTGTATTCTCATACATTGTTGTAGTCCCTTCATCAGGCACTTTCTGAAGACAACTAGGTGTGGGAGATCTATTTAACCCACCTAGAGAGATTTTTTTTGAGCCACCTCTTGGATTTTAGTCTTAGATACATCAATCTAAGGGGTCCAGGTCTTTGTTTCAAATCTTGTAGTAGCCATTCCTGGAAAATGCGTTTTCCAGTCATGCCTTGCTAGCTGTTCCAGATTTGGAATATTACAGTTGGCTATCCTTAACTCCGAACCTGGGTCAAGAACCCTCAAGCGAACAGTTGCAACATATGTTCTTAATAAAAAAATTTGGATAATCAGAAATATTTTAAATTTTTCCAATGCATTTAATACAACCTTTACTTCTTTGTCAATGGAGACATAGTTTACTTCTGACTTCATCCAAGTTCCAGATGCAAATTGGATGATATCTTTAGTCTTGTTTGCATCTATGGTCTGTACCTACATTTAAAAAACTCCCCACCCAATATTTCTTGTATTTTTCTCTTACAATTTTTTGGAAAATCTTCATCTGCAACATGAAGTATAGGCAATGATATTACCTTAGCTTTTATTTTCCTTACAACTTTAGTATGCCTTTCTATCCACGAAACTAGATCCTATTTTAGTCTTTCATTCAAAATATTTATATATGCAGTACAATTTTTGTAAAAGCTGACTTAAATAATTAAGGTTTCCTAAAAATCTTTGCAATTGAATTTTATCAATGATCTTGTCTGGAAATTTGTCTGTAAAGTCAATAACATGCTGGTGCAACACAATCTAGCCATTTGAAATAGTATTAACATGAAATTTGATAGAAGTTTGAAATAATTCCATCTCTTTATTGGATAATACTAAGCCAACATCCTTGACAACTTGTAAAAACCTTTTCAGATGTTTTATGCATTCTTCAATGGAATTTGAAAAAACTAAAATATCATCTATATGTACAATCAACCAGCCAAAATATGGCTTCAAAACTTTATTTTTCACTCTCTGGAATTTTGCAAGGGAATTATTTTGTCCAAATGGAATGAAATTCCACTCATAGTGGCCAACTGGAACACTGGATGTTGTTTTGAATTTATCTTCTTCTTTTACAACAACCTGTGAAAATCCAGACTTTAGGTCGAATTTTGAGAAGATATTTGCACCAAGAATCCTTTTCACAAGGTTGGATTTATGTGGTATGGGATGAGTATCATATGCTAGTACTTGATTGAGGGGTTTAATTTATGACCGATCTTGGAACTCCTATGATCTGTTCATAATGTCTATTCACATAGAATCCATAAAAATTCCATGGACTTTGGGATTCTCTGGTAAGTCCCCTTTTCAAAAGTCCTTTTTTTTTTCACACAACTCTTGCTAGTAAGAATTCATGGGGATTGCTATGCTCTTGCATGCCTTTTGTGTGTATGAGTCCTTATAGGGTAGTTATACAATATATTTCTTCTTTTCCCATAATGTTATTGTATTTTCTAAACATACTTCTTCTTCAAACATTTGTCTTAATTTGGAGATTTCTTGCTTGACCTTGTATGTGATCCAGGAGGATCTTGTTAAGTGAAGATCGACAGAGAGGTCTAGTCAGCTCCATAAGTCCGATGTCCGGTTCAGTCTTCATACTGTCAGTTTCTCCAGTGAAAAAGTCCTCAAGTTTATAATGGTTCAGTTTAGGTTCATGGTGAACTTCAGCTTTGATATGGTTATGTGGCAATATGTGTGGTATGTGTAAAGGTGAAGTGGGTCAAATGGTAATGTGAAGAAAAACTATGTAAAAGGACCTAAATCCTATTCGTAAAGTCCTAAACACCTAAGCTAAAGTGCAAGAGAGAATCATATAATGGTGCTAAGACCTAAAACCTAGCACTAATCCTAAGAACTAAACCTAAGCGCTAAAACATTGTATTAAACCTATGAAATAAGACCATTAAGTATATAAAACTTTATAATAAAGTTTTAAAACCCACACAGTCCTAAACCACGTCAGAAAGTTTAAACTGATACCATGTGAGCAGATGTAAAGGAACTGCAGTGGAAATGACAAATGTAATACAACAGATAACCGCCAAGGTTAAACCGTGTCAAAAACCATTAAGCATGTGAATGCGTTGGGTGACTGCAATTGTTAGCAGTTGTCGGGTTTTAATAATGATGACCGCCATTGTCGAAGAATCACTATCACATGCAGCTGTCATAGCAAATGTCAGAGTAACCGCCGGATACGAACCGCAGACATAGTCGTTGGGAAGCCTGTTCAAATGCTGAATATTCATTGTTTCCACTTGGTTAGGCTTACAGTGAAGGTTAAAGTCCTATCCAAAGTTTAAATATGGGTATTTTGAATTAATAATGCATTAAGGTTATGTTTAAAACACCTATTCTATCCACTAGGTGTCACCTTTTTAAAGGATCGAGATCCCAAATCACAGATTTTGCTCCACAACCATGCTAAGATTGGCTTCAAGGAATTTGAGGCCTGAACCTATTTAAATCAACCATTTTTATTCCATAGACATTGAAAGCTTGGAGTTCAGATTCAGAGGGTTAGAGGCAATTTTGTTTTCAGCATTGCTCGATTGTCTGGAGGCGGAATTGAGCACATAGACAGGTGTTGGAAAGATGAGAGAGAGAGCTTCATGTTTTCAGAGACCAGAAGTGCCTATGAGCACAATCAAACTGGTGTTTTTCCTGTGTAAATAATTCCTTGGATCAATCCTAATAAAATAAGACGCCCATCTTGAAGGCGAACCCAGAGTCGTAGTCCACCATGGATGAAATCCGTAATCAATGTTTGTTGTTTATTCTATCTGTTCTTTGTTGTGTTTTCATTATTAATTTTCTATTGGCTTAATTCATAAATGATTTCCTTTAGTCTTCCATATTAAAGCATTCATCAGTTAACGATCAATTCAATTAATGGCAAACTAATCAAACTATGTCAACACATATTCGATCACATTCAGATCATATATTTTGGTATCAAAGTAGGTTGTGCTTTGTAGTCTTTTTGTCATTGGATGTTAAATAGGTTGGGATTGCAATGTGGACAAGGAAATCTTGAGGAGTTCAATCTAGAGATTGGAAAGTGGAAAGTTGTTCATCAATTGATGATGACAGGGACTAAAAATGTTGAAACCGATGAAACTCTTGAAGTGAAGCACATGGACGAGATTCAAATTCAGAAAATGTTTCTAAACATGCAACAGATTTTGGGAGAGCTATACAAATATAAGAAGTCGATAGATGCATCTTCTTTGTCGAAGACATCAAAGAAGGACAAGGGTAAAGGAAAAACAGATAAACCTCCTTCTCCTCCATCATCTCCATCATCATCATCTTCTTATTCTTCTAGTTCTGAATCTGAAAAAGAAAAGAAGCCTCAAAGTCCACTTTTGAAACTTGATGTAAAGTTTGATTACCTGTTTATGATGGTGAAATGAACCCAGAGAAACTAGATAATTGGATAAAATAGTTAGAATCCTATTGTCGGATTCAAAACATTATTGATGATAAGAAAAATATATAGTTATCTACTCTTAGAATGGGGGGAATTGGTTTAATCTGGTGGGAGAGTAAAATACAGATAGATTTAGAGAGTAAAGGTAAAGTTATCTCCTCATGGTCTAAGTTTTTGAAATCTCTAAATAAACAATTCTATCCATTGGGTTACACACAGAAAAATGTTATTGATTGGTAGCGTTTGCTACAAGGTAAGGGATAGAATTTTCAAGAGTTCACTCTGGAATTCAAGAAGAAAGCATTGGCGCTTGGTATTCCTTTGGATACACGAGAAACTTTGTTAAAGTACATTGGCAGTTTACACTCATATTTACAACATGCATTATTGATGTTCAATCCTAATGACTTTCATGAAGTATGTGTTCAAGCCATACATGTCGAATCAGGTGGTAGGCCATTCAATTTTTCACCAAAGACATCCAAACAGTTGGATTCCAAAGAAAACAAGAAGAAATATAGTTCAAAAGGAAAGAAGGAAGGTGAAAGACCTACTTGTACTCACTGCCAGAGGATCGGGCATGATGAAGCTAGATGCTGGAAACTTCACCCGGAACTCAAGCCAAAGAAGTTCCAAAAGAATAAAGGTGAAAATAAGGCTAATATAACAATCCAGCAAGACTTGGACTCTGATTCAGGTGATGAAGGGAAAATCACTGCAATGGTTATGCTAGGTAAAAATTCTAATGCTAGTTTAAGTTCAAGTACTTCTGCTTCTTCAAACATTAATCACCTTGATGAAGATAAAATAATTGAGTTATTTCATATAAGGGTAACTTCTAAGCACACAAAAATAGATAGATTGTTTGACACAGGGTCACAGGAAAATTTGATATTTGAATCATTGGTTAAGGAATTGGGTTTAAAAACACATAATGATCCAAAACCATATCCATTAGGTTGGTTAAAGGAACAAACTTAGATTCATGTTACCAAGCAGTGTAATTTAAAATTTTCCATCACAGCTAATTACATTGATGAAGTGGATTTAGATTGTGATACCGTTAGACATTTGTGGAATAGTGAGAGGAAGTCCTTATCTCTATGACCATGATGCAGTATTTTATAGGAAAGAGCATAAGTATCATCTTAAGAAAGATGGAATTGAATAAATCGTATGAGCACATAAAATCAAAACTCTCTTGGATTTAGTTAATGCTAATCAGATGAAGTGCTTAATAAGTTCAAGTAATAGATATATACTCATGTTTGTAAAAGGACAACATAAGGATCTTAATGATGCTTGTTTAGGTTGTGAAACTCAGTTTAAAGATAGTTTGATTAAAGTGGTAGATTCATTTCAATGTTTATCTAAAGAACCAAAAAATATACTTCATAAGAAAGAAATGCAACATGAGAAACGATTGATGTCTGTTGCCCCTCTTCCTAAAATTGGAATATATCACTATTAGAAAATTATATATTACAGAGAAATGCAACACATAAAATATGCAGAAAACACAAGTACACAAAACACATAAAACCAGAGAGACACAGATATACATGGTTCACCCAGTTTGGGCTACGTCCACCCCAAACAGCCAGTCCTCCTTTCTATTATCCAGCAAAATGAAGAGACACAACCTACAACAGATCTGCTGTAATATCCTCTGTTCTCTTTCACAGTCTCCCTATCTGTTTCTTTCTCTGAGAATACACATACAATAAAAAACCGTAATACAATGCCCTCATACAAGCGTGGGGTTGCCTTCTAGGGAAAAAAACCCTAAACTAAACATAACTTCTATCATCAGATCATTCGCATAATGAATGGTCCAGATTGACTAGAAATTACTATACTTTTACAAGGCAAATTTACATCTATTTTTAGCTTTGGGGGTGCTGCCCCCGAAACCCTCCTCCAGGGGGGGGGGGGGGGGCTCCATAAAGTCACAACCACCCCCCCTGGATCCCCCAAGCAATGTTTAATTATGGGCAGAGTTTCCACCCCATTAAGGTATAGGGGTCCAATGCTGTGATACAAAATAAACAATATAATCAGGCTCCACACCCAACAATCTCCCACTTAGATATTGATTGTAGCAACTCCACCGCTGCTTCATTTGCTGGACAATGACTCCTATTTGGACCTGGTTGTTTATCATCTTCATCATCATCCTTGAAGACCAATTGAAACTGAGCATAATCTCAGTTTCTCTCTGGTTACAAATTTTGTTAGCATATCTGCAGGATTTTGGCCAGTGTGTATCTTTTCCAGCTTCAACTGTCCATCTTCCAATACTAACCGTATGAAATGGTACTTGAGATGTATGTGTTTAGTCCTGGAATGAAATGTGATTTCTTTTCAAGATGAATGGCCCTTTGGCTATCACTATATAATGTGCCCATATCATTCTTCTTACCCAGTTCATCCATAAACCTTTGTAACAAAATCATTTCGTTACTAGCCTCTATAGCAGCAACATACTCTACTTCTGTTGGTGAAAGTGCAACAACACTTTGGATTTTTGAAACCAAACTAACAGTTGTTCCACCTACAGTAAACACATATCTTGTAGTGCTCCTCTTGTTATCTCTACCACTTGCCATATCTGCATCAACATATCCCTGTAGAGTAATGTTTGAACCACCAAAGCATAATGATTGATTTGTGGTACCTCTCAAATATCTGAGAATCCATTTAACTACCATCCAATTTTATTTTCCTGGATTGTTCATGTACTTGCTTACAACTCCCACTGCATGTGCAATATCAGGCCTTGTGCATACCATTGCATACATTAAGCTTCCAACTTCTGATGAATATGGAACTTTAGACATATAGTCCATTTCTTCTTGGGTCTTGGGGCACATTTCCTTACTAATTTTGAAATGGCCAGCAAAAGGTGTACTAACTGGTTTTTCATTCTGCATATTAAATCTTTTAAACACCTTTTGTATGTACTCATTCTGACATAGTGTTATTTTGCGATTTTTCCTGTCTCTAGTTATTCTCATACCAAGGATTTATTTTGCAGCTCCCAAATCCTTCATTGCAAAGGAATTTGCCAATTTTCTTTTGAGCACATTTATTTCTTGCATGTTAGACCCTGCAACAAGCATGTCATCTACATACAATAACAATATAATATAGTTGCCATCATTTTGCTTTTTCATATAAACTCAATGATTAGAGTGACATCTAGTATAACCTTATTCAGACATAAACCTGTCAAATTTTAGATACCACTATCTTGGAACCTGTTTTAAGCCACACAAGCTCTTCTTTAACCTGCACACTAGTTTTCTTTCCCTTTGACCTCATATCCTTTTGGTTGTTGCATATAGATCTCTTCCTCCAAATATCCATGGAGAAATGTTGTATTTACATGTAACTATTCAATATGAAAATATTCCACTGCTACAAGACTTAAAATAGTTCTAATTGAAGTCATCTTAACAACAGGAGAAAATATTTCATCAAAGTCGATACCTTTCTTCTGTGCAAACCCCTTCACCACAAGTCTAGCTTTGTACCTCTGTTTTCCTCCATCTTCTTCCTTTAGCTTGTAAACCCATTTATTCTGCAATGTAGTTTTACCTCCAGGAAACCTGTCTAAGTCCCAAGTCTGGTTATGCATTAAGGATTCCATATCTTATTCCATGGCTAGCTTCCACTTCTTCCTGGTTTCAACCTGCATTGCTTCTTCATAACATTCAGGTTCACCAGAATCAGTCAACAATAAATAATATGATGAAGGAGAGTATCATTCAGGGGGTCTACTTATCCTGGTAGATCTTCTAACACCAATTTCAGGTGTTTGAGGTGCTTGTTGCTATTGTGGTGTTTTTTTTTGCTGCGGCTGTTGATTATTACTATTTTCTGGCACCTTTAATTTTTCTGTGATCTCATCAAGAGCTGTGTATTCTTTATTTTCTTTTTCCTGTTTCTTTTCCTACAACTGATTCTTATACAAGACCTTTTCATTGAATATTACATCTCTACTCCTAATGATTTTGTGATTTTCATAATCATATAAGCGATAACCAAAATCATTAACACCATATCCAACAAAGGTACATTTCTTTGATTTTGCCTCAAGCTTTGTTCTATTTTCTTTATTAATATGGACAAAGGCCTCACAACCAAAAGGATTTAAAAAAGAGTAGTTTACCTTTTTACCTATCCATGCTTCCTCTGGAATACCACCATCCAAGGAACTTGAAGGCCCTCTGTTTATTAGATAAACAATAGTATCTACAGCATCTGCCCAAAATTGTAAAGGCAATCCCGCATGAAATCTCATGCACCTTGCACGCTCCATGATTGTTCTGTTCATCCTTTCTGACACACCATTTTCTTGTGGTGTTCTTGGAACTGTCTTCTCTCTATGAATTCCATGCTCTGAACAATACCTATCAAACTCTTTGCTGCAATATTCACCTCCATTGTCTAATCTGAGACACTTCAACTTCTTTCCTGTCTCAATCTCAACCAAAGCTTTCCATTTCTTGAAAGTATCAAATACATCAGATTTATTTTGAATACAATAAATCCAAGTTTTTCTAGTTGCATCATTAATAAAAGTAACATAATAACGAGAGCCACTGAGAGATGATACCTGAGCAGGTCCCCATACATCTGTATGCACAAGCTCCAATTTTTCGCTCTTCTTTTCTTTCCCAACTCTGAGAAATCTGACTCTCTTCTGTTTTCCATAAATGCAATTCTCATAGAAATCCAAATCAACATTCTTCAAACCTGGCAGAAAATTTCTTGAGTGAAGAATTTTCATCCCCTTCTCACTCATGTGTCCGAGCCTATGATGCCATAATGCTGCATCTGCTCCTTTGGAAGTTAAAGCATTAACAGAGTTAGAAATACCATCGCATAAATACAATGTACCAACCTTTTCACCTTTTGCTATTACTAGGGCTCCTTTGGTGACCTTTCAAGTTTTATCTGTGAAAGTTGTCACACAACCTTCATCGCCTAACTACCCTATTGAAATTAGATTTTTCTTCAAATCTGGAACATGCCTTACCTCCTTTAGTGGCCATTGGTTTCCATTCTGTTGTTTTACAAGAACTTTATCCATTCCAACAATTTTACAGGGTTTATCATCACCCAAACGAACTTGTCCAAAATCTCCTTGAACATAGTCATGAAAATATTTCTTATCAGGTGTGGCATGGAATGAGGCCCTTGAATCTACAACCCAGGAATCAATAACATTTTTGAAAGAAATAATCAAAGTATCTTGTAACACATCACCTGTCACATTTGCTTCATGATTGTTTTCTTGCTGTGCGTCTCCTTCTTTTCTGTTCCAAGATCTATAGTCTTTCTTCAGGTGTCCTTTCTTTTTGCATTTCTAGCACACTATCCCCGATCTGGACTTGGATCTGCCTTTCCTTGATTTACTGCGATATCCTGAGCTCTTTCCTCTTTCCATTTTTCTTTCCTTAGAATCTGCACTCAAAGCATTACTCGATGTCTCACCGGAGCTTTTCTGTCGCATTTCCTCACTAAGGATAGCACTGACAACATCATCAAACTTTAAAGTACATCCAAAGATAGAGTTACTAATGGCCATAACTAAACCATTCTAGCTTTTTAGCAATGAGCACAGAAATAAAAGAGCCCTAACTTCATCATCAAAGTTTACCCCTACAGAACTTAACTGACTGGTAACTATATTAAAATCATTTAAATGGTCTACAACAGATCCACCTTCCGACATCTTCATATTAAATAAACGTTTCATAAGAAATACCTTGTTTGAGGCTGAGGGTTTTTCATATAATTTCGTCAATGCCTTAATCAAACCATCTGTTGTTATTTCCTTCGAAATATTGAAGGCTACTGACGTTGTGAGGCACAAACGTACTGTTTCGAGTGCCTTTCTATTGAGAATCTCCCATTTTGCATCTATCATAGCCATCGGCTTCTTTGTTTTTCTGCTCAATGGTAGGTACAAATATTTCTGATACAGATAATCTTCCATTTGCATCTTCACAGTGGGAAATTTTGGCTGCTAAATTTCTAGACCCTAAACGTACCATCTTTTTCCATTGCTCCCACTCGAACCAGGAACCCTTCTTTCCAGCAAGTTTATCAGCCAAATAGACCTTCAGCTCTGATACCAGTTGTTAGAAAATTCTATATTACAGAGCAATGCAACACATAAAATATGCGGAAAACAAAATCACACAAAACACATAAAACCAAAGAGACACAGATATATGTGGTTCACCCAGTTTGGGCTACATCTACCTCAAACAACCAGTCCTTCCTATCTATTATCCAGTAAAATGAAGAGATACAACCTAAAGAAGATCCGCTATACTATCCTATGTTGTCTCTCACAGTCTCCCTATCTGTTTCTTTCTCTAAGAATACACATACAATACACAGCCTCAATACAATTCCCTCATACAAGCGAGAGGTTGCCTTCTAGGGCCAAAAACCCTAAACTAAACATAAATTCTACTGTCAGATCATCTGCCTAATGAACGACCCAGATTGAATAGAAATTACTATACTTTTACAAGGCAATTTTACATCTATTTTTAGCTTCGGGGGTGCTACCATCGAATCCCCCCACCAGGGGGGGGCTCCATAATGTCGCAGCCACCCCCCCAGACCCCCCAAGCGACGTTGCCACCCCATTAAGGTATAAAGGTCCAACATTGTGATACAAAATAAACAAGATAATCAGGCTCCACACCCAATAATCACAAGTTAGTTATAGAGCATGAAGAAATAAATCACCAAATTCCAGGGATGGTTGGAAAATAATCCATGCGACCCAGTTAATCTCCATGTGGTTCACCCATAATTTTGGTTCCTAAGAAAAACAGGACATGGGGAATGTGTGTAGAATTTAAAGTTTTTGATTCATTTAAGCAGAAAAATTTCAAAGCATTATTAGATCATCAACAACCATTTAAAGTTAATACATATGCTAGCAGTTATGCAATGGAAACAATGATTCACACAGATCATCAGCCGCTTCAATACCCTCAGTCACATACTAATTTGCAACAATATTGCCACTACAGATGGATGAGATTTCTTCAGCAATTTCACTTAGTAATTAAGTACAAGAAAGGTGTAATAAACAAAGTAGCTGATATGTTATCTAGACCGTATTTGAATGCTTCAGTTGTACTACAAAATAGTTTATTGAAACATGAAAGTTATGTAGAACAATATAGTATTGATGATGATTTCAAAGATATTTTTGAATCACTAACTCATGATACTGAGATAGAAGAAATCAATTATCATATTTATGATAGGTTGTTATATCATCTCGGTAATTTGTGCATACCACAGACAGAAAGGGCGTAGGTTATTTGGGAAGCTCATCCTTCTCAGATTGCAAGACATTTTTGCGTAAGCAAGACTATGGAACAAATTCAAAGTTATTGTTACTGGCATCATATGTATGAAACAATTGTGAAGTACATTAAAAGAAGTGTGATGTGTTCGAAAATCAAGCCAAGCAATCGAAAAATTGGTTTGTACATGCCACTTCTAGTTCCTTTGGAACCATGGGACAACATGGATTTCGTTGAAGGATAGACATAAATGGTGAACAGGACAGGGATACATATTCTTCAAGGTAACTACAGTAAACATCCTAAGTTGTGGAATGAATCTTTACCTTAGGTGCAACATGCTTACAATCAAGCCTTACATTCTTCTCTAATTGTGCCATGACAAGCATCGAGTTAGGCTAAGTATAAATTGTGCCACGACAAGCATCGAGTCGATCATCATTTTTAGGTCGGTGATTAGGTATGGTTGTATGTCAACAAAGACAGGTTGAAAGGAGAAGGTAAGAAATTGAAATCTATCAGGTATGGTCCCTTCAATATTGTTGATAAGATTGGAAATAATGCATTCCGATTAGATTTACCACCTTACACTCGTATTTATTCAGTTGTGAATGTAGAAAATCTGAAGTCGTATGAACCTCTGATGATGATTGATCCCGAGGAAGATACAAATATTCCTATTATTGATGATTTAGCACCTGATTATATGAATGAGTTGCACGAAGATACAATATTGGATAGGCGAGTTTGTACTTCCAGATGAGGAGATGTGGAATATCTTTGAGTGGGACTCAATGGCATGAATCCAAGCAAGGCAAGATGGATAAAGATTGGAAAATTGAGAGAGTTATACCCTCCCCTAATATCTATTTAAAATCAACCTTTTGTGGTCCAAAATATTTCAAGTGGAGAGGATTGATCCAGGATAATATTGTTCAGTGCAGATCGACAGAGAGGTTTAGTCATCTCCAGAAGTCTGATGTCTGGTTCAGTCTTCATACTGTTAGTTTCGCTAGTGAAGAAGTCCTCAAGTTGATCATGGTTCAGTTTGGATTCATGGTGTACTTCAGTTTTGATATGGTTGTGTGGCAAGATGTGTGGTATGTGTAAAGGTGAAGTGGGTCAAATGGTCATGGTGAAGAAAAACTATGTAAAAGGACCTAAATCCTATTCCTAAAGTCCTAAACACCTAAGCTAAAGTGGAAGATAGAATCATTTAATGGTGCTAAGACCTAAAATTTAATATTCGCAATTAGCCCAAGCTAATGGGAATATACAATTTTGTCTCATTTTCTTGTTGCACAAATAAAATTGTAAAGGAGGATCACACAAAAAAATAAATCAATGCCACATGTGAACAAAGCCAAATCTAGGCTATTTATATAAGCACACTTAGGTGTGAAAGAGGCTGGCTCATTTGACCAAGTCAACCAGGACCAAATCAACAATGTTGTCTAGATACAATGAATCTCCTAGATGCATAGTGCAGTTTTAGTTGGAGGCTACACATGTGAAAGGAGCTAAATCATTGAGATAGTTTAGGGTTTGGCAAGAATTTCAACTTATAAAAGGAAGAGGAGGACAACAGAAGAAGGTTGTTGATTGAGTATATTTTTGAATATATTTTCTGTTTAGACATATATCATTCTCTTGTTGTTTAGCTGAGAATAGTGTTGTTTAGCACTAGGGTGTTCCTGATCAGGAATCACACCTCTTCCATTGAGTAGCTCTTGGAGGATTCTTGCTGATCTTGTCCACTATTTGGCATTTGGCCAATCTCATCTTCCAACTACAATGCAGATCCTATCGAGGGTTTGGTTTTCCTTGTAAGTGCAGCAATTGGAGGCTAGATCTACTCAGATCTAGGCCAATCTAGTGCCTATTTTCAGTGAGAAAGTATTCTATCCTCTTGATAAGAGAGTATTATACCTTTGGAGCTGCATTTTCAAATATTGGCATTAGGCCAAACCAGTATTGGAGCCTACATCACAGTTTCCCTTCCAGGACTGCGTTATTTGCAAGTGTACAGTTGCAGGGTGTTTTGACACACTTTTGGAGGAGAGATCTCTAGTGTTGGGGTTCTACCCTTCACTTTGGTGATCCATGGATTAAAAATCTGATCCATGTTCTATTCATATATGATCTGCTTATTATTGTATTTACTTCATAAATTTTTGAATATCACTGCAGATCTGCAACTTTAGATCTGAGATCTACTATTTGTATTTCATGTTTTGCGTAAAACCCTAAGGGGAATTTGTAGAGGAGCTCTTCTACTATATAGATATGATATAGATCTAATATTTTGTACACATATCTGCTATAGATCTGGAGTGTAATATATAGTTTCTGCAACTCTTTAAAATAATGATGTCAAGCCTTTCTGCAGTCAATACATGTGTCGCAACACCTCTTTTGAGTAATTTCTTCTATTCTTGTCTTCTATATCATGTTATACATTGTATGGGCCTCATTATGGATTTGATTTACTGACGTATATATGAATGTAGAGCCTTCTTATTGGCCTCTTGATGTTTCTCAGTAAAACTACATTATTTTCCTACAGTATTTTTGCATATTGTTGTAGCCCCATTCTTGGGTGTTTTCCAGCCATACTAGGTGTGGGAGGTCTATTTACCTCACCTAGTTTGATTTGTTTTTGCTATCCTCTTGGATTTAGATGCTAGATCTCTATATCTAAGGGATCCATGAGCTGTAAATTCATTTCAATGCACATACTTCTAAAAAAATGTGTTTTTCTAGCAGGTATTGTTGAATCTTCCCATTTGGGGACATTACAGTGGTATCAGAGCAATCATATTGGCACATCTTGTGATTTTATTTCTTAAAGAGCCAATATGTCTTGAGAGGAAGATGAGCCTATCATTTACAGAGAGAAGAGGCATCTAAAAATAAGACAGAAGAAATTTTATTTCACCAATGATGATAAATACAAGGGAAAATACCCTGAATCTGGAAGTGATGAAGATGGAAAGGAGTTTACAAAAACCATTTTGAAAGCCATGCAAGGTCTTGCTAGAGAGATCAAAGAGATGAGAATGGACATAATCAAGGAATCTCCTAAGATATTTCAACTTGGAGAAAGCTCTAGCATGTCTCATCACTGGAATGATCAACCAGTGAGCCAGCCACAAGCTCCAAAACGCTCTACTATGCCTACTTTTTTGGCTGTGGAAAATGAAGGGCCTCAAGAGTAAGCATCCCTTGAAGACTAATTTGAAGAATATGAGTATCAAAACTAGGGATTCAAGGATCACTTGAATTTTCAAGAGTTTTGTCACCTTAAGGACAAAAGAAGAAGACCAAGGCATCAGCATAGAGATGGTGGATTCACTCAGAATCATGATCGACATCACTCTATAGGCAGATTATTTTTACCCAAGTTTGTTGGGTCATCCACTTGTTCTTCCAAAGCATCGGTAGAAAAACTGGATATCTACTTTTAGTTGAAAAAGGTCCTTGAGATGGAAGCTTTCAAGATTGCAGTGTTTCACTTTGAAGGTGAAGCACACAACTGGTGGTTCCATGGCTTGTCTACATTGGGTCATGCCAATGTGACT
This sequence comes from Pinus albicaulis, assembly GCA_034641835.2. Taxonomy (NCBI): domain Eukaryota; kingdom Viridiplantae; phylum Streptophyta; class Pinopsida; order Pinales; family Pinaceae; genus Pinus; species Pinus albicaulis. The sequence continues at coordinate 981,663,004 of CM076581.1, forward strand.
GCTTATTCTGAGTTCACTAGAAGATTGATGGAGAGGTTTGACAGAAAGGATCCAGATGCACCTTTCCTGATCCTTGAAAAGTTGAAGCAGTCAGGTAATATAGAGTCTTATATTTCAGAATTTTTGAGATTATCTGTTATGGTTCCTGACTTGTCTGTAGCAAGAAGGGTGTACATGTTCATCGATGACTTAGATGAACCTTTGCATGGGTTGGTTAAATATACCAAGCCCACTACCTTGCATGATGCCATTCATAGGGCTAGATACCTTCAATATGCCTTGCCAAAAGCAAAGGAAAACTTCCAGAACAAGCCCTCTTTTCCTTCTAAAGGAAAGGAAGCTGCTCCTTCAAAGGAGAGCTCATACAAGAAGCCTCTTGATGATGAATTCCGGAGAGTTATAAGAAGGAAGAAGCTATGCTCCACTTTCCAAGAACCATGGGTACATGGACATAGATGTGCAGTTGGTAAATCACATTATATAAAGGTCTTCTCAGATCTTGAAGAAGATGAAGATGATGAACCAAGAAGGGGTCACAACAATGACAATGTTGAAGGAGATCCAACACCATAAGGAGATGAGAAGGGAGCATTTGATCCTATCGGAGGAATTCTTGCATCTTTGAGAGGAGTACATAAGTACTTGACCTTGATAGTTCAAGGTTCAATCATGAATCATAGGGTTTCTATATTGATTGACAGTGGGGCTACCCACAACTTCATTGATGCACATCTTGTGCAAAGGAGGGCAATACCCACTGATACTTTTGAGGGATTCTCTGTTTTGGTCCCATGAGATAGAATAATGCAATGCATGCTTTATGTTCCATCACTTTTAGTCACCATGGGATCCTACACTTTGGTGGATCACTTCTTTTTAGTTGACATACCATACACCAATGTTATTTTGGGTGTTCAATGGTTGATTACATTGGGGAAAGTCACCACTGATTGAGAGGCTTTGCAAATGGAATGGGTGGACAAGAAGAGTGGTGCACCTAAAATGATCAAAGGCATGCATAATTACCCCTCACATAACACTTCCAAATAGAAAACAGATATGGATTTGCGTAGTGGAAGCAAGGACCTCGCTTTTCCATCCATTATGTTCATGAGATTTCTGCAAGGGACACTCTTATCTAGTGGAAAACCACCTGGGAGGCCACCTGATTCAGTTTGGGTGAGATATATCTCATCAAATGATGCCCCAAGATCAGATCCAGGAGGGATGGGAGCATTAGAAGACACAACTACAATGTTGGAAGGTTTGGGCAAGCACAAGAAAGAGGGAGATTTTCTTCTCTCATCATCATCACCCACCTTCATTTCTGATTCTGCGTTGTTGGAGGAGAAGAAGGGAAGGTATATCCTTCCTACATGTACCTTTGGCATAGGTGATGTCAAAGAGGAGATCAAAAACATGACAGACATTCCTGTTGATGCATCATCAATGCAATCATTGTTTTGGAGTGTAGATCTATATTGGAAATCCCAGTTGTTGGTGGATTATTCCAAAGATCTTCACACTTGTATGATGCTTGATGAATAGCTGTATGAAGAAGGCTGTCTAGTCCATGAGGGATTCATCTATAATCATGATAGGATATTCTTACCTAGAGCCTCCAAGCTCAAGGATAGGATGCTACAAAGGGCCTACAAAGAGTTCTGTTTCAGCCCTACCTATTCTATAAAGATCTACAACACTATTATGAGATGCTTTGAATGGGAAGGCTTTGGAGGAGAACATCATCAACATTTTCTAGAATGTATGAGCTATGTGGATTTGGGGCAGCCAAGGGACTCTATGCAAGAGTCATTTCAGCCATTTCTTCCTTGTCAACACTGTTACCGATGAAATAGGTAACTGTACTGGTACCTACTTTTTGACGTAGCAAGAAAAACACCCGATTTTGAAAAGTGGTGATGCAGAATATATATATATTTTTTTTGAGCATGTTTTTGGCACTTTAATTTTTTTTTTTTTTTGTGATGCTTTTTATGTCGATTTTGAATAGTGGTGGCATATCATCACCAACATTTTTTTAAAGGTTTGATTTTGACACTATACATTTTCTAATGTCTTCTTCTTCTGTGAGATGTTTATTTTTAAGTGCATTTATGTACATGTGTTTTAAAGACAAAAAAATATGTTTTTTAAAAATATAAATTTGTAATGATATCTTCACTTTTTCACATAGATAAAAAATGAAAAAAGGGTCAATATTATAAAGTTTATATTTTCTACAATTTTATGTATTGCTAATTAATTTTTCAATGCACATCAAATAATTGTCGCTAAAAAACCAATATTTTGAACGATATGACAAAAAAATACAAATTTTCAATACAAATAGAATGCAAAAAATACACTTTTAGAGACTTTTTGTTAAAAAAAACATGTTAAATAAACTAATTTTTGGGAAAATATTAACAAAAAAAACTTAACAAAATATCATTTTTATTGAATTTTATGTCAAAAAATAATAGTAATCACATGTTTTTTGCAAAAAAATAAGGATTCTTCTCATAAAATATCAAAGTATAAACATTACAAGTAAAATTGATTAATAGATCTAAAAAATGAGCTTTGTTTGCAAGCATCACTTAAAGATCTTCAATAATATCAACTAATACATGTTCAACATCATCTAGAACATCATTGATGGCTTCTTCCGCAACATTTTCTACTTCATTTTGGTCATTTCCATCTTCTAATGGATCTTTCATGTCTAAAAATCTTCCAAAGTGTCCCTTTCCAATCATTCCATATAATAGTGGTTGAGGTTACTTTTATTTTTTTGCCACACGTGATTCATTAAAATCCTCTTTCGTGAAACCAACTTCTTGCTTCGCATCTGGAAGGAATTCAAGAGCATTAATTCTTTGTTGAATAAATTTGCATTGCACTGAGTCTTTCTCAATGGCAATGCAATTTCTTCCTTTTGGTAGGCAACATGCTAGTGTTGTACCTAATCATCAAGTACAAAGGAAATAAGTAAGAAAATTAGTATAAAGACATAAAAAGTAAAAAATAAAATATTTAAAGTAAAATTTGTATAATAAAACTTACCTGAACCTGAAAATAGATCCAAAACCCAATCTCCTTCATTTGACAGTGTCGCTCAGCCAATTTCGAGAATTGCCCTCCGCCCAACCAGGGGCTGGAGGTAGGCTAGGTAGCCCTTGACGACGCCACCCAGCCGGCCTCCACCCAGCTGAGGGAAATTCTCAAAATTGCCCTTTGCCCAGCCAGGGTTGATTCTCAGAATCACCCTCCGCCTAGTCGAGAGTGATTCTCAGAATCACCCTTTGCCCAGCCGGGGGTGATTCTCGGAATCACCCTCCGCCCTGCCAGGGGCCGGAGGTAGGTCGGGCAACGTCATTGAGGGATGCCCAGCTTACCTGCGGCCCCCGGCTAGGTGGAGGCAGGTTGGGCAGCCCTTGGTGGCACCACCCGGCTAGCCTCCAACCCCCGACTAGGTGGAGGGATCTTCTCGAAATCACCCTCCGCTCATCTGGGGGCCAGAGGCTAGCCGAGCGACACCTTCGAGGGCTTCCCAGCCTGCCTCCGGCCCCTGGCTTGGTCGAGGTCCACTCAGCCGCGGGTCAGAGGCAGGATGGGCAGCCCTCGATAGCACCGCCCAGCCTACCTTCGGCCCCCAGCTGGGCGGAGAGCGATTTCGAGAATCACCCCCGGTTGGGCGGAGGGCGATTATGAGAATCACCCCCGGCTGTCCGGAGGGTGATTTCGAGAATCACCCCCAGCTGGGTGGAGGGAGATTCTGAGAATCATCGCTGGCTGGGCGGAGGGTGATTCTCGAAATCGCCGTCTATCCAGCCCGGGGCCAGAGGTAGGCCAGGTAGCGCCATCGAGGGCTGCCCAACTTGCCTTTGGCCCCCGGCTAGGCAGAGGGAGATTCCGAGAATAACCCTCAGCTGGGCTTCTTAGAATCACCCTCCGCCCAGCTGGGGGTGATTCTCGGAATCGCCCTCCGCCCAGCTGAGGGTGATTCTCTGAATCACCCTCCGCCCAACCAGGGGTGATTCTCAGAATCACCCTCCACCCAACTCAAGGTGATTCTCGGAATCGCCCTCTGCCTAGTTTGGGGTGATTCTCAGAATCACCCTTCGCCCAGCTGGGGGTGATTCTTGAAATCACCCTCTGCCCAGTCAGGGGTGATTCTCGGAATCGCCTACGCAGCAGAGTGATTCTGCGAATCACCCTCAGCTGACCCCGGGAGCAGGCAGCCGGGTGGTGCCATTAAGGGATGTGACCTACCTCACCGACTAGGGACGAGAGCGGTTGGGCGGCCTAAGACTGTTCTTGCAAGCACCTCAAACCCTTGTGTTAGGTCCTATATTACTAGTATAGTCCCGCTTATTGTTGTTAGTGTAACCCCCTTATTATTATTATTGTACCCTTGTAACCCCCATTTTGTTATTATTGTGCCCTTAAATTATTATTGTTAGGTCAGCTAGGATTACATTGTGGCCCACTAGGATTACATTATGGCCCCCATGGACTCCTATATATAGAAAGGAGGATTTGTAAATTGTATCATCCAAGAATTGTTCATTTATGTAATGTATTGGAGGTTTCCCCCTCGAAGTGGCTTATTTCTAAGGCATTGATATCTCTTTTCTTCTATTTTTGGAGCTGGTTTCACAACATTTGGTATCAGAGCTTTGAGATTCTAGGGCTTCGTTGCTCCAAATAGGTCATCGTGGGATTTCGCTATAACTTTTTTTCTATGAAGTTTCAGAAGCTAAAATATTTAGGGTGTGAAGCCGAAATCCTGAGGAACATCGTCAAAAAATTTCAAAGCTTGGTTCGCAATATTTTCTGACATATGATCTGTGGAATTTAGGTCTTTTTGCAGGCTCCTAAATTTAATATAAATAGGTCATCGTGGAATTTACGCTATAAATTTTTTTCTCCGAAGGTTCAGAATCTGCAATTTTTAGGGCGCGAAGCAGAAATCACAGAAGCTCGTTAAGAATTTCAGAGCTTGGTTCACAATATTTTCGGGTATAATGTGGAAGGTGGTGCTTTTTCAGGCTCCTGAATTTCATCTCAAAGAGGTGATCGTGGGAAAATTTCAATAACTCTCTCTCTGAGCATCGGATTGAGTCTTAGTAAAAGTGGTTGCAAGTATGGAGACTTTAATTTCTTTTCTATCAGTTTCCAGGCTAAAAAGGACAAAACAGTGACACGTGGCAAGTCGTACAAGTTCGCTCCACTGAACCAGTCCAGAATTAGGTCATTGTGGGAGATTGGACACAAATTTGTCTTGGAGAATCCAAATCAGGTCAGACCTGTGGCATTCAAAATAGAATTCATAGGGCTACTTCAGTGCTGAATTTTAGATATTTAAGAGCTACAATCACAGAGATAATTAAATTTCAATATCGAGCTCCTCAAAAGCAAGAAAAAGGTGTGTATTTTTTTCTGAATTGCATAAATCTTGTTTGAAAAATCAATTTGAATTGATTCCAAGGGCATATTGTAGAATAGATATCAGTATTGGGTTCTAAAAAATGCCCCGTAAAAATAATTCAACACCCATTAAGCCTTCAGAAGGCTCTACTATGACTCATGAAGATGAAGAATTGCAACATGATGTATCAAAATTACAAGAGCAAGTGCACCAAATTTCACTCTCGCAAAGAGCAGCAAAAAATGAAATGGATGTTTTGAAGAAAGGCGTGGAAGAAAAGATGGATGGTTTGAAGAAAGATGTGGAATCTAGATGGCATGGAATCTAAGATGGATGACATGGAAGCTAAGATTGATGAAAAAATGAAACACAACATGGAAAACATAAAGAATGATCTAAAAGTAGACATGGAAGGTTTGACAAAGTTGATACAAGAAATGTTTCCTAATGGTGAAAATATAGTAGAGGAAACTCATGATGAGAACAAAATAAATGTTAATTGTGATTTCATAAAATCTAATGTTGGTGGGAAGAACCACCATATTCCTAAAATGGATATGGGGAAGTTTGATGGAAAGGATCCTGTAACATGGATACTATAGATGGAGCAATATTTTGATCTCCATAATGTGCAAAACACACAAAAGGTACGCATTGCAACTTTACATTTAGAACAAAATACATTTGTATGGTATCGATGGCTTTGCTCCCGTAAAAAAATTGTCACTTGGTCAATTTTTATGGAAAAAATGATAGCACATTATGAGGATACAAAGAGCAACACCTTCTTTAGCCAATTGATAAATCTCAAACAAAAGGGTTTAGTGGGGCAGCACATTGAGGACTTCGAAAAATTGAATATAAGGGTAACTGATATTCCAGAGGAACACAGGATTGATCTCTTCATAGGCACTTTAAAGGATAACATCCAACATGAAGTTCGCGTTTTGGAACCTGATTCATTGGAGAAGGCATTCGGGTTGGCAAGAAAAGTTGAATGTAAAATTATGGCGACAAGGAAGCCTACCACTCAATTCTATAAAGAAGGAAGTGTTGCTACGCCTAGATTTCCAAAACCTACAAGGTTGACACCACAACAATTGGAAGAAAAAAGAGCAAAAGGGCTTTGCTACAGTTGTGATAGCAAATACACTAAAGGTAATAAGTGTGCTGAGAAGAAATTATTTTACATAGATTGTGAAGAGGAAGAAGAAAATGAACAAGAAGAGGATATACACTAGGAACCAGCCCTAGAAGAGGAAGAAATGAGTCTGACCATATCATGTAACGCATTGGCAGGAATTACCTCTCCTTAAACTCTCAAGATAGAAGGACATATCAAGAAGAAAAAGGTAATAGTGTTGATTTATTTAGGTAGCACCCATAATTTTTTTCATTGTAAGGTAGCCAAGGAATTGAATTGTTTCTTATACCCAGCACCAGAATGTCAAGTGATGGTTGCAAATCAAGGAACTATAAATTGCTCTGGAAAATGCCATAATATCAAGCTAACCATGGGGGAATATGTATTGAATAGTCCAATGCTTTCCATTCCTATGGGAGGTGCTGATGTTGTACTAGGAGTACAATGGTTACAAAATTTGGGGATGGTAACTTTTAATTTTCAAGAACTTTTCTTGAAATTTTTTTCAGAAGGAAAGGAAGTCGAATTACGGGGTATTGCAGGGAAGCCAAGAAAGATAATAAGATCTAATGTCATGACAAAGCTTCTAAAGAAATAACAACGAGGCGTAATTGCACAATTATGCTCACTAGAAGTTCCGACATCAAAATCATCTATTTCTGCAGATCTCCAACAAGTCTTGGACAATCATTCCAAGGTGTTTGAAACTCCCAAAGGACTCCCACCAATTCGTGATCATGATCATGCTATTCATTTGATTCCAGGAAGTGTTCCTCCAAACATCAGGCCTTATAGATATCCTTACTTCCAAAAGAGCGAAATTGAACGTATGATTGCAGAAATGTTAGAGGCGGGTATAATTCAACCTAGTCAAAGTTCTTTCTCTACTCTTGTAGTATTGGTACACAAGAAGGATGGATCATGGCGAATGTGTCCAGATTATAGGGAGCTCAATAAGCTCACCATTAAAGACAAATTTCCCATTCCTGTGATTGATGAATTATTCGATGAATTACATGGAGAAATTTATTTTACCAAGTTGGATCTTCGTTCAGGATATCATCAAATTAGAATGAAGACTGAAGATATTCCAAAAACAGCATTTCGAACTCATGAGGGTCCTTATGAATTTTTGGTCATGCCTTTTGGCCTTACCAATGCACCTTCTACATTTCAAGGGTTGATGAATTCCATTTTCAAACCCTTCCTTAGAAAATTTGTGCTAGTATTTTTTGGTGATATACTAATCTACAGCAGGTCTTGGAAGGATCATGTTGAACATGTTGACAGGGTGCTCAAGCTATTGCAGGAGAAACAATTATATGCAAAAACATCCAAATGTTTCTTTGGAGTACAAGAGGTGGATTATTGGGGTCATATTGTATCTCACGAGGGTGTTAAAGTAGACCCTAACAAAATTAAAGCCATTAAGGAATGGAAAGTCCCCACAACCATAAAGAAGTTACGAGGATTTCTCGGGTTAACAGGGTATTATCGCAAGTTTGTTAAGAATTATGGGAGAATAGCAGCACCTCTAACAACATTATTGAATAAATATGCATTTTCATGGACTCCTGAAGCAACTAAGGCCTTTGAACATCTTAAAGAGGCAATGTGCCTAGCACCAGTCTTAGCTATGCCAGACTTCACAAAAACCTTTATTGTGGAATATGATGCCTTAGGAAATGGAATTGGTGTTGTTTTAATGCAAGAAGGAAGACCCATTGCTTTTGAAAGTCGTCCAATCAAAGGAAAGTATTTACAAAAACCTATTTATGAGAAGGAAATGTTAGCAATACTTCATGCACTAAAGAAATGGAGAACTTACCTAATGGGAAGACACTTCAAGGTAAAAACTGATCATGATAGTCTTAAACACTTTTTGGAACAAAGAATATCTTTAGAAGAGCAGCAAAAATGGGTCACAAAGATGTTGGGTTATGACTTTGAAATAATCTACAAAAAAGGAAAGCTTAATGTTGTTACAAATGCACTCTCAAGAAAGAATGAAGAGGTGGAAGCATTGCTTTGTGCCATTTCTATTATCCAACCAGATTGGATAACCGAAGCAAGAGATGAATGGAAGAAGGAAAAAGAAGTATGGACACTCATTCAAAATTTGCAGCAAGATCCTAGTACATCTGATACATTTAGTTGGAAAAATGATTATTTATGGTACAAAGATCGCTTATATCTTTGTAAGAATTCCCAACTAAAACAAAAGATTCTTCTGGAATTGCACACTTCTCCTTTAGGAGGACACTCAGGATTTTTAAAAACTTACCACAGGGTGAAGAAAGAATTTTTTTAGGATGGCCTTAAATCTGATATTCAAAATTTTGTGGCGAAATGTTTGGTTTTCCAGCAGAATAAAGTTGAGACAATTAAGACCCCGGGACTTCTACAACCTTTATCCATTCCAAGTCAACGTTGGGAGGAGATTTCAATGGATTTTATCACAGGTTTACCTAAGTCCGAAGGAAGAGTGTCATCATGGTGGTAGTTGATAGACTTACCAAGTATGCACACTTTTGTGCATTATCTCATCCATTTAAAGCAAGTACAGTTGCTACTACATTTATGGACACAATTCAAAAGCTACATAGAAACCCAAGGGTTATTGTGAGCAACAAAGATCCCAGTTTTACTGGAAATTTTTGGACGGAGTTATTTTCTTGTTTGGGTACTCAATTAGCTCATAGCTCATCTTATCATCCTCAATCTGATGGTCAAACTGAGATAGTAAATAAATGTTTGGAAGGATATCTTCGTTGTTTTGTATCTGATAAACAAACACAATGGGTCAAGTGGTTACCTCTTTTTGAATGGTGGTATAACACTTCCTTCCATACTGCAGCAAAAATGACCCCATTTATGGCACTTTATGGATATCATCCACCGTCCATCACATCATCTTTAAGAGAAAATTCAAATGTTCAAGAAGTGGAAGATCACATCGAGCATCAACAAGAAGTTCTCCAACTCTTAAAGGATAACCTGAATTTGGCACAAAATCGAATGAAACAACAGGAAGATCAACATTGCAGTGAGAGAATATTTGATGTAGGAGACTGGGTATTTTTACGACTACAACCATACAAACAAATGTACCTCAAGCAAGGTAAGAAGGATAATAAATTATCACCAAAGTACTATGGTCCTTACAAGGTGTTGCAAAAGATTGGTACTATGGGATACAAATTGGAGCTTCCTGCTTCTTCACGAGTGCATCCAGTTTTCCATGTTTCACGCTTAAAGAAGGTTATAGGTGAAAATCTTCCAGTTCAAACAATATTTCTAGAACTTGATGAGGAAGGAAAAATAATATTGGAACCTGAAGCGGTCACGAAAACAAGAACTCGACAACTAAGGAATCGATCAATTTCAGATTATCTCATCAAATGGAAGAACTTACCCACTGAAGATTCTACATGGGAGGATGATAATTTTATACAGAAGCACCCAGAGCTACTCAAGCATTGATGACAACACTTTTTTGAAGGGGAGGGGCATGTTTGGTCCCTATATTACTAGTATAGTCCCTTATTGTTGTTAGTGTAACCCCCTTATTGTTATTATTGTACCCTTGTAACCCCCATATTATTATTATTATGCCCTTAAATTATTATTTTTAGGTCAGTTAGGATTACATTGTGGCCCCACTAGGATTACATTATGGTCCCATGGACTCCTATATATAGAAAGGAGGTTTTGTAATTTGTATCATCCAAAAATTGTTCATTAATGTAATGTATTGGAGGTTTCCCCCTCAAAGTGGCTTATTTCTAAGGCATTGATATCTACTTTCTTCTATTTTTGGAGTTGGTTTCACAACACCCTGGCTGGGTGGAGGGCGATTCCAAGAATCACCCCCGGCTGAGTGGAGGGCGATTCTGAGAATCACCCCCGGCTGAGCGGAGGGTGATTATGAGAATAACTGCCGGTTGGGCAGAGGGCGATTTCGAGAATCACCCCCGGCTGGGCGGAGGGCGATTCCGAGAATCACCCCTAGCTGGGCGGAGGGTGATTCCAAGAATCACCCCCAGCTAGGCGGAGGGCGATTCCGAGAATCACCCCCGGCAGGGCGGAGGGCGATTCCGAGAATCACCCTCGGTTGGGTGGAGGACAATTTCGAGAATTACCCCCGGCTGGATGGAGGGGATTCCGAGAATCACCCTCTGCTCAGCCAGGGGTGATTCTCGGAATTGCCCTCTGCCCAGCCGGGGGCTAGAGGTCGGCTGGGTGGTGTCGTTGAGGGTTGCCTAGCTTGCCTCCGGCCCCCGGCAGGTGGCTAATTAATTTTTTTTAATTTTATTTTTTTCAAACACAAACTATTTAATTTTATTTTTTTTAAACAAAAACTATTATAATAAAAAAAAATGTATTGTTTAATATATATAAAAAACTACTATTCAATTAAGATTTTAAAATATAAAAAATAAATAAAAACAAATAAAAAAATACGTTTTAAAAAATAAACAAGAAAATATTAAAAAAAAAAAAATTAATTTTTAATTTTTTTTTTTAAATTAAAACAATTGTTATTTAAAATATAAAAAAACAATAAAAAAAAATTAAAATATGTTTTAAAATATAAACAAACATATATATAAGAAGATTTTAATTTTTAATTTTTATTTTCTTAAAAGTAAAACAATTATAATTTAAAATATAGAAAAACAATAAAAAAATTAAAAAAATATGTTTTTATATATAAACAAACAAATATATGAATAATAAATTTTTCATTTACTTGTTCATTTTTAAAAATTGTTTAAGTCATATAATTTCTCCATAATATCATGGTTCAAGTATCTTGAAAACTTAAGATTTAAAAACTTGAGATTTACAACCTGTCATTAAGGTTTTTATGCGCTGCGAAATTTTATCTTTAATGTTATGGTTGAAAATAATTACAATTTTAGGGTTGTTTAGAGTCAAGATATTTATGTTTAACAACATGGATAAAAATTGTTCGAAATGATAAGCCCTTCAGACATGATTTGTTTATATTTAGCATCATCTATCAAAAAAATTAGAATTTATGATCTTTCAATGTCCTGATATGTTGTCTTTAATTCCATTGTTACAATGTGTCAAAAGTGTGACACAATGTTTTTTTTGTTATTCCAGCATCAACTCTCTTTGTTTTGAGCATGTTTTTTCAATCATTTTTTCAAGAAACAATTTCGTTTTTAGCATAATTTTATAAAAAAGTGAAATTTGACCTTGAGAAAAAAAAATGCGTTCTGGAATACACATTGTTTTGTTTTGTGGGCGTTTTTTCATGCTTTTTGAGTCTTTTTTGGCTAGAGTTCCCGTTTTGAGGTAATAGTTCCTATTTCATCGATAACATTGTAGTTCTTTTGAAAGAGGAGAAAGATCCATGCACAACTCCATGTGTAGGAGAGACATTGTTGGTGAAGAATCTAATCATGTAAAGCAAGTTTCATTTTCTGATTTTACATATTCTTTCACCATGTTTATGCAGGCCATGACTCCAAATAGGAGTGATGTATCATATGAACCTCATGGCACACATTGGGCTACTAAAATTTCTAAATTTAGCCACTCCCTTCTTTAGCAAAGGGAGATTCTCTTTCATGATGAGTGCTTCCCAAAGGCACCAAACATATCTCACACTTTCAGCCATGGTGAGATGACATGTGTAGCAAGTAAGTGGCGGGGAAACCACTTACCATACCTTGATCTGATGCAGGCAGGAGATGCACTGCACTGGTATCATATGTGGGACTATGAACCACCTCCTCATGCTCCAATTTTAGTTTGTATATATGTAATTTTTCTTCCATATCTTGATGATATAATTGTACTTTTTATGGGATTGTATGGAGGGAGGATGGGAAGCTTGTATGTACCACATGGGATGGAAACTCTCTATGTACCTTATGCTACATGTTTTAGAGAGAGTATTGGTTCAACCATGTTTGTTTTAGTTGAGTTCTTGACTCCTTGTGGGATGGATTATGTACATCTCATAATGAATTTGGAGGAACAATTCATGGAGGTTTGGATTGGTGAACACTTAGCTTATGAAGAAAGCTTGATCATTGATGGTGTCACCAATGGAGGAGGAGAAGTGTTGCAGCACTCACCCTATCAGTTGCTTGAGGACAAACAAAATTTTGGAGGGGAGGACTGCAATATTCCCAATTAGCCCAAGCTAATGGGAATATACAATTTTGTCTCATTTTCTTGTTGCATAAATAAATTGTAAAGCAGGATCAATAAAACTCCTAAAAAGAAAAATAAATCAATGCCACATGTGAACAAAGCCAAATCTGGGCTATTTACATAAGCACACTTAGGTGTGAAAGACGCTGGCTCATTTGAACAAGTCAACCAGGACCATATCAACAACGCTGTCTAGATAAAATGAATCTCCTAGATGCACAGCACAGTTTTAGTTGGAGGCTACACATGTGAAAGGAGCTAAATCATTGAGATGGTTTAGGGTTTGGCAGGAATTTCAACTTATAAAAGGAAGAGGAGGACAATAGAAGAGGGTTGTTGATTGAGTATATTTCTAAATATATTGTCTATTTAGACATATATCATTCTCTTGTTGTTTAGCTTAGAATAGTGTTGTTTAGCACTAGGGTGTTCCTGATCGGGAATCCCACCTCTTCCATTGAGTAGCTCTTGGAGGAGTCTTGCTGATCTTGTCCACTATCCTGCATTTGGCCAAGCTCATATTCCAACTAAAACACAGATCCTGTTGAGGGTTTGGTTGTCCTTGTAAGTTGCAGCACGCGGAGGATAGATCTACTCAGATCTAGGCCAATATAGTGCCTCTTTTCAGTGGGAAAGACTTCTATCCCCTTGATAAGAGAGTATTAGACCTTTGGAGCTGCATTTTCAGATCTTGGCATTGGGCCAAACTAGTACTGGAGCCTGCAGCATATTTTCTCTTCTAGGACTGCGTTATTTGCAAGTGTAGAGTTGCAGGGTGTTTTGACACACTTTTGGAGGAGAGATCTATGGTGTTGGGGTTCTGCACTTCACTGTGGTGATCCATGGATTACAAATATGATCCATTTTTTGTTCAGATCTGATCTACTTATTATTGTATTTATTTCAGAAATTTATAAATATTACTGCAGATCTGCAACTTTAGATCTTGGATCTACTCTTTGTATTTCATGTTTTGCTCAAAACCCCAAGGGGAATTTGTAGAGGAGCTCTTCTAGTGTACAGATCTGATATATATCTAATATTTTGTACACATATCTACTCTAGATCTGGAGTTTAATATACAATTGCTGCAACTCTTTAAAATAACGTTGTCAAGCCTTTTTGCAGTCAATACATGTGTTGCAGAACCTATTTTTGAGGAATTTATTCTATTATTGTCTTCCGTATCCTGTTATACATTGTATGGGCCTCATTATGGATCTTATTTACTAATGTATATATGAATGTAGAGCCTTCTTATTTTCCTCCTTCTATTGCTTAGTGAAGCAGCATTATTTTCCTGCAGTAGTGTTGCATATTGTTGCAACCCCATTCTTGGGTGTTTGCCAGCCATACTAGGTGTGGGAGGTCTGTTTACCTCACCTATTTTGATTTGTTTTTTCTCTCCTCTTGGATTTAGATGCTAGATCTCCAGATCTAAGGGATCCATGAGCTACAAATTCATTTCAATGCACATACTTCTGAAAAATGCGTTATTCTAGCAGGTATTGTTGAATCTTCACATTTGGGGATATTACATAAAACCTAGCGCTAATCCTAAGAACTAAACCTAAGCACTAAAACATTGTATTAAACCTATGAAATAATACCATTCAATATATAAAAACATTATAATAAATTTTTAAAACCCACACAGTCCTAAACCGCGTCAGAATGTTTAAACTGCTACCATGTGAGTAGATGTAAAGGAACCACAACAGAAATGAAAAATGTAATACAAAAGATAACCATCGGGGTTAAACCATGCCGAAAACCATTATGCATGTGAATGCATTGGGTGACCGAAATTGTTAGCAGCTTTCAGGTTTTAATAACGATGACCGCCACCATCGAAGAATCGTTGTCACATGCAACTGTCACAGCAAATGTTAGAGTAACCGTCGGATCCAAACTGCAGACATAGCCATCAGGAAGCCTGTTAACATATCTAATATTCATTGTTTCCGCTCGGTTAGGCTAACCGTCAGGGTTAAATTCCTATACAAAGTTTAAATATGGGTTTTTTGAATTAATAATGTGATACGGTTATGTTTAAAACACCTATTCTATCCACTAGGTGTCACCTTTTTAAAGGACCGAGATCCCAAATCACAGATTTTGCTCCACAACCATGCTAATATTGGCTTCAAGGAATTCGAGGCCTGAACCTATTTAAATCAACCATTTTACGTCCATAGAAATTGAAATTTTGGAGTTCATATTTAGAGGATTAGAGGCAATTTTTTTTCAGCATTGCTCGACCGTCTGGAGGCAGAATTGAGCATAGAGATAGGCATTGGAAAGCTGAGAGAGAAATATTCCTGTTTTTAGAGACGAGAAGTGCTTGCGAGAACAATCAGTCTGGTGTTTTTTCTGTGTAAATACTTCCTCGGATCAATCCTAATAAAGCGGACGCCCATCTTGAAAGCAGACCTGGAGACGTAGTCCACCAGGGATGAACTCCGTAATCAATTTTTTTTGTTTATTCTATCTGTTCTTTGCTGTGTTTTCATTCTTAATTTTCCGCTGGTTTAATTAATAAATTATTTCCTTCAATCTTCCATATTAAAGCATTCATCAGTTAATGATCAATTCACTTAATGGAAAACTAATCAAACTATCTCAGCACATAATCAATCACATTCAGATCATTATGTTTTGAGTTGTTCTTCAATATTTATATTACTTCTCATATTTTTCAGCTCATTTATATTCCTCTCCTTTTGTGCTATTTTTTCTATAACTTGAACCATAGTGGATAGTTGAGATGTTGATAGAAAAGGAATAAAAAATTTCATTTCCCGTTTCCATTTTTGTTCTAGATCTAGAACTGTAATGAAGTATACAACTTTTCCATATTTTGCTCTCATTGACCCATGCAACTCAATCGCTGCTAGAAAGGGATTTCCCAATATACATTCAATGGATATTTCTGCAGCTAAAAACTTTAGGTCTAAGCATTTCTTTCCAAAAAATAAATTTCCCTTGTGGACTACATGCTACATATTCATTGGTTTGTTTCCAATACCAATTACAAAATGGCCAGTCTTGTGCCAATATATGGAAGGGATGTTTTATTTTTGTAGGATATTTAGATCTCAACCTGAATCAATAAGAGATTTTAATTTAAAAACTTGGTTGTTGATCCTTAATGTGATCTGGATATGAAATTTATGGTGTTGGATAGTTATAATTCTCATAGCATTGATACCTTCAAGATATGATGTGTGAAACATAAATATGTTCATATCCTCTCCTAATTATCAGACACATCCTCTAAATGAGGAGGTTGCAGGATAAAAACCTGATCCTTTAATGTTCTAATTTATTTCCTTTCCCATTGATCTACATTATAAGCATCCTCCTCATCCTTTTGTTCTTCCAACTCTTTCATTTTATGCTTAAGCTCACTCACTTATTTTTTCGTAATGTTAATTTCCTTTCCTAAATCATTAACATTCATTGGATGAAATTTTTTAGTCCTATGATCTCTCATGAATTATTTAGTATTTTTCACAAAATAAGCATCAATGAATAAAGGCTTCTTACCTAATGATTCTAAAATTTTGTGGGATTTTTCCATTTTTTTGAGGAATTTTTCTAATAAGGATGTCTTCATATCCCCTTCTGGTAATACTTTAATTTGTGTCAACATTTGTGCATCTCCATCTTCTTTGAATTGGGCCATGCATAATTTCAACTTTTCTTCCTTTTTATATTCTTCTTTGTCGTCGTCTTCTTTTTTGTTGGTATAGTTGTCTTCTTCAACACTAGAATTGCACATGGAAAGATTTTTGAAATTTCATGAATTTTCAACTATTAATATGTATTCTTATATTTCATACAATTCATGAGTATTATAATCAAAATCAAAATTTTCTAAACTATAAGAGAAACATCCATTATATAATAAATGAACTTATTATCTTTTCATAAATAAGGGAGACTAAGGACGGTGGTTTGTATCATGCTTGCTTGAGCCACATCTATTGCAATGCTCAATAGTTTTTTATTCTCTTTGATTTTTTATCTATTCTTCCCTTTGTGTTGATAACATCCCTTTGTCTTTCTTTGAGGCTTCATCTTGAGGGAATCAGTTAGCAAGGTGACCCGTTTTTCCACAGAGCTAACATATTTCTCTTTGTGTAGACTATAACTTATGTGTTTTGACTTTAATATATTCTAGAGAATAGTAGTGGGTCCTTTCTCTCTTCCTGTACTTTTTTTCTTGCAGTACTATATTTTTTGGGATTAGATTTTGTCTTCTTTTTTAATATTTGTATTTTCTTCAAGTTTTTCTTAGATTTTCTTTTTCTTCTTACGGTATCATCTATTGTTAACCCATATGTCTTACTCATGGATTTTCTATCAACGAATCTCGACAGTTTCTATATTGACTTGTTGGCCTTCATATTAGTAAACAAACCAACTAATGCAATATTAATAATGATAGCCACCTATAAAAATCTGTCATATCAAGTGGTGGTTAAATGATTTTGGACAACCTTCAAGAAACAATTTTATTGCCAAAATTGTTGATGCTTAAAGTCTTTCTGAAGATATTCTATCCTTTGGTTAGTTTTCACTACTGTTCCCCTTTTGAACTCAAAAATTCTGTTGTTTTTCCATGTAGAAAATACTGTTGTAAAAATCCCATTTTCCCCTTCTTCACTCAAAACTAACCTTCACTTTTACCCCTTTATTCCCCATATAATTCCTCCATTTTTATGATTTCCCTTCTTCCCTTCATGAAATCCCTTTTACAAATTCTAAAACTCATTTTTAGACTTTACCGAAACCCCCAAATCCATCAAAAACCTTGGAAAAATTCATAAAAAATAAGTTTGTTTAAACTATGGACTTAAGACCCCTTGGGCTAAGTAGTAAACCACTTCCCTACATGTGCCCAGGCACTAGAACCAAGCACTAAGCCCTTTCGGCGCTTATCGCATCGGAAAATTCAAAGCGCGCAAGTCTTTGTGCCATGTCAAAAGTTCTGATGCAATTGAGCCCTGTGTTTATAACCCCTGATCATATTATTATTTCATATAACCCGTGGGCCCACAATCGGGCTCTAAAACATTGTAAAAATCCATCTCTGATGCATATTTTTCTTTGTAAAGTCGTAAAACCCACTTTTTCCTAAGTTTGGTCTAAACTCGCCGGTGCAACGTTTCATAATGTAAATGGGTAGATTAAAAAGCCCCGCATCAAAAGTTCCGATGCGATTGAGCCCCATTTGTATAAATCCCGCCCTCCATTTTTATTCCATATAACTTACGCCTGGGACCAAGACTTAAAAATCCCAAAGCGTTAATCACATTGGAGAAAATAAAAATGGTTAGATTGAAAGACCATCTCCGTGTTTCCAATGTGATTGGCCCTTATACATAAGCCCCGGGCATTTTGTCTTCCATATAATCAATGGCCCCGCATTCGGGTGCCAAAGCCATTTTCATATATATAAACCCGCCCCCAAAGCCAAACCTTTGTGTTTATTAAATTTTTTGGTTTTCATATGTTATAAAGGGTTTTTTGCCAGTTCATTATTTGGGATAGCCTCCACTGTTGATCTTAAGCTGATCTAACGGCCTGCGCATGATTGCATCGCAAGTTTCATCGTGTACATTTTATTTCCTCCCCCGATTGAAATTCCTTGATCTATTCTTCATCGTCGATCTGATCTACAAATCGACGTCTCACAATCAATCGCATCATCGCACTCCATGTTCTTTTCCCCACCGATCACCGAGCCCCGATTGCATCTAGGCTATCCACGTGTCTAGATCGAACGGTCTAGAATGCGTCTCCCGACTTTGGTTATATTTTATGCGCCTCACGTTATAATGTTCTTGGTCAATCCAGAACCGTTGATCTCTGTAGATCAACGGTCCTCATTAACCTGTTCTCTGCCTTTGTGTTTTTTCATTTATACCCCAGATTGAATCCTGACCGTTGATCCTGTACATCCAACGGCTTGTATTGATCCCGACAGGCCTGCACCATGTGGGTCCTGCCTTCCTCCAGAAATAATCTCCACCATCGATCCCCTGATCGGATGGTCCATACTAAAACTGCCATACCGTTTATCCCTCGCACGTCTAGTCAGTTTTGCTCTTGCTATCCACCGTTAGATCTAAGGGCCTAGATCTGACGGCCCACATGGATTTTTGTGCAAATTTCAGTGTGGAGGTTAATTTTCAAAAGTTATGCGATATAGGCTATGTTCAAAAGACACGTGTCACCTTCCAAGGCATATCGCGTTAAAAAAGGTGAAACCACCTTTCTCCCATTTCACCGCGTGATACTTCCTGTTTTGCTCTCCGAAATCACTTTCCCCTATTTTATTGTGTTTTATCATGTGGTGTCTCCCGCTGTTGATCTCTGCAGGTCAACGGCTCAGATTTAATCTGCCATATGCTATCGCCCTCCGCCTTTCCTAAAGGGCTTCTCAGAGCGATCTCCACTGTTGATTTTGTGGGAGGATCTGATTCGATGGTCCACGATCATCCCGAAACCCCAAATTTCCTTTTTATGATTTTCTCTTTTCCAAAGGAAAATTCTGTTGAGAATGCAACAAGATGATGGAGCTTAGTGAAAAGAAGTCGCCTTCACTAAGTGGGCCCGCAGGCTATTTTTGGCGCAAAGTCTATTTTTAGACATATGGATCATGGTCTATGAGTTGCAGGATGCTATTTATGGATGATTGGTCAAGTTGGTAAAAATAGATGGACCTCTATTTTTAGACATTGGGCGGAATCTATTTTTAGACTGCCAGTCTAAAAATAGATCAGTCGAATATTATTAGCTCTTAATAATATTTGGAATATAAACATTATCTTATCCTCTTGGAGCACTTCAGTTCGAGCTACGGATGTGGCACATGCAGCTGACAGAAGGAATTACGCTATTCCTAGGGTTTAGTTGAGCTATTGCATGGTTGACTTCAGTTAGAACTCATGTGGCAGAGTTTGGTGGAGTTGATGAGACAATTGATGGAGTTGTGTTCGGTTTAACTTAGTTGAACTAGTTGTATTTAGTCTAACTGATAAATACACTAGTGATGAGTGGTGTGAATTAATTATTAATTAATTCACTAATTATTAACTCATAAATCAACCAAAGAATACATCAGTTAACTGCAATGCATGGACAGTTCAGTGGAGACCAGTGTTAGAGGTGGGTGAAAGGGTGAGTCTACTATCAGTTGTGACTATAGCTGTGCATGAGATTTGCACACACATTGATTGAGATTTCCAATGAGAATTGCGCAGTACAAGCCAGTGGGATTTGAACTTGGATCTCACAATTAACCATCTTGGATTGCGCAGTAGAGGCAGGCTAACAGGTGGAGGAGATTTGAACTTGTGACTTGTTCATATCTGAGCTAGTTAGTGTGTAACAATTGGAGATAGTGCTGAGAGCTTGTGAGGAGTTTGTGCTATGTATTGTCACATGTTCTCTATCATTATAATATATAGATAGTTGGGGGTTTTCAACTGTAAGCTTTCCCCATTACATACTGTGTTATATGTGTGCTTGATTATGTTTTAATGTGCGCATGCGACTGCTTCTAATTCCACAAATTGATGATCAATGGTAGAAGAGGTTATGTATTATGCATGAAGCTCAAATAGTGTGTAATCAGGATAATCTTGGTGAATAACTCATCTATTATTCAAATTTCTACATGGTATCAGAGAAAAGTTGATCATCGGATCTATTAAAGTGATTACATTTTATTTCTTTAGGCAGAGTCTGTAAGAGGGGCAGGTAGCCTTTGGATTCATCCTTTCGTTGAAAGGTGAGATATCTATTAAATTCCCCTACAGTCTATCTCTGTACTAGAAATACCTTTTTCTCACAATTTCAGATCAGAAGCGGTTGAGTTTTGAGCTGGTGGAATTCGAATTTGCAGCAGTGTTTTCTTGGTGTCGAAGTTGAGATGTCTTTCAACGGATTGCAATTGGAGTATGCCCTTGAGGGCAGCTCGAATTATATTGCATGGAAGGACAGGATGGAGGCGGTGCTAGATGACAATGGGTTGAAGGAGTTCATAGATGTCGAAGTCCCAAAGCCTACTTCTATTGATGCTGCCGTACTTGACGCATGGCAAAAGAAGACAGCAAAGTGTCGAAGGATTCTGTTGGAGGGCGTGAAGGATCACATAGTGTCCAGCCTTCATGGTAAGGCTTCTCCATTCTTGATGTGGAAAGCCTTGATAGATTTATTCCAAAGCAAGAGCGACCAGAGGAAGTTGGCGCTCAAGGATAAACTCAAAAACATAAAGATGGAGAAAGGCGACAGTATGCCCAAGTACCTCACGAAGTTCACCCAATGTAGGGATGAGCTGGGAAGTGTGGGGGTGACTATAGATGATGAGGACTTGGTAAGCTTGGCTCTCCTTGGGCTTCCGAAGAGTTGGCACTCCTATCAGGACTCTGTCAATGGTCGGGATAAATTGCCAGGATGGGAGCGACTTTGGTCGGATCTTGTGCAAGAGGAGATAAGGTGGAGTACCAGGAACAAATATTCATCAAAGGCATCTAATGAATAAAATTGCACTTTGGCTGCCAAAGAAAAGAAGGGGAAGAGAAAGAAAGCTTCTCATTCAGGTGCGAAAGGCAAGAAGCAGGACATGTCCAAGGTGAAGTGCTTTCACTGTCACCAACACGAACATTATGCCACAAATTGTCTGTAGAAGAAGAAAAATAAGCAGGCTGCTAGATCTGCAGCGGGAGAGGCCTTAGCCTCGCAGTTTGAGCTGGATTTTTCGCTGATCGCATGCTTGGTATCAAGTGTGATGGGTTCAGTTTAGTTCTTGGATAGTGGTGCGTCTTTTCACATGGCAGGAGATCGAGATTTGTTTTCTGATCTGGATGAGAAAGTTCTTGGAGTGCACATCGAGATGGGCGATGATGGTAGATACAGTGCGACCGGTATCGGTACCATTTCCTTTGAGAGGGAGTCTGGTAAACTCTTCATATTGAAGGAAGTGATGCATGTTCCAGGATTGAAGAAGAATCTTATCTCTGTGGCGATGTTGGAAGATAAGGGATATGATGTTGTCTTCAGCAAAGGAAAGGCTTTCCTGCGCAGTAAGACAACTGGAGAAACCTGGAAGATAGGGGTTCGAGTCAAGAACCTTTATCAATTGCAGGTAGATGGCTGCACAACAATGGCATGCAAGGCAAAAGGAGTGGTGAGCCGGGATGATGGCGAGCTGTGGCACCGGAGATTGGGCCACCTTCACCATGGAGCTTTGAAGATACTGCAGCAGATTTCTACTGGGCTTCCTAAGGGTACTCTTGCGCAGTCAGATTAGTGCAAGGGATGTACCTTGGGAAAATTTGTGAAAGCCACCTTTCACGAGAAGGATAGCCACGCCACGATGATCCTTGAGAGAATTCACACAGACGTGTGTGGACCTTTCTCAGTAGCTTCGACAACAAAGCACAGTTACTATGTGATCTTTGTTGATGATTATTCTCAAAAGTGCTGGATCTTCTTCATGCAGAAGAATAGCGAGACATAATCAAAGTTCTCTGAGTTCAAGGCGCTGGTTAAGAAGGAATCAGGGAAGCAGGTGAAGGCTCTTAGGAGCGACAATGGTGGTGAATTCATTTCTGGTGAATTCAAGGACTTGTGCAGCGCAGAAGGAATTCAAAGAGAGCTCATAGCACCTCATAACCCACAGCAGAACGGGGTTGTTGAGCGGAAGAACAGAATGATCATGGGTGCTGCATGGGCGATGTTGCATGATCAGGGCCTACCCATTCACTTGTGGGCGGAGGCATGCAATACTGCAGTATATGTGCAGAACCGTTGTCCTCACAGGATACTTGGCATGAGTACACCCGAGGAGGCGTTTTCTGGTAAGAGGCCTGATATTTCCCATTTGAGGATTTCTGGTTCACCTGTTTACATTCATGTGACGAAGGATGCCAGAAAGAAGCTGGAGCCTACCGCAGAGGTTGGGATATTTTGGGAGTACATCAGTACTTCCCCACAACTATCATGTGTATTTTCCGACGATTTGCAAAAGAGGCCACATTGTGCGACGAGGATATCAAATTTTAGGAGGAAAGCCATGAAGTGTTCGCTTGAGGGAACACACTTGCATGCATGCGGAGGAGGAGCTATTAGTTCCTAAGGATGAAAGGCTTTAGGATGTGGATCATCCACAAGAGGAAGTTCATGGAGTGGAAGAAACCACTCATGCGAGTACCTCCACTAAGGGGAAACGGAGACGCACCCTCTGAAGCTGAGCGACTGGCTCAAGATGCAGAGAAGGTTGTAGGAGCACCTACATCACAACACAGACAGAGACAGTCACCGGACCGGTACACTGGATACATGGCTCTTGTGAGAAAATGTGTCATGACAGAGCCATCCTCTTTCGAGGAAGCTGTGGAGGACCTCGCATGGGTAGATTCCATGGTGGAAGAGTATGATTCGATTGTCAGAAAAAGTGCATGGGAGATTGTCCCAAGGATGGAAGGGAAATCAGTGGTGGGTTCGAGATGGATCTACAAAGTGAAGCAGGCAGCTGACGGGAGTGTGGAGAAGTACAAGGCAAGATTTGTTGCCTGAGGCTTCTCACAGATATAGGGGATCGATTATGAGGAGACCTTTACACCTGTCGCAAGGTATTCTTCCATACGGACGATCCTAGCTCTCTCAGCGCAGATGATGTGGCACATTCATCAGATGGATGTGAAGACTGCGTTCCTCAACGGAGTCATTGAGGAGGAGGTGTACATAGAGCAGCCCGAAGGTTTCGAGACCTTCAGCAGCGAGTCACATGTGGTCAGGCTCAAGAGAGCGTTGTATGGGTTGAAACAAGCACCTCGTGCTTGGTACACACGGATAGACAGTTATTTCACTGGAATTGGATTCTCCAAGAGTGAGGCGGATCCTAACCTATACTAGATTGTGGTGGAGGGTAAGTTGCTGATCATTATACTTTATGTAGATGATTTGATTCTGACAGGTGATGAGCTGTTGATACTTTCATGCAAGGAGGATCTTGCTAGAGAGTTCGAGATGAAGGACTTGGGCCTCCTTCATTATTTCCTGGGATTGGAAATCTGGCAGCGCAGTGGTGGACTGTTTGTTTCTCAGGGTAAGTATGCCCGGGAGATATTGGAGAAGTTCAACATGCATGGCTGCAAGCCTATTGATACTCCTCTTCCTGGAGGTTGGAGGAAGGAGGATGCTACTTTAGCGGAGGTAGTGGATGCCACTGTTTATCGACAGTTGGTGGGGTCGCTTATGTATCTGGTCAATACACGACCCGATATATGCTATGTTGTTAACCAGCTTTCAAAAGCTATGGTTAAGCCTACCAAGCTCTTCTGGAAGGCAGGAAAGCATGTATTGCGTTATCTTAGAGGCACATCGGGATATGGATTGTGGTACAGACAGGAGGATGAGGTGAAGCTATGTGGCTTCACGGATGCAGATTGGGCAGGGAGCCCAACGGACAGAAAGAGCACATCTGGAGGGATCTTCAGTATTGGGTCGACATCAGTTTCTTGGTACAACAGGAAGCAGAGATCCGTGGCACTCAGTTCAGCAGAGGCCGAGTATATGGCAGCAAGCTTGGCTGCATGCGAGGCTATATGGATGAGGAAGATCCTGGTCAGGTTTTTCGGGTCACACTTGGAGCCTACTGTGATTTATTGTGATAACCAGAGTTGCATTAAACTCTCAGCTAATCCAGTATTTCATGATAGATACAAACACATCGACATTAGGTACCATCATATCAGAGATTGTGTGTAGAGGAGAATCATGTTACTTTCATACATTCCCACGGAGGATCAGGATGCTGATATATTGACGAAGGTGCTCACCAGGAGAAAATTCGAATACCATAGAGGCAGGATAGGGGTTGCAGATAATCCATATCTTGTTGAGAGGGAGTGTTGAGAATGCAACAAGATTATGGAGCTTAGTGAAAAGAAGTCGCCTTCACTAAGTGGGCCCGCAGGCTATTTTTGGCGCAAAGTCTATTTTTAGACTATGTCTATTTTTAGACATATGGATCATGGTCTATGAGTTGCAGGATGCTATTTGTGGATGGTTGGTCAAGTTGGTAAAAATATATGGACCTCTATTTTTAGACATACTAGGCGGAGTCTATTTTTAGACTGCCAGTCTAAAAATAGACCAGTCGAATATTATTAGCTCTTAATAATATTTGGACTATAAACATTATCTTATCCTCTTGGAGCACTTCAGTTCGAGCTACGGATGTGGCACATGCAGCTGACAGAAGGAATTACACTATTCCTAGGGGTTAGTTGAGCTATTGCATGGTTGAATTAAGTTGGAACTCATGTGGCAGAGTTTGGTGGAGTTGATGAGACAGTTGATGGGGTTGTGTTTGGTTTAACTTAGTTGAACTAGTTGTATTTAGTCTAACTAATAAATACACTAGTGATGAGTGGTATGAATTAATTATTAATTAATTCACTAATTATTAACTCATAAATCAACTAAAGAATACATCAGTTGATTGCAGTGCATGGACAGTTCAGTGGAGACCAGTGTTAGAGGTGGGCGAAAGGGTGAGTTTACTATCAGTTGTGACTATAGCTGTGCATGAGATTTGCACACACATTTATTGATATTTCCAATGATAATTCTTGATTACAATGATTACAAACCAAGGGGATTGGTGGATCTCACAGGAAATTCGGTTGGATTGCAGCGATGGCGAAAGCGTGAGTGGAGGAGATTTGAACTTGTGACTTGTTCATATCTGAGCTAGTTAGTGTGTAACAATTAGAGATAGTGCTGAGAGCTTGTTGGGGGTTTTCAGCTGTAAGCTTTCCCCATTACATACTGTGTTATGTGTGCTTGATTATTTTTTAATGTGCGCATGCGACTACTTCTAATTCCGCAAATTGATGATCAATGGTAGAAGAGGTTATGTATTATGCATGAAGCTCAAATAGTGTGTAATCATGATAATCTTAGTGAATAACTCATCTATTATTAAAATTTATACAAATTCCTCATTTCCTTTGTATTTCTTATGTCTTTATCAAAAAGCAGCCCTGCTTCATTATGTCTCCCCGGTCGCTCCCCACCATCGATCTTTAAAAAATCAACAACTTTGATATAAAATTCCATCGCTTATCCATCAACCACCCCTTTTTGATCTTCACATGTAATCTCCACCGTTGGATGCTGACATCCTACGACCATACTCACACCCGAAACCTCCTAAGCGATTTTTACCAAATATGCATGATTTCTTATTTATGCTTGTATTGTGCAGGATTTAAAAGGTTTTCAAATGTTTTAAAAATAAAATGAAAGCTGAGGATGACGATCCTCCAGAATTTTTTCCATCAAAAAGGAAAGCCATATACCGGTTCAATTTGACGTTTCATTAATGACTCATGGGCATTGATGCCATGTGGACCTCGTACATACCTGCACATCAACAAGACACAAAGAATTAAATCAAGTCAAATAATATCAGTGTCAAAGACCCACACATAGCAGAAATGAAGGATTAAACATTGATTATACAGTTCAATGGATTACAGCTAAAATCGATTATCAAAATCCTTATCCATTGAATTAAACACAGTTAAAGACAAATCAAGGATATTTATCAGACAGAGGATGCCTCCACTGCCACATCAGGGGAAAATTGATTCCTCTCAGCTACCAGATTGTCACCTGTGACTTCACAACATTCAAACAAAGGCTGAGTAATGAGAAGAACAGAGCATATCTACCCCTTACAGCTAAATAGTTATTTCGAATCAAAGAAGCTAATATAAACTATCAACACAGTTATTGCAAAAGATGACACAGAGCCTTAAAGTCAACATAAGCTTCCAGCAAGCTTAAATTACTTAATGCAAACCAATTAATACGGGAAAATATCTATAAACTTCTCTCTTGAGCCCCTTAAAGGCCGAGAAGCATTAAATGTATTAATTGAACTCAAAAGATCTTTTCTCTCTTTCAACCTCCTCATTCCTCTATAAAACGTTGTTGAGGAATCCATTGTAAACGTTGGTTGGTTGTTTGATTACTAGTTGCAATACTGAAACTCTTTGAAATAATACATAGTCTGTTGAAGTTGAAGAAGAAATTTAAGTCTTGGAAGCCCTGGTGATGTCGTTGCGTGCTTGTTCTTCGGAAGGCTCTATCATTGGATCCATGAGCTTGGTTGTTTGTGAAGTAATCTGATTTGTTTAATGTTTTCCCCTATTCTCATTTTGTTCCATAAATTCTTACTACAATAGGATGAAAGTTTTAGGCTAAGAAATGACTCTTAAAAGCACCTTAGACCTATTTATCCTTCACTGTTTTATGTTTTCTTCTGCTAGGGTATTTTAGAGTCTTTAATCTCTTTCTTTAGTCCTCATGCTTGTTTATTTCCTTAATAGTTCGAATAGTTGGTTTCAACATGATTTATGGTTCTCCCTGCTTGTCTGCTACCAGTTAAAGACTGTTATTGAAGTCTCCCTTTGAATTTTCTTTGTTTACAGTGAGCCAAGGAGGTTTGTTCTGATCTTGCCCCTTGTCCTTGCTTGAATAGTTGGCTTAAAGGTCTTTATAGTTGTGATCATAGATGTATTTAGGTGTTCCCTCTTCTATGATTGTAATTATCAGTGGATCTTTTATGTTTTTTGAGTCATTTGAAATAAAATCTTTGAGGAAATAGGGTGTTCCACGAATCTTAGATTTCATTTTGAAAGTTGTTTTCAAGTCATTATTTGCTTAAAGTGGGATTTGTAGAATTCATGGTTAGCCCTGTCTATCAAATAGCTCTTTATTGTTCAAGTTGTGATTTAAAATTCCCTTTGCTGAGAATTAAATTTCTCTTTCCTTATAATTGATGTCCATCTCATTCCAGAACCAAAGGATCCTGCGGCCAAGTTATATTTTCCCTTTGATATCCCATATCCATTGATAATTTTGTCACGACCTCATTTTGACTCTATTGCCCAATGAAACTGACATTTCCCCTTTCTATCTATCTTTCCTAGACCTTTTATGTTATGTTGTATCAATTCCAACCAAACAAATAAACAAACCCTTGCACTTAATAACTAGTCTAAAACCAATACTCAAAGCACACAAGATAAAACTTTGCAAAAAAATAATAATTTGAGAGATCCCTCTCTGAGAGCAGGAGGACTAGATCCTGTAACTCTAAAGATTGGTTCTGATGTTGCCTTGTATTTCTCTTTTCCAAACTATCAAAACACGGGACACCAACATAATGGCGATCACAGTGGGACCTACTGAGAATACAATGGTTTGAAAACACTTCTTAAAACTCTTTAGGCCCTTAACTTGATAAACAACACCTATTGGACTTATCCCACCACTCACAGACAACATAATGGCGATCACGGTGGGACACTGAGTAAAATATTTAAAACAAAACACTCCTTTTCCAGTATAACATAAGTAGCCTTCTTCAAGCACTGCCTAACAAAATGGTAATCATGATAGGACTTAATTGAATCAGTGACAAACTAAGTAACCCTTAGGACTCCTTAAGCCCTTATCAAACCTTGAAGAAGCTAGTTACCAAGCCATAAGAGTGAACTTTGTATTTTTAAACACCTTAGCTAAGTGTGAAATCAGATTTAGGACACTCTCATAACCTATAAGACCAAAATAACTCAGAAAAACCCAAAAACATTTCAGTTTGGCTTCATAATAAACATGGTGGTGGAACCATCCAATATTTTACCTTCATCCAAGCTAAATAGTTTCCACCTGGCGACTCCACTAGGCCTAGTAGGCCTATTACTCATCTAGGTTCCTAGTTCTCTTTAGGACTGTGTTAACTAGCCTTAAAGAAGTTTAGAAGCTTGGTCCCATATTAAATAAGACATCGTGAGAGGGAAAAACTCCCAAAAATAGTCCTTAAAACTTTAACCTCTCTCATTTTTGAAAAACAGTCTGGCTTCACGTAGGATCAACACTAGATCCCATCCAGACCCAAATCCTCCTTTAATCGTTGACAATCCAGAGAGAATTTTGTGGCAGACTTCTAAATCTGGAGAATGAGCTGCTAATAGGAGCCTCTTAAGAACAAATTCTGTCCCTAAAAACCTTGTTCACTTAGAGGCTTCACACTTTGATTTACATCACACAAAGAACATCTTTAGAACTAGATCTCAAGGTGATTTAAACCAAGCTGATCTTTGTTAGCCCCCTATAAATTTTTTGACAAGAAAACAGGGGCTAAATTGTTTTGAGCCTTCAAGGAATTCATTTCCTTTGAAAACACATCATCCTTGAAGCCTCCTTGTGCCTTTTTTCCTTTGATAAAATACCCTCTGCTATTCCCATCATGAAGCCTCTCTATTTGTGAAGAAAATGCCCAAAAGGCCCCTTTTTCCTCTTATTCCATTCCCATTTAACCTCTGTTTTCTCTCCTTTAAATTCTCTCTTTTCCCCACAGTAACCCTCTAAATCCTCCCAAAACCCCCTTCAAATTCTACCCATACCCCTTGTTTGGTCTAATTCACCCTTTTTCCCTCTATCGTTCCCCTTCCTAACCTAAAAATTTCATTAAAATGGGAAAAAACCCCACTTTTCACTTTATATTAGGGCTTAGCCCCTTTTCCGCCAACCTCGAAAACCACTTCCCCATATGCCCGTGCCTAGGACCAAGTGCTTAAGCCCCGGGCACTAATCTCAAACACAAAGTTTTTGGCGAGCGTGTTTCCTTGTTAAACCAAATTTCCTGATGCAATTGAAGTTTGGTCCGAAAGCTCCATGCTACGATCTCCATCGTCGATCCATACAGATCCGATGGCTTGGTGCTGATCACATCGCACCATCGCATCGCGTTCCCTCCTCTGTGCTCCCCGATTGTGAACCCTCCGATGGCCCTCTCCACCGTCGATTCAACTCTAAATCTGACAGACATCGCACTCCCGTTCCAATCGCAATCGCAAATTCCAATCGATGCCACTTTCCGCCCCTTGCGATTGCGATCCCCCGATTGAATCCAAGCCATCCATTCATCTAGATCCGACGGCCCCGCGCTAATCACACTGCACCCATCGCCCCTGTCCATCCGCTCCTCCGATTATGTGTGAGCCATCGATCTGTCTCCAGATCGGACGGCGGTCGTTCAATCGCATCGCGCCAGTCACATCGCGTCCCCTCCTTTGCACTCACCGATTGCGATCTTTCGATGAAGGTTTTAGCCGTCGATCTCCTCCTGAGATCCGACGGTACTAAGTGAATTGCCCTCCACCCACGTCGGGTCCCACCACATCATATGTTTTCCACATATTTCCTATGTATTGCATTCAAAGGCCCAAACTTGGGTTTTTTATTGAATATCGTGTCATCCCACCAAGCATCAAAATTTTAATGTTTTACATTGAAGTTTGAACATACATTTTCCCCCCGTTTCACTGCATTTCTCCACTACTGTCTGTTACATCCGCCGCCTCCACAGCATTGCCTTCCGCCACCCTCTATTTATATAATTGGTTTATTTTATTGTTGCAGGGTTTTACATAGCGGTAATTCACTCCGTTCTCATAACCACATCCATTGTGAGTCAGAACACAGAGAGGCCAATATAGCGGCCAAGTGAAACAACATAGATGGATTAGAAGGGACTGGACCTGTTAATTGCATGTTTAACACTTAATCCTACATTCAAAGGATAAAGATGTAGTTTGAAGACTTAAGCACACTGTCAGGTCCTATCAGTGCTTGCAGTGTCAACAGAGTACTTTTCTCCAGACGGACACCTTCAGACAATGATCTCCATGCCTCCTCGAGCCCTTAAGATGCTAAATACACTGGCAGAAGTTTCCATGACTGTCAGGACCGCAGTTATGGAAGCACGGAGAACTGAAGACCTTTTCAGTCACCTTACTTGCTTCAGAAGACAGAACAAAGGGCCTTACAGCTAGAAGGACTACAAAGAACACATTCGTGGTCAATCTCAACCCGACAGAGACTCCCATGCCATACCAAGAGTACTCACAGCGATGCAAATTTCCATTAAGCAGAGTGGGCATGAACTATTTCTCCACTCTGTCTTAATGAGGTCCATTTAATGAATATAATCTACTCTTGTTATTCTCTTCTCCTATAAGAATCCCCAAGAACAAATTGTAATGGTGGTCATTCAGTTGTTGCTGATTTCCATTAGAGGGATTCATTTGGACTGTTAGAAAAGTATTGGGAGGGATTAACAGAGTAGTTGTTATGTAGTAGGCTGGGAGGAGAAAGTTTGGACTGTATTAGCCATTGAGCTCAGTGTATGTGACTGGTTTTGCATCAATTAATCAAGAAAATTTCACAGGATCCTGGTCTATTACTACGGGTGATTTTTCTCTCTTTGTATCCTTTATTTACATTTTCATGCTGTTCATTGGTCTTCTGGGCTCGCATCAGAAAATTGGCATAGGATTTACCCTGGTTAGGTACCCTATGTTTCTTCTCTCCTTGCCTTTAATGTTTTCTACTGATAGTGAATCTAAGAGTAAGTTCAGCTAATTTAACCAGTGTAGCGGTTCCATATGCTGCTAGCTGATGTATGAATTAGGGGTTTTTCTTCTTGGATATTCTTGCTAGTGTCAAAGCATTGAAGGTTCAAATTCCTTCTTTGATCTACAGACCCTGGCTCTATCAAACTTATCTATGTTTTCCCATAGAGTATGCTAAATCTGACCTGGAGTTAAATGACCTCTGGTTCGATCTACAAGCTGCCCCTTTGTCCCTCCTTTGAGAGCTGCCTTTGAGTATGTCCAAGCAGGTCTAGAGTTAAATGACCTCTAACTTGATCTATAGACAGAAATTGGGTGTCTTTCCTTCTTTCACTTTCAATCCATAATGTTCCATCCCACCATTTATCTAAAAATATCCTTTAGTGTATATGACTTGCCCTCTGAAAGCCTTGGCTAGTTTTTGCAAGTAATTCTCTTTTCATGACTCCATAGCCCAATGGATGACACTTTCTTGACCTATCCCCTTTGTTGAAACATCTTGTTGCTTTGTTCCTTTTCTCCCATTACTTTCTTAGTTTATGATCTCATGACTCAACCCAACAACCAACCAACCAAATCATTTCAAAACCCCCTTTGTGCTTCATACCTAGCCTAATATCTCATTTGAGCTTCAAATATATACCATTCTTTGTTTTATTGGAGAGATCCCTCTCCGAGTCCAGGAGGGCTAGATCCTAGGGCCCCAAAGTGGTTATGATGTTGTCTCATCTTTTCTCCTTGCAAATCTGGCCAAAACATGGGAACTCCAACAATCTTGACATTGCAAATTTGCAAAAAAGCTTCAGTAGAGAAGCCTCACCTTCCACTCCTCCTGATTCCCAACTTCTTCATCACTTTAGCCTTTTCCATAACAAGTCTGCTCAAAATCAGTTTTCTGGCCCAAGTGTTTCTTACACTCCAATCCATACTACCATTGTGCAAAACACTCATGTTCAGTGCACTTTCACTACTGTAAATCCACCTCTTATAAATCCACCCGTATTTCCAGCCATGGCAGCATGGTACGCCCCATTAGTGTTACCACAACCTCTACTTCCCTTACCAAATGATTACCAACCCAAAATCCCTCACTTCAATGGAAAAGAGTCTACAATTTCTCAAAATCATGTAGATAGGATGGAAGATGCATTCGATTACATGGAGATAGAAGAAGAAACTGTGAATATGAGGATCTTCGCCCAAAGTTTAGGAGGAGATGTAAAGAAATGGTTTAAAAACCTACCTCTTAACATCATAAATGATCTCCCTGCCTTGCATCAAACATTCATCAACAAATGGGAACTCAAAAAGAACCCTCTCCAAATACTAGAAAAATACAGCAGCCTCAAGAGAAATCAAGGGGAGAGTGTTCGTGACTACTCCACTAGGTTCAATAGTGTTTACAATTCTCTTCCACCTCACATGAAACCTCCCCAAGGCATGGCCTTAGTAAGGTATCCTGAAGGCTTTGATGCTGAAATGGCTTATCAATTGAGGGAGAGAGATTACTTAACCTTAGAAGACATGAAGAAAGGAGCTGTGAGCGTAGAAGCAAACATAATTGAGAAAATAAATACGTTGAGATTAGAGAAGAGGATAACTTACAAAGATGACCTACTACCCTCAACCTCAACTTCTGACACAAAAATTAACAACCTAGTGAAGGTGATGGAGAGGATGCTTGAAAATATCAATCTGAATGATAGAGTGCCACCAAGAGAACCTCAAAACAACAAAAATAGGAATATAAATCAGAATTATAGAAGAGAAAACAATCAAGATAAGCAAAAATAAAGTGACCAATAGGTTAGACCTCCCTTCCAACAGAACTATGTAGATCAATATGAGGAAGATAGGGACCTGGAAAGGTTGGGAGAAGCTCATGTAAACTTGATTGGATCAGACAGTGGGAATGATGTTTTCCTCACTGAGGAAGAATAAGGTTTCTTCTTTGATCAAAGTACAAACACCTCTGAAGATTTTTATGACTATAGATTGAGGTTTGAAAATGCAATCATGGAGGTACACAAACAATATGATCTTAGGAGCAAAGGGAACTTAGAAAATTTAAAGGATAAGAACACTAGTACTGCTGTCAAGAAAAACGTAAAAAGTCGGCCTAAGAAGACAACAGACAAACCCATCACTTTTGTTAAAAAACCAGATTTAAACAAAGACAAAAACATCCAACCAAATGTTGAATAGAGTACTCCTAGCACCTCAGCTAGTGGTCCTAAAAAACCTATCCCAATTACCAGTCCAAACAAAGTTCAACAAACTAAAACTTCTGAAAAGAATTCAATTAAAAAAAATAGATGTAAATATCAACAAATCAATTGTTCCTTTTAGCCTTGAGGGAGAGATTGCCAAGATAAAAATTACCATCCCCCTAGCTGAACTAGTAACCCAAGAAGTGTACAAAAACCAAGTTTTAAAAGCTTTGAACTTAGGAAGTGATAGTGACACCCTAAACTTGATAGATGACAAAACTGAGTTGTTGTTTGGTCCAGAGGTTGAAGGGAAATATCAAGAAGGGGTTGTCCCTCCCTTCTACATTAGTTTGAACATACATGAGAAAATTTTACACAACGACATGCTAGATTATGGAGCTTCACACAATTTAATGCCCAAGGTAGTGATGGAAAGCTTAGGCTTAGAAATTACTAAACCATACAAATATTTTTATTCCTTTGACTCAAGCAGAGTCAAATGTTTGGGTTTAATCAAAGATTTATGTGTTAACTTAGCTCAAATCCCTGCTAAGAGTCTAGTAATGGACATAGTTGTAGCTGACATTCCCCCTAAGTATGGCATGCTCTTATCAAGATCATGGGGAGCCAAACTTCAGGGAAGCCTTCAAATGGACATGTCTTATGCCACCATCCCTGTTTTTAACCAAAACAGAAGACTATACAGGGAATCTCACATGAAGTACATGGTGAGCAACATAGACAAACCAAACAACTCTCCAATCTATTCTATTCAATCAAGTTTAAATTCCTTTATCTTGTACAACAAAGATGAACTTACTCAACAAGAAAAGGAAAACGTAGACCCGACTAGTTTACCAAAACAATCAAAACTTCCCTCAAATCAGATATAAAACATTGGAAATCAACAGAAACAAGAAAATGAAAATGAAGCAAATATACTTTGGACAATAAAATTTGATGGATCCTATAATAAAACAAGTGCAGGGACAGGTGTTTGGATTCAAAATACAAATCAGAGTTTTTAAAATAAATTAGATTTCCCATGCACTAACAATATTGCTGAGTATGAAGCACTTCTCCTAGGCTTACAATTGCTTAAACAATTAGAAGCCCAAAAGATATCAATCTTAGGAGATTCTGAACTTATCATAAGACAAATCAAAGGAGAATACTCAGCTAGAAATCCAAGGCTTAGGGAATATTGGAATGTTGCCCTTGATTTATTTAAAACCTTTGAAAAGTATGAACTTATTTTCATTCCTAGAGCACTAAATCATCTAGCAAATGAACTCGCTTTCAATGCCATCAAATACCAAATACCTGAGATAAATGAACAACTTAGCGTAAAGGTAAAACAAAGGCCTACAGTGCCTGATAACGAAGATCACTGGCAAGTGTTTGATTCTGACAAACACATAGATGATTTCTTAAAATCAGAAAACAATTTCAACATACCAATATCAGAAACCAGCCATAAAGAAAACTGCTTGTATATTGAACAAATCCTAGAAGTTGAAATGACATATTCTACTGACATAAATCATTATGAGAATCCTTTTGAAGCAAAGATAATTGACAACGCAGACCAAGAAGACTTGGAAGTTTTACAATGCAATAATGATAAAATTCCAAGAGGTATCACACCTTTAGAACACCTTTTCGATTTTAACGATGTAGCCAAAGAAACAAGAATGGAGCCTGTGGAAACAGATGTAAAAGAACATAACATAGGTAACCTAGCAGAACCCAAGATGATTAATCTATCTAGAACTCTCCCATCTCTCATAAAATTGCAATACATAGAGTTGTTCAAAGAGTTTAAAGACGTTTTTTCTTGGGGATACAAAGACCTGAAATCATATGATACCAGCATTATTCAGCACAAAATCCCTCTTAAAGAAAATCAAAAGCCTTTCAAACAAAAGCTGTGGAGAATAAACCCTGTGTTACTACCTTTAGTTAAGGCAGAAATTGAAAAAATGCATGATGCTGGGATCATAGTACCAATTAGATATTCAGAATGGGTATCAAACTTAGTTTCTGTTAGAAAGAAAATAGGGGAAATCAGGCTCTGTATTGATTTTAGAAATTTAAATGGAGCTTATCTAAAAGAAAACTACCCCTTACCCAATATGGACCATATACTTCAAAGGGTAGCTGGATCAAAAAGGATATCCCTCTTATATGGGTTCTCGAGTTACAACCAGGTGTTAGTGCTCCCAAATGATCAAATCAAAACTTCTTTTACCACACCTTGGGGCACCTTTATGTATGTCGAAATGCCTTTCGGATTGATGAATTCAGGGGCCACCTTCCAAAGGGCCATGGACACAGCATTCTCTAAAGATATTGGCTATTTCATAATCATTTACCTTGATGACATAACTGTTTTCTCAAAAACTGATGAAGAACATTTGATTCACTTGAGGAAATTTTTTGAGAAGTGCAGGAAATATGGTTTGTAATTGAATCCCAAGAAGACACTCTTTGGTCTCCAAGAAGGTAAAATTCTTGGCCATATAATTTCAGAAGAGGGAATCAAAATAGACCCCACAAGGATAGATGGCATATTGCAAATCATCCATCCAAGAAGCCTCAAAGAGTTACAATCTTTCATTGGAAAGATAAATTTTTTGAGACGGTTTATCCCCAATCTTGCTAAGCTATTAAAAAACATTACAAACATGCTAAAGAAATATGTAGGTGTAAAATGGACTTTACCAGCTAAACAATCATTCGAACTGGTCAAACAAGCTCTTACTCAAACACCAGTCCTGATTAGTCCAGATTTTACTAAAGAATTTTATATCTTTTCTTTTGCATCTGAACATACAATAGCTATAGTGTTACTTCAAAAGAATGACTTGGGGCAAGAACAACCAATATCCTTCTTTAGTAGGGCCTTAAGAGATGCTCCTCTCAAATATAACATCATGGAGAAGCAAGCCTTAGCATTAGTGAAAGATTTAAAGGACTTTAGAGTCTATATTTTACACTCTCACATAATTGCTTTTGTTCCACATACTGTTGTCAAGGACATTCTAAGTCAAGACCCTGATGGTAAAAGGGGAAAATGGATTGAAACTATTCTTGAGTATGACTTAGAAATCAAGCCCACCAAACTAGTTAAAGGGCAAGGATTAGCAAAAATTATGGCTGAGTCTAACTTCCAAGCACTAGACATGAATATGGTAGATGTGTTGGAAGAAATAGAAGAATCTACTGCTCCTTTCATTGAAGAAACATTTCTGAATTCTCCTTGGTATGCTGACATTATTTATGTGCTTTTATATTTAAATGCCCCTCCTTCTTTGTCTAAAACTAAAGCTAGATTTTTGAAACAAAAAGCTTTGAGTTTTTGCATCTTAGATGGGGTATTATATTGGAAAAATGCTATTGGAATTTTTCTTAAATGTTTACTTGAAGATGATGCAGGGAAAAT
This sequence comes from Pinus albicaulis, assembly GCA_034641835.2. Lineage (NCBI taxonomy): Eukaryota > Viridiplantae > Streptophyta > Pinopsida > Pinales > Pinaceae > Pinus > Pinus albicaulis. The sequence continues at coordinate 981,699,947 of CM076581.1, forward strand.
CATGCATGAGTTGCATGATGGAGAATGTGGAGGACACCTCTACTGGAAGGCCACAACGAACAAAATTCTTAGATCTGGTTACTATTGGCCTACCCTTTTCCCAGACACTCAAAATTTGGTCATGTCTTGCCATAAGTGTCAAATTTTTTATGGCAAAAGAAAACTTCTTCCCTTACCCTTACATCCTATCAGAGTTGAGGCACCTTTTCAACAATGGGGTTTAGACTTCATTGGGGAAATTCACCCATCCTCCTCAACTCAACATAAGTGGATCCTCACAGCTACTGACTTCTTTACCAAGTGGATAGAAGCTATACCCTCCAGAAATGCTAATGACTCTGTCATTATCAAGTTCCTTGAAACAAATATCCTATCTAGATTTGGTTGTCCCAGAAAAATCATAACAGACAATGTTGTTGCTTTTAAATCTAAGAAGATGGTTGATTTCTGTTACAAATACCACATAACCTTGGGCCATTCCACTGCTTACTATCCCCAAGGAAATGGATTAGCTAAATCTTCCAACAAGAGCCTCATCAATATCATCAAAAAACTGTTGGAACAAAATCAGAAATCATGGCACAGTAAGCTGGTTCATGCCTTATGGGCTGATAGGTTAACTACAAAGAAGTCAATAAATATGTCCCCCTATCAGCTGGTCTATGGCATGGATGCAAATTTTCCCACTTCATTAGGAGTTCTAGTCATGAAGCTACTTCAAGAAGTGCAGGTTGAAGAGAATGATATACAGAGAAGAATCAACCAAACTATCCATTTACAGTAGACCAGAGAAGAAGTCTATGAAAGGACACAGTTAGTCCAAGAAAATGTAAAGATTGGAAATGTTGGAAATGTTGTTCTTAAATGGGATTCAAGGAGAGAAGAGAAGGGAAAACATGACAAGTTTGAGAACTTGTGGAAAGGTCCCTATATTTTTCATACTGAGAGGGGTCACAACACATGTTTCTTGAAATAATTGAATGAAGAAGATTTGTATGGAGGTCCTGTCAATGGCAGGATGCTAAAGCATTACTTCTGCTAGGAATCATGAGTTTCAAAGCATTTTATTTTTTCATTGTAAAATATCATAATCTGAACATTGCATTCAAATTTATAAAAAATAAAAATACCAAAACAATAAAAAGAAAAGAAGGCAGATTGCAAAAAAAATAAAGGTACAGCCCCATACCAGAAAGAGAAGCAAAATATGAAAGCGTGCAAGCCCAAATGCCACTACTCAAACACACTTCTAGTTAGCCATACAACCTAATCATGGCTAATTAGTCTTAAATTGACTGCTGATAGGTTAGAGAATTTGATTTTCCAAACAACTTACTCTTGGCTTATCAGTAGGTACATTAGGTTAGAAATTAAAGGTTCAAACACGCTCAAAATCTGAACCTTAAGAGAAGAATGACTCCAATCTGTTTCAATTCCTGAGTCAGAATAGATGTGAAACTGGTTCTGATCAGCTTAAAATCTGAACTAGAGAACAAGTAAAGAACAACTCCGACAGAAGCAAAAATAGAGCTAAAAAAAGATGAAGGAAGTGCTTGAACTTTCAGATCTTAAACCTTCCATTTTGATTTAATTTTATGAAAAATAATGTCTATGTGCAGCTTGTTATTTTATACCATAGATCAACAACAAGTTAGACTATCCAATCCTGACTTGTATGCTTTTAAATTTCTGTTTTAGAAGTTAGTGAATAAAAATATGTTAGAATGTTTAATCCTAACGGATTAGTAGATTAGGTAGAGAAGAATATGAACTCAACTATTTAATCTGAGTTCATGAAGAAATAAGGATAGAAATAGATTAGAATTTATGCTTTCAAAAGAATAAAATGTTGAGAGAGAGTTTTCCAATCCAAGTGCACTCTAAAGAAGAAAAAATGTTAGATCAGTAGGATTGGGTAGGTAGAAATCTTGTGTTGATGAAAATCCATTATTTTTCATGGCTGCTTATATTTTTCAGAGAAAAAGAAGACCACCCAAATGAAGAAAGACAACCCAATGGATTAGGCACTGATCAGCCTCTGAAGAATGCAAGTCTGAAATTTTTGATGCCTTCAAGAAGGCACCATCCCCAAGTGGAGCCACTGTTAGCCACCTATAAAAATCTGTCATATCAAGTAGTGGCTAAATGATTTTGGAAAACCTTCAAGAAACAATTTTATTGCCAAAATTGTTGATGCTTAAAGTCTTTCTAAAGATATTCTATCCTTTGGTTAATTTTCACTGCTATTCCCCTTTTGAACTCATAAATTCTGTTGTTTTTCCATGAAGAAAAGACTGCTGTAAAAATCCCATTTTCCCCTTATTCACTCAAAACTAACCTTAATTTTTACCCCTTTATTCCCCATATAATTCCTCCATTTTTATGATTTCCCTTCTTCCCTTCGTGAAAATCCCTTTTACAAAGTCTAAAACTCATTTTTAGACTTTACCGAAACCCCCAAATCCATCAAAAACCTTGGAAAAATTCATAAAAAATAAGTTTGTTTAAACTATGGACTTAAGCCCCCTTGGGCTAAGTACTAAACCACTTCCCTACATGTGCCCAGGTGCTAGAGCCAAGCTCTAAGCCCTTTCGGCACTTATCGCATCGGAAAATTCAGAGCGCGCAAGTCTTTGTGCCATGTCAAAAGTTTCGATGCGATTGAGCCCTGTGTTTATAACCCTCGATCATATTATTATTTCATATAACATGTGGGCCCACAATCGGGTGCTAAAACATTGTAAAAATCCATCTCTAATTACTATTTTTCTTTGGAAATTTGTAAAACCCACTTTTTCCTAAGTTTGGTCTAAACCCGTTGGTGAAACGTTTCATAATGTAAATGGGTAGATTAAAAAGCCCCGCATCAAAAGTTTTGATGCGATTGAGCCCCATTTGTATAAATCCTGCCCTCCATTTTTATTCCATATAACTTACGCCTGGGACCAAGACTTAAAAATACCGAAGCACTAATCGCATCGGAGAAAATCAAAATGGTTAGATTGAAAGACCATCTTCGTGTTTTCGATGCGATTGGCCCTTATACATAAGCCCCAGGCCTTTTTTCTTCCATATAATCAATGGCCCCACAGTTGGGTGCCAAAGCCATTTTCATATATATATAAACCCACCCCCAAAGCCAAACCTTTGTTTTTATTAAATTTTTTGGTTTTCGTATGACATTATAAAGGTTTTTCCATCGGTTCATTATTTGGGATAACCTCCGTCGTTGATCTTGAGCCGATCTAACGACCTGCGCATGATCGCATCGCAAGTTTCATCGGGCACATTTTATTTCCTCCCCCAATTGAAATTCCCCGATCCATTCTCTGCCTTCGATCTGATCTGTAGATTGATGGCTCAAAATCAATCGCTTCATCGCACTCCATGTTCTTTGCCCCGTTGTTCACTGAGCCCCGATTGCATCTGGGCCGTCCACGTGTCCAGATCGGACGGTCCAGAATGCGTCTCCCAAATTTGGTTATATTTTATGTGCCTTGTGTTATAATGTTCTTGGCCAATCCACAGCCATTGATCTCTGTAGATCAACGGTCCTCATTAACCCGTTCTCTGCCTTTGTGTTTTTTCATTTATACCCCAGATCGAATCCTGACCGTTGATCCTGTACATCCAACGGCTTGTATTGATCCCAACATGCATGCCCCATGTGGGTCCTGCCTTCCTCCAGAACTAATCTCCACCATCGATCCCCTGATCGAACAGTCCATACTAAAATTTCCATTCGGTTATCCCTCACACGTCTAGTCAGTTTCGCGCTTGCTCTCCACCGTTATATCTGAGGGCCTAGATCTGACGGCCCACACGGATTTTCGCACAACTTTCAGCGCGGAGGTTAATTTTTAAAAGTTACGCAATATAGGCTATCTTCAAAAGACACATGTCGCCTTCCAAGGCATATCGCTTTCAAAAAGGTGAAACCACCTTTCTCCCATTTCACCATGCGATACTGCCTGTTTTGCTCTCCGAAACCATTTTCCCTTGTTTTATTGTGTTTTATCGCGTGGTGTCTCCCACTGTTGATCTCTGCAGATTAATGGCTCATATTTAATCTGGCCATATGCTATCGCCCTCCGCCTTTCCTAAAGGGCTTCTCAGAGTGATCTCCACCATTGATTTCGTGGGCGGATCTGATCCGACGGTCCACGATCATCCCGAAACCCCAATTTTTTTTTTTATGGTTTTCTCTTCGCCAAAGGAAAATTCCTCATTTCCTTTGTATTTCTTATGTTTTTATCAAAAAGCGGCCCTGATTCATTATGTCTCCTTGGTCGCTCCCCACTATCGATCTTTACAAAATCAACGACTTTGATATAAACTTCCACTGCTTATCCATCAACCACCCCTTTTTGATCTTCGGACGCAATCTCCACCATTGGATGCTGCCATCCTACGGCCATGCTCACACCCGAAACCTCCTAAGCAGTTTTTACCAAATATGCAGGATTTATTAATTATGTTTGTATCGTGCAGGATTTAAAAGGTTTTCAAATGTTTTAAAAATAAAATGAGAGATGAGGATGACGATCCTCCAGACTTTCATCCATCAAAAAGGAAAGCCATATACCAGTTCAATTTCACGTTTCATCAATGACTCATCGGCATTGATGCCATGTGGACCTCGTACATACCTACACATCAACAAGACACAAAGAATTAAATCAAGTCAAAGAGTATCAATGTCAAAGACCCACAGACAGCAGAAGGATTGAACATTGATTATACAATTCAATGGATTACAGCTAAAATTGATTATCAAAAGCCTTATCCATTGAATTAAACACAGTTAAAGACAAATCAAAGATATTTTTCAGATAGAGGATGCCTCCACCACCACATCAGGGGAAAATTGATTCCTCTCAGCTACCAGATTGCCACTTGTGACTTCACAGCATTCAAACAAAGGCCGATTAATGACCAGAACAGAGCATATCTATCCCTTACACCTGAATAATTATTTCGAATCAAAGAAGCTAATATAAACTATCAGCAGAGTTATTGCAAAAGATGACATAGAGCCTTAAAGTCAACATAAGCTTCCAGCAAGCTTAAATTACTTAATGCAAACCAATTAATACATGAAAATATCTATAAACTTCTCTCTTGAGCCCCTCAAAGGCCGAGAAGCATTAACTGTATTAATTGAACTCAGAAGATCTTTTCTCTCTTTCGACCTCCTCATTCCTCTATAAAAATTTGTTGAGGAATCCATTGTAAATGTTGGTTGGTTTTTAGATTACTAGTTGTAATAATGAAACTCTTTGAAATAATACATAGTCTGTTGAAGTTGAAGAAGAAATTGAAGTCTTGGAAGCCCTGATGATTTCGTTGCGTGCTTGTTCTTGAGAAGGCTCTATCATTGGATCCATGAGCTTGGTTGTTGGTGAAGTACTCTGAACTGTTTAATGTTTTCCCCTGTTCTCATTTTGTTCCATAAATTCTTACTACAATAAGATGAAATTTTTAGGCTAAGAAATGACTCTTGGAAGCACCTTAGACATGTTTATCCTTCAATGTTTTACGTTTTCTTCTGCTGAGGTATTTTAGAGTCTTTAATATCTCTCTTTAGTCCTCATGCTTTTTTATTTCCTTAATAGTTTGAATAGTTGGTTTCAGCATTATTTATGGTTCTCCCTGCTTGTCTACTTCCACTTAAAGACTGTTATTGAAGTCTCCCTTTGAATTTTCTTTGTTTAAAATGAGCCAAGGAGGTCTATTTTGATCTTGCCCCTTGTCCTTGCTTGAAAAATTGGCTTAAAGGTCTTTATAGTTGTGATCATAGATGTATTTAGGTGTTCCCTCTTCTATGATCGTAATTATCAGTGGATCTTTTATGTTTTCTGAGTCATTTGAAATAAAATATTTGAGGAAATAGGGTGTTCCCCAAATCTTAGATTTCATTTTGAAAGTTGTTTTCAAGTCATTATTTGCTTAAAGTGGGATTTGTAGAATTCATGGTTAGCCCTGTCTATCAAATAGCTCTTTATTGTTCAAGTTATGCCTTCAAATTCCCTTTGTTGAGAATTAAATTTCTCTTTCCTAATCATTGATGTCCATCTCATTCCAAAACCAAAGGATCCTGCGGCCAAGTTAGATTTGCCCTTTGATATCCCATAACCATTGATAAGTTTGTCACGACCTCATTTTGACTCCATTGCCCAATGAAACTGTCATTTCCCCTTTCTATCTATCTTTCCTAGACCTTTTATGTTATGTTGTATCAATTCCAACCAAGCAAATAAACAAACGCTTGCACTTAATAACTAGTCTAAAACCAATACTCAAAGAACACAAGATAAACCTTTGCAAAAAACAAATAATTTGAGAGATCCCTCTCTGAGAGCAAGAGAACTAGATCCTGTAACTCTAAAGATTGGTTCTGATGTTTCCTTGTCTTTTGATTTGCCAAACTATCAAAACACGAGTCACCAACAAATAAGAGAATAAATGTTCCCCCATGTTACGATTCATAAGGCAGCTTAAATTCTTCTTGTGTCTTCAAATATTCAACGAATTTACTTGGTATAAAATCTAAGTATACTTGTTTCCAAAGAAAATTGTTACTATTTTTTACTTCATAGATCCTTTGAGTCCATTCCCTATGGAACTCACCGTAATGAGACATTTTCTTGCATTTCCTATTCATGAAGATTAGAGCATGTTTAATAAATTTATTATTCAGTACCACACGACTTCTCTAAAATAAAAGTAGTAAGGGCTCTCATCATATTATTTAAAAGACGACCATAATCATGGTGAGCTACATTTCCATTTTCATCTTTTATTACTTTATGTTCCATTTTTTCAACTAAAGCAGGAGAAGATTCTACTTCCCACCATTTGAATAAAGATACAGTAAAACATTGGATGATAGATTTGCATGCCTCTATTTCACCTTTTCCTTTCATGCACATGATTTCATAAGAGACATACATTTAGTCTAAAACTTGTCTAATTTGGCCAACAGACATGTCATCTATGTTCCATTTTGGATACCAATCATCAACAGAGGTTTGGGATTCAAGTATCTTTCATTTTCCTTGTAGATCAGGTGTTGTTTCTCTAACAAAAATAATTTGGGTGACTAAAGAATGTTCTTCCTCTTTCAAAGAGGATTCTAGTTATTCTTTGGGAAAGAAAGTGGAGAATCTTTCTGTAGATTTTTTAGGAGATATAGTTGTGATGTGAGGAGTGGTATTGGGAACAAGATGAGAAATGGGAATTTTCTATTTTTTCTCGGGAAATATTTTCTTTATATATTTAGTTTTCTCATCCACCTTTACTAAAATACCTCCCATCATTTTAAAGGTATAATCTATATTTTTGTACCTTCAATATTTGATGTGTGAAACAAATTTATGTTGGGATTATCTCCTAATTCAGACACATCCTCTAAAGGATAAAGTTGTAGGATAGCAACTTGATCCTTTAATGCTCTAATTTCTTGTCTTTCCCATTGATCTACCTTATAGGAATCCTCCTCAAACTTTTGTTCTCATGGTGAATTTCACACTCTCTAGTGCTACTGTTAGATCTCAAGATGCATGGGAAGGGCCACGCTTTTACTTTTTTATCTCCATCATCATTATTAGACCTCTATAATTGCGCTTTTAATTCATTATCTCCATTATCATTGTTACATATCGATAAGGGCATGCATGATTTAATGATTTTAATAATAATTTAATTCTAAATTGAAGTAAATTTGTGTCTATTTTGATTGTACAAATTAACATATTAAAGTCAATCGTTAACTTTTTTACATGCTCATTGACATACACAATCTTTGTTCTTTAGTATCAATTCACATTTTTTCTAACATTTTCAAGTTATACTATTTTTTTATAATTTAATATATTACTTCACATTTTTATTAAATGGTCAAAAGTATTTTGATATTGAAGGTGGAAAATATTTAATATAAGGATGTATTATTTTTTTGTATGTATATTAAGGAAGGTGTGTAACTTTTTGAAGTTGATTTCTCTTTATCATAAAAGAAGCTTAACACATGTCTTATAAGTCAAAATAGTTTAACTGGACCTTACAATAATGAGTGATACAACTTGGCTACTCTAGCTTGAATTTGTTCACTAAAAAAGTTAAGTTATAACATATTCCAAACCTACTTTAATTCCTCCATGGCTATTTTATGATTCCATCTTATAACCATTGTGAAATCCCCATCATAACCTCTTAGACATGCGGTGACCCTTCTTATGGAATCCTCTATAATGTACCCAAGAACCTCGGTGCTTGCAAGGATGGTAAGGTATTAAGAAATTTCTAAGTTTCCCTTTACTAAAATTCACCATAACAACCACATATTTGATACCAGTAATAATATTACGTACATATGTTACAAATAATGCCTTGTTCTATAAGATATGCAACATGTAGGCAGAGCTATAACAAACACATGCATAATTCTTATAATTCACATAGCCATATTAACATACACACCTATACAATTAAATAATAAGAACATTTAAAAGTAATTAGAATGTAAATAGTAATATAAACATTATGATCTAATTGGCTATAAACCTTAGATGTTCCACGCAACCATAGACCTCATTAATCCAACTCTCTTGGCAAAAAGTCAACCCTAAGCTAGGGCTGTACACCACAAAGATAAAGGCTACCTAAGGAAACTCTGATATGTAGTCCATGAAATAAAATCGGGGTGACGTACTAAACTTTGCATTAATTCCAACCAACAATCTCTCATTCCCCATCAACCTAACAATCCAACTAAGTGGACCTCCATCTCTACTCCATAATCCCTTAAGTTCTCCCACTTCTCTATGGCTCTAGCATAGGCCAACTAGGAAATCTCCAAGTCTTGACACTCAAATAACTCTATTTGAACCAATGGAGTCTCCAAATACCATCTACACCATAAAACTCACTCTAGGTCTCCAATCTTCCCTAAGGAAACCCAATGAGGATTGTGTGCTCAAATAAAAAAATTCATCTATAATATTGTTTGCATAAGTTCGTACACTTCCCCTGATTCATTTTAGTGACAACATGCATGTGTCATGGAAATAGCAAGGCACTATGGTAATGGTGAAGCAAGGCTAGAAACTTGAATTGCATGAGCCATGATGAAAATGAGCTGAAGAGTTACAGTTTCCATTGTGTTCTTAAATTTTGTATGCATGGTAAAATTTTGACACATGGCACTCCCATAAGTCCAATAGTCCTCCCTTTATGAATTTTGACCACATGATTTAGACTTAAGGAATTCTACCAATACATTTTGGGTTATGGTATCTCATGCCCCTTTTAAAATTAGGTTATATCAAATCATGATTTTAGGCTTATATCATGCCTTTATGACTTAGTATAACATGCCTTTATGATTTTGGGATATATATTCATAAAGTGGCCTAAAGAAAATATAATATCATGATTATAGCTTAGGAATTATTTCTTTGTTTAGTCCCTTCACTTTTCCTCTTATTAAGTCATAGCCCCCATACTCTTTTCACCTAATAGTTTGTAGATATGATATTATTTTTATTAATACATGTGCATGTATGTACAATTTACATTACTATGCTCTTTGGTATTTCAAATTTATAAGCACTCTTGCCCCAAACACACTGGCTCACCAACATAATAGCTCATATGTATAAATATTGTTGGCTTAAGCGGTCCTGACCCAAGTTCAGAGTAATTGTGCAACCAACAAAACCCTCCAACTATTGGCCCTTTCAGAAATGTTCTGCTTGCGCAAACCAAAGTCTAACCTGAATCAGTATGGGCGGGTGTTGGAACCAGGTTTTCGCACCCTAAGGGAGCATGTGATGTCTGTTTTATCCTTACTTAATTCTTATTTGTTTGCATGGAACTTCCCAGGAAACCTGGTCTAAGCGCAGATAAAACCCTTAACAAATATAAATTAAAAGATATGTGTCACACATTATATTCCAATTGGATCTAACCCTTCGCAGAAACCAGATATACTTGCAGATAAACCCTTAAACAGTAAAGTAGTTTCACATGACCAGATAATAATAAACATACTTAACCCGTGTGCATTAAAAAATAATTACATAACTAACCCTTACTTCAATATAGACTTGCACAAAACATATCACTATAATTAATTCATCTCTAACAATTAAAGCGGAATAATATTTGTGCACAGATACAATCCAATTTGACTTATCAAATAACTATGCATTCAATAGCACAAATGCAGATCTAGAATTGCACATAACACATCTAATACAGTTAACCATAGAGATCATACAAGAGTCTAAGTTCACAAAAAATGCCTTATTTATTAAGATATATTTTATTCAGTACAATCTTTCTGCCTGCGCACACAACAATAGAGTCCGTGCACACAACTCAGAACTAGCTCTCTGTGCACATAGCCAACAGGAGCCTTTCTACCCAGATCAACCCAAAACTTAGATCAGAACACAAAAATAAACATAAAATCCATACATTAATTGATATATCTTACTTGAATTGACTCTTACATATTTATATCTTTCCAAACATGTGCATACCATGGTCTAAAACCATGGTTTGAGACTCATGGTTTTCCCTTTTACCTGTTACATTGATTAAGGGACTTTGACCTACCCCAAGTCCCCTTGACATCTACGCGTATCGCGTACAAACAAAAACTTAATAAAAATTACTCAAAATTGATTTTCCCCAAGAGACCCTACTCCAAAAGGCTCCCAAAACAATCTAGTGACTCACCCTGAGTCACTTTGGTCCATTTGCCTGCATTTTTTCTTTGAGCGCCTGCATAGAATGTTCAAATGGAAAGAAGACTTTGATACTTTGTGCTGCAACACTCTACGCTTCTTCCACCAATTTTTTTGTAGTTGGTCCTTCAACGGCCAAGTTGATGCTTCTCTTGGTCTGCTGCATATTTTTTAGGGCTCCATCAACGATTTGCGAGAGTTGTAAGGCCTCATCTGGCCATGGTTTCATTCGCTCATCCAACAAGTTCTCTCGTCGACACAATGTGTCGATTTCCATCTAATTGTTGTATCTCTTTTGCAATCTGGAAAATCTCTGGGACGACATGAGGGTCGGCACAACGACTTGAATTTCATCGAAATGCTACTCTTTGGCCCTCAACTCTGCTTTCATCTATCAGATCATAGGGTCATCTTGGATGAAGGTCCAAAGTCCTATGGCTTCTTCAAATAGTTTACTGCAAGCATCCATGGTGGAAATGATGTTATCAATTGATTCTTGCGCGACTATGGCGCACTGTGCACGCACTTCTGAAGGCGTCTCTGGTTGTAGCTTCATCTGGAGGTCTGCAATATTTTACTCTAGCTCAACACAGACTGTTGTTATCTCTAAAAATGAGGCCTTTAGCACGGATACAAAGAATTATAATTTATTTATAGGCATATTAGTGGCAATTAATCTGACTTCAGGGAGGTCACTACACAACCAATTGATCATGGATTCCAACTCGGTGCGCTGATCTTCAACAAACTAACGAGTCTCTTCTGCATTCCACTATCCCTTCTCCATCGTGATCACCTTTTGTTGATTATTTGCGGCAACCTTTGAGGCGTCGAACTCTTGGTACTGCAGCTCGTCCATGATCATAGTATGCATTGCATGTAGTTTTCTACCGGGAAGCATGGCCAAGTCAATGCCTACCTCAGTGCAGGCTTGCACATTAGCACGTAACTCAGGGTGCTAAACTGTAATTATGGGTCCCAGAACATAATTACTCAAATGTATAATGGTACAATAGTGCTAAGGTCCCTTGCGCTCGCTTTTCATATGCTTGCTTGGATCAGTTTCGTTTTCACGCGGTGTTATTGGAGACCGTGTTGCACATCCTCAAGGACCAATCTGTATTGAGACTCCACATTATTCCAGATATCCTCGGTTGCAGCTTTGAATATGTTTTCAATTTAGTTAACCTCATCTTCTGTAAAGGTCAAGGCCTCTGTCCCAGTTTGCTTTGATCCCTTCCTCTTTTTGTGCGGGTTCGGGGAGGTATGAGATCCTCGCTTAGTTCCTTTTTTGAACATGTCTTTGTCACAGGTGCCTCGACATTGTCACCTTATTTATCCTATGTTTCCTTATCTAGGTCAATGGTTTCACCTGTTGTGGTTGGATTCCTCTCTTTCTCTGCATCCTTATCCTTCTGTTGGGTATCCTTGGATGTGTGTGGCTTCGTCGGAGTCTTCAGGCGCAATGAAGATGAGGCACCGCCAGTGGTGCACACTTACAACCATAATATTTTCCATTCTGTCGTAGCACATGCAAGGTCATCCTCTATGACCATGTAAGATAGCTCATACCAAACACCTTCAACATCACCCTTTGCATGCATGTGAATGTTGTGAAAGGTAGCTTTGAAGTCGGCAATGTCCTTTTACTGCTCGTACAACATTGGCAACAATCGTGGCTTGGATTTCACTGTTTGAATCAACTCAGAATCAAATAGCACCCAAAATTTTTTGTTTTCAATGATTCGGGAAGGAAGCTTGGAGTTCCACACCATCACATATCGTGCAGCTTCACAAAGATCAGGCTCAATATCTAGGAACTGGGCCTCAACTGGCATCCTCCAACCAATGAACATAATTAGTAGTAGCAACCAATCATATTAAAAATGTTTTCCCTCCTCCTGTACCTCATGGAAATTCGCCAAAAATTCTATGCATAGGTACTTGGCCCAATTATAATGTATCCCTTTCTCACATTTCCTTGCTAAAGAAATAACATGGGAAGAACTTCATTTGGCCAACACTTCCTAATAATCTTACAGGCGAGGATTAGTGTGGAAACTGGACAATAGGGTCATTGATTTCGTTGACGACAAACCCCCGAGTGTTGCGTGGCACCTTATATTTTTTCTTAATTTTGTCTGCAACTTTCCACTCTAGACCCTTTCCTCCAAAGGTTGTTGCAGGGTCCTCCCCCTGAAAAAGCAGGTTAGTGATAATATGTATCAAATATGAATCGATGGGAATTGGCTCTCCTAACCACATATAGTCATCGTGCACCAGGGCAAGCAGCTGGCGCACATATATATCATTGACCGCGTTGTGCCCAAAGTGTGGGATGTTAAGAAAATTTAACAGCCTCGACTTTTGCAGTCCCAACACCCAATGCTTCAGCTAGACCTTGATCACCCCCTGTCATAGGTGATCCCAAGTACATCGAGGTCGCGAGCTTAGGGAACTTCTCCTATTCGTCCAGGTCCCAATCTTCCATCTTTAGCAGGGGTATTTTTGTAAACATATATATAATATTCCAAATAGGAAAACGACAGAAGTACAAGCAAATAAAACAAAAATGTTGGAATATTAAAACACCATAAAATAAACTAGAAAGAGTTGAGCCGTTTTATTATGTTGATTTCATCAAATTGACCCCATCCACATGCATTGACCCAAATTCACACCAAGAAGTGGTTTATTCATCTTGACCCCATCTAGATGTATTGATCCACATTCACATTAATAAGTGGTTTTATTCCTATTAAAGGTATTTATGGGTCCCTCTACCCTCTTATTCATCTATTAATTAAGAAAGAAAAAATTTAATATTCTAATTAACTAAAAGCTAAATTAGGAATATTACAGTCCTCCCCGCCAAAAATTTTCTTGTCCTCGAGAAAATGGAAAGATGTGGGCCACCCTGTTGAACCAATGCAACTGAGACCAATGCCCGGATCCAATACAAACCCATCAGTGTGGCTATGCCCTTGTGTCAGGCTACCTAGAATAGACCCCTCAATGTCAGGATCCAAAATGGATCTCTCACCATACCTATCATCAATCAATCCTCCTGGACCCCAACGCCACCATGACCAACCATCGCCTAATTCCCATAGCTTGCACTGTGCATTGCTTTTGGCTATAGCTACTACCTCATGAGGTGAATACCACCTATAGAAATTATACAAACATGTATATCTTGGATTCACCTGATCTAACAATGTGATAAAGTTAAATACTCAATCTCTTTTACAAATATTTTGTGGAATTAAAAACACAATCGCTAATCACATGAACATGAAGAAATATCAATCACACACAACACAAATAATTTTTCGGGGAAAGCTTACAGCTAAAAACCCCACTATATTCTATTGTATATTATATCATGGATCATGAAACAATTACATACAAAACTCTTCTCACAAGAGCCCTCAATACATCAGCTAATTGTCTCACATTTTCATACAAAAATTGGGAAATTCGTTGGCCAATTTACCGTCTCCAGACAACCTGCCTTCACTGCACAATCCCTGCTAAATGCAGTCCATGAATGAATGCAATCATGCCTACCTTGACTGTGCAAGTATCATGGGCACTCCAATGAGTGTTTGCATGCATGTGTGCAAGCGGATAATGTCACAACTGATAGTCAACCTCCCTTTCACCTAGAACTCAACTGGGTCTCCATTGGATCTGACATGCATGTAGCTAATAATAGTAAATCCTTAGTTGCATGTGAGATCACTTATTGTGAATTAATTAATATTTAATTAACTAGATATCTCACTAGTGTATATTCAGTTACAACTAGCACAACTAAGTTTAACTCACTAAACTGAGTTAAACTGATTTACAACTTAAACCAACTCATGCACGACTGCATTTCGAACTCTATTACAAGTAGAATTACTCTAAATGTCCCACCAACCAATCTCTAACTCGAAATTCACTAGCTAGCTAAAATTTCCACTTGATTTAACTATTTCAAGTCCACATTGAGAATAGATTACAGTTTAATGTCCATCTAAATTAAGGGATAATAAAAATAGACATGCACCCAAAAATAACCCTATGGGCCCCACCCTAGTGTAGGTGCTTAATGCAACCAGGTACATAATGCAACCAGGTGCTTAATGCGCTAATGTGGGTGCTGAATCTTCTTGTTGAATCTCAAAACTCCCTCTCAACAAGAAAGGGATTATCCTTCACCCTGATCATGTCTATGGTATTCAAATTTTCTCCTGGTGAGCGCTTTCGTCAAAATATATGCATCATGATCTTCCTTGGGAATGTACTGAAGCAACATGATCCTCCTCTACACACAATCTCTGAGATGATGGTACCAGATATCTATATGCTTGGACCTATCATGAAACACAAGATTAATCGAGAGTTTAATGCAACTTTAATTATCACAATGAATCACTGTCGGATCCATCTAAGAACCAAACAAACCAACCAAGATATTTCTCATCCAGAGAACCTCACATGCAACTTGAATTGCTGCCATGTATTTTGCTTCTATTGAACTGAGTGCCACGGATCATTGTTTCCTACTGTACCAGGAAACTATTGTCGATCCAATGCTAAAAATCCCCCCTAATGTGCTCTTTCTGTCTAATGGACTTCCAGCCCAATATGCATCCATGAAGCTGTGCAACTTCACTCCATCCATCCTTTTGTACCATATACCATGTTCTGATGTGCCCCTCAGGTATCTCAGGACATGCTTCCCCGCCTTCCAAAAGAGATTGGTAGTTTTAACCATAGCTTGACTCAGCTGGCTAACTGCATATCAAATGTCTGGTCTTGTGTTCACTAGATACATTAGCGAACCCACTAACTCTCGATAGACAGTACCATCCACTACCTCTACAGAAGTAGCGTCCTCTTTCCTCCAATTTCCTGGAAGAGGAGTATCCATGGGTTTGAAGTTCTCCATGTTAAACTTACCCAGTATCTCCTTTGCATACTTGCCTTGAGACACAAAAATTTCACCATCCCGTTGCCAAATTTCCAATCCAAGGAAATAATGAAGGAGGTCCATATCCTTCATTTCTAACTTCCTTGCAAGATCCTCCTTGCATGAGTGTATCAACTGCTCATCACCAGTTAAAATTATATCATCAACGTAAACAAAAATGATCAATAACATACCCTGAACCACGATCTGGTACAGGTTTGCATCTGCTTCACTTTTGGTGAAGCAGTTTGGTGAAATAGTTGTCTATCCAAGTGTAACAAGCACAAGGTGCTTGCTTCAGCCCATACAACGCTCTTTTGAGTCTGCACACATGTGACTTGTTGTTGAAGATCTTGAAACCTTCAGGCTACTATATGTAGACCTCTTCCTCAATGATCCCATTGAGAAACACAGTTTTCACATCCATCTAATGAATGCACCAGCCCATCTACGTTGAGAGTGCAAGGATGGATCTTATGGAAGAGTACCTTGCGACAGGCGCAAAAGTCTCATCATAATCTATTCCCTCGATCTGTGAGAAGCCTTGGGCCAAAAATCTGGCCTCGTATTTCTCCACAATCCCATCAGAAGCTTGCTTTACCTTGTAGATCCATCTCGAACCTACCACTTATTTTTCAACTGGTCTTAGGACTACTACCCATGCATTTTTTTTAACAATGGAGTC
Organism: Pinus albicaulis; assembly: GCA_034641835.2. Classification (NCBI taxonomy): domain Eukaryota; kingdom Viridiplantae; phylum Streptophyta; class Pinopsida; order Pinales; family Pinaceae; genus Pinus; species Pinus albicaulis. Next base: position 981,716,349 of record CM076581.1, read on the forward strand.
ATAATCCTCCACCATCGCATCAACCCAAGTAGGCTACTGCACTTCTTCCTAAAAGGAATATGGTTCAATCACAATAAATTTTCTCATAAGAGCCATGTATCCAGTAAATCAGTCAGGATACTATCTCTGTCTATGCTGTGAAGTAGGGGCTTCTACATTATGTGCAGCATCAAGTCTTAGCCTATCAGCTTCCGTGGTGCGCCTTCTACCATTTCTGATGGATGGCTCTGCATGTGCGATTTCCTCCACTCCATGAACCTCCTCATGTGGCTGATCCACATCTTGAGACTCATCCTTGGGAACCAACAGTTCCTCCTCTAAATGCAAGTCCAACTCCATCTCAAGGGACAACTGAATGGCTTTCCCCTCATCAAATTTTATATCCCATCACACAACAGTCATTATGTTATTTGGAAAATACACACGATAATTATTGGGTGTTTCTGTGTACCCCACAAAAATCCCAACTTCAACAGTTGGTTCCAGCTTCTTCTTGACATCCTTGGTCTCATGGACATAGAAAGATGAGCCAAAAATCTTAAAGTGTGAAACATCAGGTTTCTTACCAGTGAAAGCATCTTCAGGTGTACTCATGCCAAGTACTCTATGAGGACAACGATTTTTCACATGAACCACAATTTCACATGTTTCCGCCCACAAATAAATTGGTAGGGCCTGATCATGCAACATCGCTCATGCTACACCCATGATAGTTCTTTTATTCCTCTCTGCAACCCCATTCTGGTGTGGTTTATGATGCACTATGAGTTCTCTTTGAATTCATTATTTGCTGTAGAAGTTTTTGAATTCGTTAGAGATGTATTCTCCACCATTATCGCTCCTAAGAGCCTTCACTTGATTCCTCGACTCTTTCTCCACCAATGCCTTCAACTCACAAAACTTAGAGAATGTTTGATATTTATTCTACATGAAGAAGATCCAAAATTTTCGAGAAAAGTGATCAACAAATATTATGTAGAACTTATGTTTTGTTGTTGAAGCAACCGAGAATGGTCCACACACGTCTGTGTGAACTCTCTCAAAGATCCCCGAAGCACGGTTCTCCTTCTCATGAAAGGTGGACGTTACATACTTCCCCATGGTGCAACCCTTGCACTAATCTAACTGAGCAAGTGTTCCCATTGGAAGTCGAGTAGAAATTGTTTGCATGACTTTCAAGGCTCCATGATGAAGATGGCCCAATCGCCTGTGCCATAATTCGCCCTCATCCTGGCTCACCACTTTCTCCACCTTGCCCATCATGGCAACACAGCCATCTACCTCCAACTTGTAGATATTCTTAACTCGAATCCCTATCCTCTTTGCTTGACCCATTTTTCTTTGTCGTGGGAAATATTTTCCATCATTAAAAACAATGACATAGCCTATGTCCTCCAACATTGTAGACTGAGACCAAATTTTTCTTAAGACCCGGTACATGCATCACATATTTTAATTGAAATATTTTACCTGAATCCATCTGAAAAGTAATGGTACCAATCCAGATAACACTATATTTCCTGTCATCGTCCATCTCAATATTCATCTGGAGATCTTTCTCCTCCAAGTCACTGAAAATTTCCTTGTCTCCCATCATGTGAAAGGAAGAGCCACTACCAAATACCACATTGATCCCAATTCTCTTGACACCATGCATGCAATCAAGGAGAATTAGAGCTCAAATTGCGAGGCAAGGGCCTCAATAGCTACAGCTCCAACAACCTTCTTGTTCTTCTTCTTTTGTGGACTGTTAGTAGCAAAATGCCCATGTTCGTGACATTGAAAACCCTTCACCTTGGACATGTCATGCTTCTTGCCTTTGGACTCAGATTTTGATGGATATTTCTTCCCTTTCCCCTTCCTTGCTTTAGCAGCCAAAGCACAATCCTCTTCATCCTCATTCTTAGATGAAGATCCATCTCTGGTGTTCCGTCTGAACTCCTCCTGCACCAGATTTGACCACAGTCATTCCCAATCCGGAAATTTTTCCTGTCCGTTGACTGAGTCTTGATAGCTATGCCAACTCTTAGGAAGTCCTAGAAGAGCCAAGCTCACCAAATCATCATCGATGACTATTATTCCTACAATCCCCATTTCATCCTGACATTGGAAAAACTTCGTGAGATATTTTGGAAGTGTCACCCTTTTCCATCTTGATCTTCCTGAGTTTATCTTTGAGCGCCAATTTCCTATGGTCGCTGCTAATTTGGAATAGATATGTCAAAGCCTTCCACATAGCATATGGTGTGGCTTTCCCATGGAATCTTGAGACAATGTGGTCTCATACTCCCTCCAATAGGATCATCCTTGCCTTTGCCACTTTCTTTTTCCATGCATCAAGATTGGCAGCATCTGGAGCATCTGGGTTAGGAACATCTTTGTCAATGAATTCCTTCAAGCCATTGTCTTTGAGTACTACCTCCATCTTGTCCTTCCAAGAAATTTAGTTCAAGTTTCCCTCGAGTGCATACTATAACCTCAAGCCATTGAAAGCCATTTTGATTATTGAATCAGCTGAAGCACCAAGAAAGTCTTTTTGCAAATTTGAATTCTATCCAGTCACAAACTCGGCTCCTGCTTCAATTTTGAAATTTCCTGTGCTTTGATACCATGTATAAATTATACAACAAGCATTTATATCTTGGATTCACCTGATCTAACAATGTGATAAATTTAAATACTGAATCTTTTCTACAAATATTTTGCGGAATTAAAAACACAATCGCTACTCACATGAACATGAAAAAGGAAAAATCACACACAACACAGATAATTTCCTAGGGAAATATTATAGCTAAAAACCCCACTATCTTCTATTGTATCATGGATCATGGATCATGAAACAATTACATACAAAAATCTTCGCACAAGATCCCTGAGTACATCAGCTAATTGCCTCACATTGTCATACAAAAATTGGAAAATTTCTTAGCCAATTTACTGTCTCCAGATAGATTGCCTTCACTAGGCAATCCTTGCTGAATGCAATCCCTAAATAAACGAAATCCTACCTGCCTTGACTGTGCAAGTATCATGGGCATTCCAATGAGTGTTTTCTTGCATGTGTGCAAGCGGATAATGTCACAACTAATAGTCAACCTCCCTTTCACCTAGAACTCAACTGGGTCTCTAGTGGATCTAACATGCATGAATATAATAATAGTAAATCCTCATTTGCATGTGAGATCACTGATTGTGAATCAATTAATATTTAATTCATTAGATCTCTCACTAGTGTATCTTCAGTTACAAATAGCACAACTGAGTTTAACTTAATTAACTGAGTAAAATTGATTTACAACTTGCACCGCTCCACTTCAAACTCTGTTACAACTAGAATTATTTTGCATGTCCCACCAACCAAGCTCTAACTCGAAATTCTCTAGCTAACTGAATTTTCCACTTCAGTTAACTATTTAAATTCCACATTGAGAATAGATTATAGTTTAATTGATCCGAATTTATGCAAGAACGCAACAGAATAAACATATAACCATAACTACAGAGATTCAGCAGAAACAACACTTCATTTCATTAATATCAAAGACTGGAATTTGCTTACAGACAGAATGGAAATAAAACTAGCTAGGGCACTGGTAGCTATCTCTGAGAAGAGATGTGGCGGCTACAGGCCTCTGAACTCAGTTACAATGAGGCTCGAGGGCCTATTTATTATTGAGAAACAATGGAGAACTCTAAAAATCCAAAAACCTAACCCTAGGAGATGAAGCGCCAAAACTATGGGCCCCGTTTGGGTAAATTGGTGTTTCAACTTCCCAGGGACGTAACTTTGGCATACTATCTCCGTTTGACGCACATGGTACATCATTAGAAATATCTATCCGAGGACTACAACTTTTGCCATGAATTTACATTCCAAAATGGAATGATATTTACTAGAGGTGCGATGCCCAAAAAACGTCGTTTAGGGCCTCAAAACGGCTCCGGAAGTTCAGGACCCGAAAAACTGCTAAAAATAGTAAGTTGTGCCGAAACTGAAAAACTAAAAGATGCAATGGTGGGGCCCCAAGTGGAATAGGTGGGTGGCCACCAATATCCACTTGGATCATTAATGTCCATATAGATTAAGGGATAATAAAAATAGACATGCACCCAAAAACAACCCTGTGGGCCCCACCCTAGTGTAGGTGCTTAATGCACTAGTGTGGGTGTTGAATCTTCTTGTTGAATCTCAACACCACCAAGATGCATCAATGCTCCATGGCCCCTGCTGTGTCGTAGATATGACTATATATGTTTCCCCACAAACTGCTTACCAACTGCGTACAAACTCATCACCTCTCTCCCCTGACTCAATCCAATGTTGATCCTGCTCTCCCAATGTCTCCATGGAATTCTAAAGAGTTTTCGACATGTTCCCCACTGCCAATTGTAAACCGTAGTACCTATCATGTCTACGAGTCCTTGATCTGCTATGCACCTGACTAAGAAGATCGTACCATCAATATGATACCAACTCATTATCTCCCACCAATCTATCCTGGTCAAAGAATCCAATGTGGTGATATCTGCATACGGAACATGTCTAGAGTGTGGTCGCCAACTCACATTCAAATCATGTTGATATGTCCCAACTTTCAACGAGAACTGCCTCAAAGGGAAGGCCCCTCTCTCTATAATAGGCTCAAGTGGGAAATATGTACTGCAAGCCCCATCAATGTACTGCTGGAGAGTGTTGCTCCTTGAAATTATATTAGTCTTGCTAAATTTATATGCATCTACCAGTGCCTCATCAATGGGTCAGCCCAAATATGGATGCACCACCATCTCTAACAACTCCTCCTCACTAGCTGACCCCAACGTTAGCCGCATATCTAGCACTAGCTCACTATGAGCCTCCATCTGGCTGTCCCCCAAAGGAATATCATGCATGATGTGCATAGCCTCCCTCTTAGCTGCCCCATGCTCCACCATATGCTGCTAAGGTTGAATAATCACAAGTGACTCATCATCATGAATATCTCACATCGAGTCCTCTGACAAATCACCCTGCATGCTGGAGGACAAATCCAGCCTACTATCATCAGCTCCACATGACTGCTCATGCTCCCCAAAAGTATCCTCATATGACCCCATTGTTGGGTTTTTGTTATATTCTTTCCACGACTAGTCATGCGCGGGGGGGGGGGGGGGGGGTTATAACAGGGGGGGAGATAGCACCCCCTGTACGTTGCGCTAGGAGAAATAGATGGGGGGGTCACAAGGGGGGCAGTAGCCCCCCCTGTCGGGGTCTAGGGCAGCGCCCCAGAAAATTTTTTTGGTCCTTATTTTCCGATGGGTGGACCCGCCCATGGTTTTGTGCATGAGTTTGCACATGGTTTTGGGGCATGATGGTTTTTAGCCCCTTGTATTTTGTAGATCCGGTCAAGGGAACTACGATTATGTTCTAATCGAGGGTTAATGGATTGGGTTTTATGAATTCTTCAGAATGTATATATATGTGTTGTAACACTAAAAGGAATATAATGAAAAATCAAGCTGGTTGTCTCGATTTAGGATCCAGGGGAAAATATTTGTGTTTATATGTTTTATGTTTTATGCTCTCCCTATTGTTTATTTTATATTTTAAATATTTTTTCGTAGATAATTTGCATGCAGGTTAAAACCTGGTGGTATCAGGCAGTTTCGGCTTCAAGGGGACGCCTTTCTTTGATGAGGGTTTGCTTGGGCTTGAGTTAGACCACAGTTATTGGGGATACGCGGGATGGGATCATGCAGATGAAGAAGATGGCAAGCGGTAGGAAGATAGAGATCGAGAAATTTAATGGTCATATTTTTGAGTTGTGGAAGCTCAAGATGGAGGATCTGCTAGTGGATAAGGACTGGTGGATCGCGGTAGATTTGGGTACTAAACCAACGGCAATGTTAGATGAAGATCGGAAGAAACTGGATCGAAAGGCAAAGAGCACAATACGGTTGTGTGGCTCAGATTCAGTATTGTTGAATGTATCTGGGGAAGCTATGGAAAAGACCTTGTGGGACAAACTTGGGACCTTTTACCAATCTAAGTCACTGGTGAATAAATTGTTCCCGTGGAAAAAGATATATAACCTGATGATGAAGGATGGAGACTTAGTGACAGAGCATATGAACGCCTTCAATACTGTGGTAAGTCAGCTGTCATATGTTGATATTAAAATCTGAGATGACGATAAGTGCATCAGTTTGTTGTGTTCTCTAAGAGATTTGTGGGATAGTCTGGTTATTGCAATAGGTAGCAATACAACTATCTTGAATTTTGATGACATTGTCTCAGCCTTCTTGCCGGAGGAAATGAGACGGAGAAATATGGAGGGATAGAATGGAGATGCCTTATCTGTATGAGGAAGGTCCCAGAACAGAAACAAGAATAAGGTTTCGAGTGGGAGATCTAAATCTCCTGGAAAGTTTGTAAAGGTGTGCTGGAAATGCGGAAAGGAAGGGCACTACAAAAAGGACTTCAGATCTAAAGCTCTTGAGAAAGGAAAGGGATCTGATGATGCTCCTTCTACAGAGGAAAAAACCACCTCGGATGAAGGTGGGGATTTGTATTTGGCTTCTTCTTCAAATACAAATGTAGATCATGAGTCATGGTTGATTGACTTGGGTGCATCCTTTCACTTCAATCCCCATAGGGAGTGGTTCTGCAAGTATGAGAAATATGATGGCGGTGATGTCTTATTAGGTGATGATAAGAAGGCCAGAATCATCAGACGTGGAAAATCCAAGCTGAAGCTGCAAAGTGGAAGGATTAGAACACTTCTTGGTGTTCTGCACATTCTTGCATTGGCCAGCAATTTGATTTCTGTAAGCAAGATGGATGATGCAGGTGTAAAAACAGTGTTTGAGAAAGATACCTATAAGATGGTTTTGGGAGCACTGGTATTAATGCGAGGAGTTTGGATTGGAACTCTATACAAGCTTCAAGGAAGCATTGTTATTGATGGGTGCAACAGTTCTATGGTTCCTGAAAGTGGAGTGGAAAGCCTAGCGGTCTTTGGAGAAAAGATCATGCTATGGCATCAAAGTCTTGGACATATTGGAGAGAAGGGCCTTTAGATACTGCATGGAAATGGTATGGTAGAAGGTATGTCTAATAGCTCTTTGGATTTATATTTCTATGAACATTGTGTATATGGGAAGCAGAATCGGGTGATTTTTCCTTCTGGTGCTAAGAGGGAGAACAAGATATTAGAGCTTGTGCACAGTGATGTGTTTGGACCTGTGTCGGTTCCATCACTGGGTAAGTCTGTGTACTATGTTTCATTCATAGATGACTTCTCAAGGAATACATGGATATATTTCTTGAGGAAGAAATCTGAAGTCTTTGACATATTTAAAGAATTTAAGGCTCTAGTGGAAAACTAGATAGAGAAGAAGATAAAGGTGTTGAGGACAGATAATGGTGGGGAGTTATGCAAGAAGGAATTTGAAGAGTTCTATAAGAAGTGTGGCATCGCACGGCAAAAGACCACTCCATACACACCTCAGCAAACGGAGTTGCAGAAAGAATGAACAAAAATCTGATGGAAAAGGCAAGAAGCATGCTCAGTGGTACCAAGTTAGGACAAGAATTCTGGGTAGAGGCAGTGGAGACTGCATGTTACTTGGTTAACATATCACCTTCATCAGCGTTAGAGGATAAAACTCCACATGAGGTATGGACTAGTAAGAAACCCTCTCTTTCACATCTAAGGGTATTTGGATGTGATGCATATGTACATGCTCCAAAGGAGAAAAGGAGAAAGTTGGATAATAAATCTAAACAGTGCATCTTTGTTGGGTATAAGGATGGTTTAAAGGGTTACAAGCTTTGGAACCCGGAAACAAGGAAGGTTGTGTACAACCGAGATGTGGTGTTTAGAGAGGTGAAAGATATTGTTAAACATGAAGTCCTACCAAAGGAACTTGAGAAGATAGAGTTTGAGCTAAAGGAGGATGAATCAGACTCTACAATATAAGAAGACTTAGAAGAGGAAGAGCCACAAACTCCAGCTGTTAGAAGATCAATTCGAGAAAGAAGAAAACTAGAAAGGTATAGTCCATCTACTTTCTATTCAAATTTTTCTTTAACTATAACTAATGATGATCCGAGAACTGTCAGGGAGGCAGTAGATTCAGAGGATGGAAAACTATGGAAGGAGGCCATGGTTGATGAAATGGCATCCTTGCATAAAAATGAGGCATGGGATCTAGTGGAGTTTTTGGCTAGAAGGAAGCCCATCGGGAGAAAATGGGTGTTTAAGAAGAAGATGAATGTAGAAGGCAAGGTGGAGAAATACAAAGCTCGGTTGGTAGCAAAAGGTTATTCCCAGGTGCCGGGAATTTATTTTGGTGATATTTTTTCTCTTGTTGCCAAAGTTACTTCTATTATATTACTTTTATATGTTCCTGCTGCATTTGATTTTGAGGTAGAACGGATGGATGTGAAGACAACATTTCTTCACGGGGATATGGAAGAGGAGATCTACATGAAAAAAATTGAAGGATTTATGGTGAAGGGGAAGAAAGAGTTGGTATGCAGGTTAAAGAAGTCTCTGTATGGGTTAAAACAGTCACCAAGGATGTGGTATCAGAAATTTGATACCTATATACGGGGAATTGGCTTCACTAGAAGCAAGGAGGATCATTGTGTTTATTTTAAATTAATTGGTGAACGTGTTATTTATTTGGTCTTGTATGTGGATGATATGTTGTTGATTGGAAATGACAAAGAAATTATCCAAGATTTGAAGACCCAGTTGTTCTCCAAATTCGACATAAAGGATCTTGGTACTGCAAACTATATTTTGGGCATGGAAATTAAGCGAGATCAGGCAAAGAGGAAGCTCTAGTTAAACTAGAGGAAGTATGTTGACACTATATTGCAGAGGTTTAATATGCAGGATAGTAAACTGGTGAATGTTCTGATTCCTGTAGGTACAAATCTGTCTGCTGAACAGTGTCCCAGGACACAAGAAGAAGAGGAGGATATGTCCTGTGTTCCATATGCAAGTGCAATGGGTAGCCTGATGTATGCTATGGTCTGTACTAGACTAGACATTGCACATGCAGTGGGAGTATTGAGTAGGTTTATGTCAAACCTAGGGAAGGAGCATTGGACAACAGTGAAGCGAGTTTTCATGTATTTGCATGGCACTAGTGATTATGGCTTGTGCTACCAGGGAAGACCATGATTGGAAAGAGTGTTGGACATTCGTGGTTTTGTTGATGCAGACTGGGCTAGAGATCTAGACCAAAGAAGATCTACAAGTGGGTATGTGTTTAGCCTACTTGGAGGTGCAGTCAGTTGGATGAGTAAAAGACAGTCTATAGTGGCGCTTTCAACTACAGAGGTAGAATACATGGCAGCCACTCATGCAAGCAAGGAAGTAGTTTGGTTGCAGAGATTGTGTTCAAGTATGGGGTTGGTGCAGCAAGCTATAAGGATAGACTGTGATAGCCAAAGTGCAATTTTCTTGGCTAAGAACCCTACTTATCATTCAAAGACAAAGCATATTGATGTTCAATATCACTTTGTGAGATATATGGTTGAAGCTAAAAGGGTGTTGTTGGTAAAGGTGGACACTTTGAAGAAGGTTTTAGATGCATTGACAAAGTCTGTGAACACTCTAAATTTCTCTTGGTGTAGAGAAAAAATGGGTGTTGCAAAGTTGGGCTAATGACTCAGCTCTTCTGTGGCCCCCTGCGAAAAGAAAACAATAAGTGGGAGAATGTTGGGTTTGTGTTATATTCTTTCCATGACTAGTCACGCACGGGGGGGTAACAGTGGGGGCGATAGCCCCCCCTGTACGTTGCGTTGGGTGCAATGTATGCGGGGGGTAACAGGGGGGGCGGTAGCCCCCCCTGTTAGGGTTCGAGGCAGTGCCCTGAATTTTTTTTTTGTTCCTTATTTTTTGGTGGGTGGACCCACCCATGGTTTTGTGCATTATTTTGCACATGGTTTTGGGGCATGATGGTTTTCAGCCCCTGGTATTTTGTAGATCCGGTCAAGGGAACTACGATTATGTTCTAAGCCAGGGTTAATGGACTGGGGTTTATGTATGCTTCGGAATGTATATATATGTGTTGTAACACTAAAAGGAATATAATGAAAAATCAAGCTGGTCGTCCTGATTTGGGATCTAGGGAAAATCTCTGTGTTTATATTTTTTATGTTTTATGCTCTCACTATTGTTTATTTTCTATTTTAAAGATTCGTTCGTAGATCATTTTTGTATAGGGTTAAAACCTACACCCATGGAATCATCTAAAGAAGATTCCCCATCCTCAAATACAGAAGGAATATCCTCCTACTCTACCTCTACCACATCATCTACATCACACAAGCATGAGTGATCAGGCCTCCAAGGTTCTTTGCAAATGAAGCAAGTCCCTTCCTCCTCAACTCGTTCTTGCTACCTGAATGCTCAAGAGTAATCCTCCAGATGACACTCCCTTTGCCTCAGATTTTCTGATAACATCCTCGTAGCCCTGTCTCTACTAAACGGGGTGTCTCCATATTCTTAACAATATCCTCATCAATCCTAGGTGAGCTCCATCCCAAGGTACACCTAATTCCCCTATCCATAAGTTCCCTTGGAGACAACGCTCTAAGTGTATGCTGCGTCATATCATGGGTCACTGCATACCACCAAATGTCTCTACACTCCTGATCATGCCACGATATGTTGCAACCTACCCATGTACACCACCAGATACTGCGGGTTACAGCTATACCATCTTGTACCGTCATGTATCCTGCATGGGAAAAATATCCACCACTATGCTATAAAACCCCCCATGAGGTGGGCTACATCTCCCCATCTGCTCTAAAGGATTGGGGCGGCCCAAATCCTCAAATTCCAATGAAAATGAATCACTTCTCATATCCTCCATAGCTCAAGTGTACCATATACCCATAAGAGAGAATAGTCTCTACGTATTGCTCTGTCTAGTGGCCTGCCGATGTCACCGCCTCTTAATAGCTCCTACCAAAGTAGGCTAATCACCTTGTGACTCCACGCATGGTTGATACCCTGAGATAACTCCTAAAAAGGGTGCACCCTCCTGTCGAACCATCCTATCACTAGGGATTTCCATGGCTCTGATAGGGATTTGAAAATGTGTGTGTGCCCAAACATCAAACCCATCGCGCAACGACTACCATCATCTACAAACTCTATCATGTGATGGGAAATCCCACCTGGATCATAATAGTAATCTGGCCCTCATGTCCCTCTGGTGATCCGTGGACTCTGCTGAAATGTGGCCATGGATGTATCCAACTTCCAAGCTTGCTCCATGGGGTACTAGCTCAGTACCTCTCACCATCCAACCACGAGAAAAGAATCAAATGCAAGAATCCCCGCACATAGAATAACCCCTCCATCGTGTGAGTGTTGCACCCTATTGATGTATGCTTGAAGGGGGGTGCTCTAACACTCAATTGTGCCCTTTAACTGCACCATTAAGGAATCCAACCGTTCCCCAATTTTGAAAAAATGTTCCGCTGACTCGGCATAAACCACTCTCATGCCCTCCAGCTCCTCGTTCTACCGTAAGATAGCCTCTCATACTGATGTGGCCTTCACCTTCAAAGCTATAAGTTCAACCCAAAACTGATGGCATGGTTGTGTGTGGCCATCATCCAATACCTATATATCTCCTAGCGCCTCCTCAAGGGCTATCCCAAAGGATAGTTTCACACCCTCCTCCATAGATACTCCAATACGCAAGGTATGCTCACTAGTCAGCTACATGTGATTGTCTTCTGACAGTTCTGCAATAAACCTAGAGGCCTCTGTACCTATTGACTCCTCAAAAATGGTGGAGTTGTCTCCCGACACCTCATCAACCTGTGATGCACTGCTGTCATTAGATAACTCGGTCACAACCTAGATACCCCATCAATGGATACCTCAACAATGGGTGGTACCTCATCAAAGAGTGTATGCCTAGTTGTCTCCTCCCAAGTCTTTGTCATACTCTTTGATGAACCATCAAAAGTAGGTAGAAAACTTCTACCCACGGTAAGTTGCAAGTCATTTCCCTACAAGTACCCTCCACCTCTATTGTTGTTACGATGTCTTCTGTTATCTTTGATCTGGAAGAACTCTTTGAAGTTCAGATGTTCTTTGAATATTTGAGACTGAGATTCATATTCCAGAAAATAATCATTGATACCCTCCTGCTCTTATGGTCCTCCAGCCCCATTTCCTAATACTAGGAAGATAGGCATAGTGGAGCAATGTGAAGCTTGCTTCACTGCTAGTTTCTCACACTAATGATTGGAAGTACCATAACTTTCTCCATTTTGCAACCTTCTTTTCCCATTGGAAACTTCCCTAATCCTCCTCTACTGGAGCACAATTTTATTTTTCGTATGTGAACTCTAAAACAAGTTGAATCTTGTATTGCAATTGGAACAATTTGGAAAACAACCACCACAAAAAATATGAGAAAATATTCTTCAAAGAACCTTCATTTTCTCTCAATCCAGGCCAAATTTGGAAACAGATCTCAATGAGAAACATAATTGGTCAGTTCTACACAAAACCCATATCTTAGATTTTCTAAATTAGTCTTCATTTTCCCAAAACATCCAATGCAAAATCGTCACTTTTTATCCCAGCGAATTTCTATGTTTTCTTTTTCTGTATCTCTCAAATAACCTTTCGCTTATCTTAATCCATACCCAATTTGGAAACACTTCACATATAGAAACATAATTGGTCTGTTCTGCACAAAACCCATGTCTTTTATTTTCGAGATTCATCTTCATTTTCCTGAAGCATCTAATGAAAAATCGTCACTTTTTATTCTAGCGAATTTCTATGTTCTTTGTTTTTGTATCTCCTTGTCTAATCCGTAATGTATTCTCTAGCTTCTGGTTTCATAGACCGGTTTTTCCATAGACTGAGCCAACTCTATGAGCTCTGATACCACTGTAATATTCCAAATATGAAAACGATAGTTATATAAGCAAAGAAAACAATAATGTCGGAATATTAAAACACCATAAAATAAACCAGAAAGAGTTGATCCATTTTATTAATAAGAAGGTGTAATACAAGTACAATAGTGCTAAAAAACAGTAGCACTCAAGACAACAGAGATGGCTAGAGTGACCCTCAAGTCCTCCCACTGAAAACACTCCTTAATTGCTGCTCTGTTGGAGACCCTACTGTGTTTCCCCTGTTAGAAATGTTTGGAATATAACTACTAGATGAAAAGGGGTGCATAGATAAGGTTGTTCCGGTGCTCGGAAAAAAATTGGATTTGGAATCCAGACTCTATGATGAAAACCCAGAAAAACCTAGAAAGGATTTCTGGAAATGACAATAGCTGAAAATGCAGCCATGGGGCTTATTTATGCACATCAGTTGGGAGACTGCTGGGAGGTGGTTGAACTGATGAGAAATATGTTGTTACTCATCCCAATCAACTTTTCAAATGAAGAGCTACTCCCCTTACTAAATTCCAAGCTAAAAAACTTGGGTTATTTCTCCTCCAATAGATCTGCCCTCTTGGATTTTGCAATTCCTGAAGGATACTGCGCTGCTGATAGAGGATGAAGATTCGCTTGATGCCTAATGATGAAATGCAACTCAAGAACCTTTCCTGAGTGGACTCTCGAAGTCCCCCGAGGATAAGGGTGGGATTTCCACTTGGAAACACCCATGTGCTAAATAACACAACAGATTTTTATAAACAGCTGAAGCGTGCAAAAAGTCATAAAGACAATACATAAAAAATATTCAGAATGCTCTTTATGGCTATCGTCCCTTCCTTATATGCTTGTGATCTTAATGGAATGTATTTTTTTTGATGTGCTAAGTATCCAAACAGTAATTAAATTGTGTGCATAAATTTTACTGAAGTTTACAGGTGAAACAAATGGTTTTATCTTAGTTAAACAGATTTCTGTGTGAGGTTAAAGCATGTAAATTGCTTGTACAACACTGTACAATAGTAAATAACGGAGAATCAAACATCACATGTAATAATTCTCAGGAAATTTGGTGAAGTAGTTCACCCCTCTTGGGCTACATCTGCTGGTCCAACTCCCAATGGCATGTCCCTCATATCTTATTGCCCAAAAATGGTAAATACATGTGAATAAAAGCCTCAAATGGCTATTCTCTCTCAAAAAAATTTTTAGAATTCTTGAATTAGCCGGGAATGACTATTCATTTGCAGAAAACAAAGAATGGATGCTCAATACACTAAAAACACCCTAGTGGCCCTGATGGCTCCTTGACCTCTCCTGAAGCTAAACTTGCACAAGATGACCTTTTATGGTTCTGACACCTCTGCAAATGTGTTCAGACTTTCGAGAATACAAAAAAATTACTATTCAGACATCCAAATTGGTTGAAAATCCAAGGGTTATGGCCAAAATAAGAAACTGCCCAATATCCCTTAAAAAACTCCACTAAATGTGGAGGAACTCCAGATAGGTCCGCCAGATTAGCACCTGCCGCAGTAAATGTAATTTCTGCCAAATGTTACTACCGAAACTGGGGGTTAAATTAAATTTTGCGGTTGGGCATGTGACTGCCCCCGCACTGACCATCGGAACATCCATTTGCAAAAACTGTGACATTAAATGCCGCCATGTGAACATTTGACGTGCTAACTATCAGGGTGGTGTTTGTATAGCGCCATGGTTACAAATTTTGGGTCATATGGTGGGGGTTGGCCCCCTGTTCCACTAGTTGTAAATAAACGAATCTTTAAATATACACTACCACCTTGACATGTTAAGAACCAACAGCATCCCGACTGGTCGGGCGCTATGCTCATGGGCGGGAGGTCTTGCGTTCAATACCCACCAAATCCAAAAATTTTATAGTAACGTCGCTTGAACTTTGGCCTGGGGCCACGTTGAAGCCTTTGGGTAGGCCATGTGGTGCCCATTGATAGGGCCAAATAAAATTTAATATATGAAAAAAAAAATAATTTTTTTTTTTATATAAAGTCAAAATGGTCAAAGGTCTAGTTTTTGGATTTTACTGGGAATTTCAAACCTTTATAAATTCTACATACGACCTATGTTTTGCAAACCATTCACGGTGCCAGAATCACAGCGACGAGACCTTTCCAGTCACTCATGTTGCAAATACTTCCGGGCACTTTCATTTTTGAGCATTTTTGAGAAATGGACATGATCTCCTAATCACACCTCCCCATTGGGAAGCTTTTGGACCCCAAAAGCCTTCAATTACCTGTTCAGAATATGAGGGTACAACTCCCTCACCTTTTCCATTTCCATCCATCTTGCCTTACTTGGTTTGTTTCCCTTAAGCCCAATCCGAAGATAATCGACACTTCCTCTCTTAGAAGTGTGTGTCCTCCTGTCAAGGATGGCATCCTCCTTGAGCTCGTCTAGAAACTCTGGCGAGAAATATTCTATTGATGGCAGCTGAATGTCACTCCCTTGATCAACAATCAATGGAGGCTCATACAAACATAAATTATCCACATTGACAATGGAATACATTTGCATATATGAAGGCAAGCCAAGTTGAAATGCATTATTACCAACTTGTTTAACAATCTTGAATGGACCATAATGAATAGGCTTCAACCTTTTACCTTCTCCTTGTAGTCTTTCTTTGCTAATGCGAAACCATACCTCGTCACCTTCTTGGAACTTGTGATCAACTCTATGATTGTCATGCCTCTCCTTGTATTTTCTTTGACTTTTTTCAAGTTGTTCTTGAACTTGCTGATGAATAAGCTGAATTCGCTCAATGAACATGTGAGCTTTGTCAATGTCACTATTCCCATCAATGGCAACACCCTTCTCAAGAATGAAATCTAGAGGTGACTTTGGAAAATACCCAAAACATGCTTCAAAAGGTGAAGTATTTGTAAAAGAGTGCTTGGCCCAGTTGTAAGCATGTTGAATGTAATGCAGATGCTCATCTCACTACTTAAGATGCTTGTTGCAATAACCTCTCAAAAGATGCATAATGGTTCTGTTCACTACCTTGGTTTGGCCATCTGTTTGCGGATGAAAAACAATACTCTTTTTCAACTTGGTGTCCATCATCTTCCATAGAATGGACCAAAAATTCCAAAAAAATCTGGAATCAATGTCACAAACAATAGAAGTAGGCAAACCATAATGAACCCATACATGTTGAAAATATAATTCAGAGTTTTTTCAGCAGTAATATATTTACTACATGGCATAAGAATACACATCTTGTTGAATCTATCAACTACTACATAAAGATAATCATGCTACTTTCTAGACATAGGTAGACCTCCAACAAAGTCCATAGAAACACTTTCCCATGGCCTTGATGGTATTGGTAATGGAATATATAACCCAAGATTTCTATTGCTAGGCTTGCTTATAGCACATAATGAACAACCTCTAATGAAACGTGAAACACTATCTACCATGCAAGGCCAATAACAATACCAGTGTAAATGTGCCAACATTTTGTTTACCCCGAAATGTCCAGCAACAAGATAAGAATGAGCTTCTCTCATGACACTTAGTCTCTCTCCTTGTGGTATACACAGCTTGCCCAAATGAAACAACACATTTTTATGCATGTGATAATCATTCTCTTCAACTTGATTCCCTTCACTCAAGTTAGCATGCACATCCTTAAAATCAACATCTGATGCATACTGTTCTATGTAACTCTCATGTACAATAGAATCATTCTTATGCAAAGTAGAAGCACTAATAATAGGCCTTGAAAAAATATCAACAACTTTATTGAAAATACCTTTCCTCTACCTTATTACCAAGTGAAATTGTTGTAGGAAACCCATCCATCTGAAATGACGTGATTGCTGCAATTTACTTTGCGACTACAAGTATTGTAATGGTTGATGATTGGTATGTACAAGTGTCTCTTTACCCATCAAATAGTGTTTCCACTTTTTTACACTTTCATCCAACGCATACAACTCCTTATAATATGTAGGATAATTAACTACAGAACCATTAAATGTCTCAGAATGAAAAGTGATAGGCTTACCATGCTGTAAGAGAACTGCACCCGTGACATAATCAATAGCATCGGTCTGAATCTTGAATTGTTGTCTCAAGTCTGGTAAATCAAGGACTGGAGATGAACTGATCTTCTCTTTCAAATATTCAAAAGCTTTTTGTTGTTTTCCTACCCATTGGAAATCACAATTCACACTTGTCACTACATGCATAGGAGCTGCTATGGTAGAAAAGTTAGCAATAAAATTTCTCCAGTATTGAGCTACACGCAAAAAACTTCTTACCTCTATAATGGATTTGGGAGTAGGCCAATTCACAATGGCTTCTACCTTATAAGGATAAATTATCAATGCACCTCCTCCTAGAATATGTCCCAAATAAACCAAAGAAGTCTTTTCAAATTTTCACTTAGATATCTTAAAAAATAATTTCTCTTTCCTCAAAACATCAAGTGCTTTCTTAACATGCATAACATGCTCTTATCTAGTCTTGTTGAAAATCAAGATGTCATCTAAGTATACTATAAAAAAATCATCAAGTAATGGATGCAAAAAATCATCCATAACACGCATGAAAGTTGCAGGTGCATTACATAAACCAAAAGGCATAACTAGCCACTCAAAGAGTCCTTGTTTGGTTTTGAATGTAGTCTTCCAAATATCACTTTATGCAATTATAACTTGATGGTATCCACTACGTAACTCTAACTTAGTGAAAAATTTATCATTTTTCATCTGATCTAACAAATCGCCTATCCTTGGGAGTGGGTAACAATTTTTTACCGTAATCTTGTTCAAAGTTATGAAGTCCACACACATACGCCAAGTTCCATATTTCTTTGGAATCAACACTATCGGTGACCCACATGGCGAAGTTCTTGGTCTTATGAGTCCCTTGTCCAACAAGTCTTTACTTTTCCTCTTTATTTCAACATTCTCCATGATAGACATGCAGTACATGCCTATGTTTGAAAGAGGACAATCTTGTTGCAACTGAATCTCATGTTGAATCTCCCTTTTAGGAGGAAAACCTGTTGGTTCCTGAAACATCTCATGATGTGCATCAACTACATCATATAAATCTAATTTTAACTTTGGATCACAATCTTTAAATAACTCATGATTCACACTAGCTTTATGCTTAATCATAAGAAGTACGAAACTCTTACTAGAATTCACTAGCCTTTTTACCTGTCCAGCATTTACCATCGCAATGTTTGTCTTGTTGCGATGTGCTCTAACAATAAACTCCTTGTCATATTTTAATAGATGATACTTTTTCTCATGGCGATAGAAGATAACTTTCCTGTCTTATAAGTAAGGACTTCCCAAAAAAATTCCTAAAATATCAAGCGGAACAACATCTAATTCAACCGTGTCAATAAAAGGTGCAGTAATTGCAAAGCGCAATATACACTTCTTTGAAACCTGTAAATTTGCATCCTTACAAATCCAACCAAGTGGATATGGTTTTGGATGTGGAATAGTCTCAAGATTTAGTTGCTAGACTAAGTCTTTAGAGATAAGGTTTGCTTCTGACCCACTGTCAAACAACGTGTCAATTTTTGTATGTTTTGAAATAACCCTCACATGAAACAATTCAATTCTTTCTTCTTCGTTTGGAGCTTGTACATGACAGTTTGAAGTACTAGTACTTGGTTTAGTTTCAGTATATTTTCCCTTCATGTTCTTCAAAGCCATGGCTATAATTTTAGTTTCGTCACTTGAATCATCACCTAAGTCTTGTTGTGTAGTAGTAGCTGCAGTTTTATGCTTCCCTTTGTTTTTGTTAAATTGAGTTTTTTTTTTTTTTTGGGATGTAACTTACAATTTTTCTCTTCGTGGGCTTCTCTTGAATAGTGTTTACAAACCACTTTCTCTCCCTCTTTCTTGACAAATGCATTTTTTTTGCCTTTTCCTTTTGAGTATTTATCTTTGTTTTTCCCCTTGAAAGGCTTGTTCCTACCCTCTTCAAAAGTGTTTTTCCCTCTAGCCTCTAAATGTGTGGCTTGAACACAAACCTCATCTAGACTACTAGGATTGAACATAAGGATAGCATGTCTAAGGTAGTTGTGTAAGCCTCCTATGTACTTTAGCAAAGTGTCTTGACTCTACAAATCTACCCCTAATAAGAGATCTCTTCTCCTAAATTCTTTGGTGTAGTCTTGTACATTTTGTCCCTTAAGTTGGCTGAAATTTTTCCAATTCATGATAGCTTTTTGTAAATGAGCTAATGGATACAACTGTTGTTTTATTGCAGTAATGAAATTAGCCCATGATAAAATAATCTTACCATGTTTTTTAATCTCTTCCTTTGTCTTAGCTTCCCACCAAACAAGTGTTGCACCTTCCATTCTCAAATAAGCTAGCTGAATTTTAGTGTCGTCATCATCAAGGTTTTGGATTCTCAAATAAACCTCCAATTGCCTAATCCAATTGTCAAGTTTTTCTGCATTGACTTCACCATTAAACAGTGGCAATTCAAACTTAACATAAAATTTTAAAAAAGGACTTTTACTAGTGTTATTTGGCTTTTGAGATTGATTCACCGAAGTAGAGGATGGTGATGATGAGGATGAAGATGGTGGATCTCCATTTCTTCCATTTCCCTGTTAAAACCTTAGTTAAACTGGGGGGGGGGGGTGAATCATTTTAACACATTCATGAATTTTTTTAAACTTTCAATTGAACTCAATTACACTTTATCTTCATGATCAACTTTATATGTGAACAATCTTAATATACAAACATAAGTGTTAAGATAATGTAACAGCAGACTTATTATGAGAGCAGCAAGTATTAAGCAGATTGAATAACCACATCAACACATAAACATCACACACAGAGACAACAGATATAAGTGGAAACCCATAAAGGGAGAAAACCACATCTTGTTATTGTTGTGATGCAAAGGCAAGCTCCAACTCCCTCTCACCACTAATTTTCTATAGGCACCAACCTACATGAGGCTCCAACCTCAATTCTTCAAGCTACAACTTGCAAGGAAGCTCCAGCTTCCTTACTTTTTCATAAGAGAAACACTTGCTGATTTACCTTGGATATCAGCTCTGTTCTGTACCCTTTTTTTTAACTACTGTCCTCCAATCTTCATATCTGATTTATTTATTTCATCTGGTTCAATTCTGCATTCTCCTTTCTTTTTCTAGCTTGTTCAGAAAAATGTATTCATTTCAACTTTATAGTGGGATTTTGTCTTTCTTCAGAGACTTGCCAAATTACATCACAAACAATGTAAAAACAATTAAAAACCATTTTATTCAATTATAGTATATATTCCAAATCCATTCAACAACTCTGCTTAATCTATCTTCTCTCACAGTCTACATTTGCTATCTCTGTATTTTTTCATTTTTGCATTTTCCTTGTTCATTGCAGTTGTATAACTGCTGTATATATAAAAATATTTTAATACAACACAACCAACTCTCGGCATTACATTTAAAAAAAAAAATTAACAATAGAAAACACCCTTTCGGGCCCACTTCCTCATATCAAAATCTATTGTGTAAAGGTTCTGGCGTATGTTAAACCAACAATAAGTCTCCGCCCAGCACACACACACACACACACACACACACACACACACACACACATATATATATATATATATATATATATTACCATGTCCAAACCACAGCAGTGTAATATTTTCTCGGGCCCACATATATAAATCAGTTCTCTTCATTATTCTTCATCGCCTTGGTTTAAACCCAAAATCCATTTAACTTCAGGAACAAAAACCTTTTCGATCAAATAGTCAAGTCCACCTCCAGTGAGTATTATAAATACTTTCTCAT
Organism: Pinus albicaulis; assembly: GCA_034641835.2. Lineage (NCBI taxonomy): Eukaryota > Viridiplantae > Streptophyta > Pinopsida > Pinales > Pinaceae > Pinus > Pinus albicaulis. Next base: position 981,737,126 of record CM076581.1, read on the forward strand.
AAGACAACAACCCATAGTATACTTATTCAAAACAATATTCGAATGTTACAATGAAACCAATTGCATATTCATTTAATTTGACCTCCATAACTTTGATAGTAGTAAAAGAGGGTTCCACATTTACCGGCATATTCATCAACCTTTCGATTAAATAATCCTCCACGCCTTAATCCTTTTTGCACGGCCAAAAAGTGCTTTTCTTCTTATAAATATACATATGGACAATTAATATTACAAATCCCGACATCAACAAATACCGAACACAGACCTTGGCCAAACCATATAATTCATATATTAAGGTCCTATATAATCCTTCGATTTTATTTAAAACCAAAGGCCCGATATATCATACATCCAACCATAATATATAAATGTCAACACACACACACACACACACACACACACACACACACACACACATATATATATATATATTCCGATCACCTTATGCACATGTTATAATACGCTCGCATATAGTTCATTATATAACATTTGGTCTTTATATATATATATATATATATATATATATATATATATATATACTCCCCAAAACAAATGATATAGTTTCGGGCCCACAGGATCTACCTTATCATCGAATGTCTACCTTGTCAAATGACGGTTAGAAACACGTCGCGTTCCAAACTCCAATCGGGTGCACATCCGATGGCAATCGCATAACTAACATGCCCGCGTGTTAATTCACCATAATCACACGATGAAAAGTGTTCCGGTAGTTAAACTACCCCTTGCATCCGATGGTTGTGAGCTCATCGCTCCTAAAACCTCAATCCAACGATCCTTAACAAGTTTTGCGTTTTTTATTGATACGAACATTAACACGTAAAGATTGTGCGAAAAAAGTTTTTTTACAAAACCGCCTTAGGACACGTATTGATTAAAGACATAGATCACATTCAAAATGAAAAATCCACTTACCACTTTTGACACCTCACGATAAACACTGTTACCGATGAAATAGGTAACCGCACTGTTACCTACTTTTTTTTGGTAGCATAAAAAGCACCTGATTTTGAAAAGTGGTGATGCAGAATCACCTTCTTCTTCTTTTTTAGCACATTTTTGACACTAATATTTTTATTTATGAAGTATGAATATTTGTTTTAAAATGTTAGTGATTTTCATGCTAATTTTGAAACGTATTGATGCAGCATCAACTTTTTTTTTTAGAGCGGTGATTTTCATGCTAATTTTGAAATGTATTGATGCAACATCAACCTTTTTTTTTAGAGTTGTGATTTTCATGTTGGTAATAAAACAAAAAACTTTGATAATATATATATATATATATATATATATATATATATATATATATATATATATATATATATATATATATATATATATATATATATATATATATATATATATACAATAAAAAAAACCAATAAAAATGTAAAAAAAAAACAAAATTAACTAGTAAAAAAAAAAAAAAATTATATCAAAAGAAATGACAAAATTTGAAAAAAAACACATAATTTAAAGAAAAAAACAAAAATTAACAAAAAAAATAAAAAAAATCATCAAAAACATTTTTTTCTAAGTTATTAAAAAAATCCATATAATTTAAAAAAAAAAAAATTAAATAGAAAATTTACAAATAATTTAAATTACAAAATTAAAATTTAGATTAAAAAAATAAAATACAAAAAAAAAAAATTAAATTAAAAAAATAATAATAATAAGAAAGCAAAAATACAAATTTTAAAATTAACAAAAAAAAACAAATTAAAAACAAAATTTAAAATTGAAAAAGAAAATTAAAATAAAAGAATTATAATTAAAAAAACTATCATTAAAAAACAAAAAAAAATGAAAAAAACCACTTGCAAATAATTAAAAAACAAATATCCATAAATTTACTGTTTTTTTTAATGAAACAATTTATAAATTTTAAAAATGAAAAACCAAATAAACTAAAGGATTAAAAAAAAAATTAAATTAAATTAAAATTTAATAAATTTAATGAATAAATTTTAAATTTAAAAAAAATAATTAATCTAAAATATTAAATTAAAAAAAAAAAATTAAAAAAAAAAAACAAAAAAATTAAAACAAATTAAATTTAAAATAAAAAATTTGAATTTAAAAAATAAAAAACTTAAAAAAAATTTGAATTTAAAAAAAATAAAAAAATAAATCAAATTAAAAAAAATAAAAAATAAAAAGAATTTTTTGATCATGATGGCGTCGCCATTCGGCCTCCCGCCCAGGTGGTAGCGGAGGCCGGGCGGGGTGGTAGCAGATGTAGCGGCTGGCCTCCACCGCCACCTGGGCGAGAGGCCGATTCTAGGAAATCGCCCTCGCGCTGCGGGAGGCCGCTTCCAGGAATCGTCCTCCCGCCGCGGGAGGCCGATTCCGGGAATCGCCCTGAGGCCAATTCCGGGTATCGCCCTCCCGCTGCGAGAGGGTGGTTCCCGAAATCTGTCTCTCGCCGTGGGAGGGCGATTCCCGGAATCGCCCTGAGGTTGATTCCCGGAATCGCCCTGAGGTTGATTCCGGGAATCGCCCTCCCGGAGGCTGATTCCGGGGATCGCCCTCTGGAGGTTGATTCCGAGAATCGCCCTCTCGCGTCATGAGAGGGCGATTCTGGGAATCGCCCTCCCGTGACGCGGGAGGCCGATTCCGGGAATCGCCCTCCCGCTGCGGGAGGCCGATTCCGTGAATCGCCCTCCCGCGTCGCGGGAGGGCGATTCTCGGAATCAGCCTCTCGCCGTGGGAGGGTGATTTCCAGAATCGACCTTAGGGCGATTCCCCGAATCGGCCTCCCGCTTAGTGGTCGGACTCCACCGTCACCTGGGCGGGAGGCTGATTGGCAGCGCCACCACGATCAAAAACCGTGGGAGGGTGATTCCCAGAATCAGCCTCTTGTCGTGGGAGGGCGATTCCCGGAATTGGCCTTAGGGCGATTCCCAGAATCGGCCTCCCGCTTAGCAGCCGGACTCTGCCATCACCTGGGCGGGAGACTGATTGGCGGTGCCACCACGATCAAAAAATTCTTTTTTATTTTTTAATTTTTTAAATTTTTAATATATTTTTTTTTAATTTATTTTTAATTCAAAAATTTGTTTTTTTTTTTTAATTTTTTTTATTTTATTTGAAATTTAATTTGTTTTGTTTTTTTTTTAATTTTTTTTAATAATTTTTTTTCTAAATTATATTAATAATTTTTATTAAATTTTGTTTTTTTTTTTTTTTTTTTTTAATTTAATTGATTTTTTTTTTAAATTCATATATATTTTTTTTATTAAATTTATGTTTATTTTTTCATTTAATTTTTTAAAATTTAGTAAATTTTGTATTTTTTTTTTTAATTTTATTTGAATTTAATATTTTTTAAATTTTTTATTATAATTTGTTTAATTACATAAAATTTTTATATATATATTTTTTTATTTCAATTAAAATTGTGTATTTAAAATTAGATTTTTTTTTTTTTTTTTAATTTAATATTAAATTTATTTAAACTTAATATTTTCAAATTAATTTGTTTTTAATTTTATTTTTTATTTAATATATTTTATTTAATTTATTTTTTTCGATTTTTCAATTTTAATTGATTTTTAAAGTTATTTAACTTTTTTATTTTAACAATGTTTTTTTTTTTAAATTTTTTTTTAATTTTTTGTGTTTAAAATTTAATTTTTATTTCAAAATTTATTTGTTTATTCGTTTATTTATTAAAATTTAATATATTTATATATATATATATATATATATATATATATATATATATATATATATATATATATTTTATTTTTTATAATTTAAATTTAATATATTTTTTAAAATCTATTTGTTTTTTTAATATATATTTCTTTAAATTTAATATTTTTATTGTATTTTTTTCATTTTTTATTTTTAATTAATTTTTCATTTTTTTACTTTTAATTTCAATAATGTTTTTTTTTTTTTATTTTTTTTTTTTTTAAGTTTTAAATTTATTAAAATTTAATACATTTCTTTAAATTTAATTTTTTTTTTTTAATTTAATAAACATTTTCTTTTTCTTTTTTAAATTTAATTTCTATATTTTATTTTTTATAATTTCTTTCTTTTTTTAACTTGTTTTTCTTTTTAATTTAATATTTTTATTTTGTTTTTATTTTTATTTTTTTATTTCTATATATTTTGAAATTTTAATCTTTAAATTTTTTTTATTTTTTATTTTTTCTTAAATTTTAGGTTTTTTTTAATGTTTGAATTAAAATTTTTATTTTGTTTTTATTTTTATTTTTTTATTCCTATATATTTTTTAATTTTAAGCTTTAAAATGTTTTTATTTTTTAAATTTATTTTTTTTCTTAAATTTTAGGTTTTTTTTAATGTTTGAATTTTAAAAATTAAAAAATGTTATTTCTATTTTTAAAAATGTCAAAAATATGACAATTTTTTTTTTTTTGTTATTCCAGCGTCAACTGGTTTTGTTTTGAGGGTGTTTTTTCAATCCTTTTTGCAAGAAACAATTTTGTTTTTAGCATAATTTTATAAAATGTTGAAATTTGACCTTAAAAAAAAACTAAGTGCGTTCTCGAATACACTTTTTTTTTTTGTTTTTGGCGTGTTTTTTCATGTTTTTTGAGTCTTTTGGGGCTAGAGTTCCCGTTTTGAGGTCAGGTTACCTATTTCATCGATAATAGTGTTGATACTACCGGTTTTCTTACCTTTTGTTTTACTGTTCACGATTAGGGTTCCGCTTACATTCATGGTTCCGCTTCATCACATTTAACTCTGTGGTTTCATTAACGCTCTCTATTATATATTCGTTCTTAATATAGGGTAACTGCTTCCACAATTAATTATTCTTTAACCTAAACAGAGTTCAGCGCGGGGTTAGATAAGTTCAATAGTCTGGTGTCGCCATTACTTATGTTATCCACCCAAAAAGAACCAAATTTCATTTGCTCCTATCAAGACTTCCCTACCGGATTTCTATGCAGACAGTTTTTGAACAACCCATTTATTCAAATGCGTGCCATTCACGATAGGTATTTGTAATACAGATACCTATCGATTAATAACTCAATCGATTATGATTCACTTCTATTGATTTCAATACTAGAAATAAAACTCGATGCCAGGCCATTTATACGGAGATTTAATGTGTTTAAACAGATAGGGTCCACTATTGCATATGCCGAAATTACAGGGTAAACCTTTCTAGTTCCTCTGGGTTCCACATAGCCATTTTCATCAGTCACATGTAAAAACCCAAAAATGACCCCTTACATAGAGCTTTCACCGTGCACAAGTTCTCACATAAATTCTTATTGAAGGTTACGCCAACAATGTTTATATAATGCTTAAACAATTCATTTCATCTACACAATGAAATTTACTTGCAGTACTCTTCCTGTCCTTGGCCTGATCTTCAGAATCAATGGCCCTTTCGACCTCTTACTATGTTCCTAGTTCTCCAGGTCTATTTTGATGCCATGTCTCTGTATTCTTGGTGTCACTGTAAATAAAATCTCCCGCTGCCCTTTTTCTATCTTCTACTTTGCCTCTGCCGATGTATTCTCCTTTGCCTCTGCTGTTGTCTTCTCCTTTCCCTCTGCTGCTGACTTTGTCATCTCCTTTTCCATCAATGAAAACATTTCTAACAGTCTCCCCCTTTGGCATTGATGGCAATACATCACTCTGCTTGGCTTGTTTAACATATTCTATGTCTGTAGCTTTTACTCTCCCTTTGACATCAATGGCAAGGGGTTGATATTCTGATCTTAAGGACCTGTTCCATGCTCTTTGTGGCATTCCTTGTGAACTAATCTCCCCCTGGAATGATGTTTTCTTTTCTGTTCTCCCCCTGAAACGATGCTTTCTCTTCATATTAGAGAGTAGCATCTACAGACACTACCCCTAGTCTATCTCTCAAATATTCAAATGGTTCTCTAGCAAGAGGTTTTGTAAATATATATGCTGTCTGTTCTTTTGTTGGCACATATTCCAACTTCACTACCTTCTAAGCTACTTGTTCTCTGAGAAAATGATACTTGATTGGAATATGTTTAGTTTTTGAATGAAGCACAGGATTTTTTGATATGCTTATTGCACTTGTATTATCACATTTGATAGAGATAGGTTCATCAAAGCTTACCTTCATGTCTTGGAGGGTTTGTTTCATCCACATGACTTGTGTGAAACATGTTGTTGCTGCTATGTATTCTGCTTCTGCTGTAGATAGAGAGATAGAAGTTTGTTTCTTGCTTAGCCATGCCACCAGACTTTCTCCTAAATAGAATGCACCTCTAGTTGTGCTTTTCCTGTCATCAACATAGCTGGCCCAATCTGCATCTGTATCTGCTCTCAAAATGAAGTTTTTTCCTTTTGAATACCATAGCCCATGATGTGCAGTCCCTTGTAGATATCTGAATATTCTTTTAACTGCTAGTAAGTGATTTTGTTTTGGTGTTGCTTGATATCTTGCCACAAGTCCTACAGCCAGCACAATGTCTAGTATGGAAGCTATTAGGTATAGCAAACTTCCAACCATGGATCTGTAAAGTTTTTGATCTATTTCAGTTGTTCCATCATCTGCACAAAGCTTGCATCCAGTAGTCATGGGAGTTGACACAGGTTTGCAGTCTTCCATTTTGAATCTTTTCAGCATCTCTTTTAAGTATTTTCTTGTGAGATAAATGTGCCTGTGTTCTTTTGTTGAATTTGAAGTCCTAAATAGAAGGTGAGCTCTCCAATCATAGACATCTCAAACTCTGATTCCATCTCTTCAACAAATCCTTTTGTTAACTCATCTTTGCTGCTTCCAAACATGATATCATCTACATACACTACTACAATCAGAAGTTCATTTTCATTTGCTTTTATGTACAAATTGTCGTCTACTCCTCCTTTCTTGAACCCTTTTTTTTGAAAGTATTTGTCCAGTCTTGAATACCATGCTCAAGGATCTTGTTTCAGCCCATATAATTCTTTCTTTAATCTGCACACATAGTCTTCATTATCTATTAAGGAGAACCCTTCTGGTTGTTACATATAGACTTCTTCCTCTAAATCTCCATTCAGGAAGGCAGACTTCACGTCCATTTGATATACCTTGAAGTCATGGTAGCAAGAAAAAGCTAGAAACAGTCTGATAGCTTCCATTATGGCTACAGGAGCAAATGTTTTATCATAATCAAGACCTTCAACCTATGAATATCCCTTGCACACAAGTCTGGATTTATTTCTAATTACCTGTCCTTGTTCATTCATCTTATTCTTGAATACCCATTTTAAGCTAATGACATTTTTCTCACTGGGTCTTGGAACTAGTTCCCAAGTGTTGTTCTTCTCAATTTGGTCCAATTCTTCATTCATAGCATTCACCCAATGTTTGTCTTTACTGGCTTCTTCAAACTTCTTTGTCTCTATTTGTGATAACATTTCTAGGTATACCTCTTCTGTCTCTTCAGTTAGATGTCTTCTTTTCTGTACACCTACACTCTTGTCCCCAATAATTTGATCTTCTGGATGGTTCTTTTGAGTGTATCTTGCGGGACCTTTTGATCTCAGTTCAGTATCTTCTGTTGTCTTTCTTATTTCATCATCATCTTGATTCTCTTCTTCATAATCTTCTGGAGAATTGCTACAATTTGTACTTCTTGTCTTGTCTGATAGTTCTTCATCAAATCTTACATCAATACTTTCCACAATTTTTTGAAGTATTTTGTTGTAGCACCTGTAACCTTTACTCTTGGATGCATATCCTAAAAATATCCCTTCATCTGCTCTTGCATCAAACTTTCCCAGATTTTCATCATTATTTTTTATGAAACACTTACTTCCAAAGACTCCAAAGTGCTTGATGGATGCTGGTTTACCATACCATAGTTCATAAGGAGTCTTGTCATTGTTTGGTCTTAAATGAGCTTTGTTTAGGATATGCACAGCTGTGTGTACTGCTTCTGCCCAAAAGGTTTGAGGAATGTTACTTTCTTGCATCATGGCTCTTGAAATCTGTTGTACATACCTGTTTTGTCTCTTTTCCACTCCATTTTGCCGAGGTGTTCCTACAATTGTGAATTGTTGTTTTATCCCATGCTCGTTGCATAGGTCTGCAAAATCATAGTCTCTGAATTCACCTCCTCTATCTGATCTGATGCACTTTAGCTTGCATCTTGTTTGATTTTCTGCCAATGCCTTGAATATCTTGAATTTCTCAAGTGCTTCCGATTTGTATTTGAGAAATGCAACCCATGTCATTTTGGAAAAATCATCTATTATTAGCATGAAATAGGATTCTCCACTTGGTGTTTTAGTTCTTTAAGTTCCACACAGATCCATGTGAACAAGTTGAAGAGGTTTGCTTGTAGATAGCTTCTCTTTGGTTTTGAAGGATGTGTGGGTCTGCTTACCTAGCTGACAGGATTTACATATTGTATTTGAAGGTTTCTTTATGACTGGCATATCTCTGACTGCATTCTTTTTGCTTAGACTTATGATATGATCAAAGTTTAGGTGTCCCAATCTCCTATGCCATAACCATGACTCCTCAAATTTGTTAAGGCGACATGCTTCATTTTCTTCTTTCACTACGTAGACATTGCTTTCTATTCGAACACCTTTGATCAGGGTCTTTCCAGTGGTGCTTGATCTTAGTTCATAATCTTGTGCTCTAAAAAGAACCTTACAGCCTTGTGCTCTATGCTTGAAGCAAATTTACTTTTTACCAAAACAATCACATAAACAATCAAGTAAAATGTTGATAGAACATACCAGTGGATCTATAGAAGACAAACCAAAAACAAAAAAATGTGGTGGTGCATTACATCGGTCAAAAGGATGCTTCAACCAGCAAAGTCTCCTTGGTCAGCCAACCCAGCGTGTGTCACAACAGCCCTCAAAACAACCACATGGTCAACTCAAATTCAACCGCAGAAAAGCCAATGCTGCCCCAACGACAACAAGGATAGCAACAACGGCAGCAACAACGACAGCAACGGCTTCGTCCTTATTTCCCACGTGTGAACTGAACCTGCCTCCAAGGAGCTCGTACTAAATCAAAGGAGGAGATGATGTGTGAGGATGAGATGAGTGAAAAAGTCCTCCAATGTTGACTCTATTTATATCAATCACTGAGGTGTGTGACACATCTGCTAGGGGTGTAAAACCTTAAGGCTGACCTTTACACAAGCTGCAGCCTCTGATAAAGCCTCAGAACCAACAGAAGGAAAGGGCTCAATCTCAAAATCCAAATCGCTATCATCATCCAACGGTTGAGATTCATCTTCATAGTTGTCAGAAAGTGTTCCACGATAAGCTAGATGGCACCATAGCATCTGATATTCCCGCACATTGGTAATGCCAGTTGCAGTATTTTTCACAAGAGAATTCCAATCAATTTTTTCACTGCTGCATTTTGTTATTTCATGTAGGAGTGCTAGCACTGTTGTGGCATTATACCTGTGTAAAAGCAATGCCACATCCCCTTCTGTTATGATACCCTTTTGCTTCATGTCGTTTTCCGGCTGCTCCGCACCCTCCTAAAATTACTGCCGTGTGTAATGATCAGTTGCTTGTTTATGGCTGATCAATGGACTCAATCCCAATAACCAGTAAGTCAGGAGATTTAGAAAACTCAAGGTTCTCTAAAAAGAACCTTACATCCTTTATCACACATTTGACTAACACTTAGCAGATTTGCTTTCAACCCATCCACAAATAGTACATCCTGGGCTTTTCCTCTACCATTATCTAGACTGACTGAGCCTCTTCCTTTGATTTTTCCTACTTTATCATTGCCAAAAGTAACATTTCCATATTTCTTTTCATCAAAGGTTATAAACTTGCTTCTATCTCCAAACATATGCTTTGAGCAACCACTATCCAAATACCATTGGATTTTCAGATCTTGAGCTATTAAAGCCAAGTCACATTTATTCACCTTCTTTTTCCACTGCAAACATCCTCTTGTTTGGTACCTTTTCTGAGGTGATGAACCACATTCTCTGAGAGGACATTTGGAAGACATATGTCCACTTTTATTGCATACACAACATTTGAGTATATCTTTAGCAGAATTATAAGTATGAGTAAACTCTCCATGATTCATAAACCTCCTTGAGGTTTTGAACATCAGTCTTTGCCCATATTTTTTGCATTCTATGATTTTATGGCCAAATTCTTTACAGTAAAAACAATATCCATAAAAACAATTTGCATACCTGATGAAAGGTTGTTTTCTCCATTTTTTTGCTTGAGGAAAAATTTTCACTGTTTGCATCCTTTGTTGGTTTGTATTTATTCTTCTTGTATGACAATATGCAGCAATATGTCCCAGTTTGTGGTAGGCATAATAGGTGGCAATTTTCATAGGAGGAAAGAATCTCCTTTGATGGCTTCCAAATCTGACATATTCAGGAGTATATGAGCCCTTTTCAGTTGACAGTTTATTTATTTCATCCTTTTTCATTTGTGATTCCTTCTAATTTCTATCTAATTCATTGCAGATTTCTTTTTCTTTAGGAATCTTCTGAAATGCTTTGATATTCCCATCTGCTTTTAAAAAAATGATATTTTTGTTTTCTTTTTCTTTGCCTTTGCTTGATTCTCCTTCATAGCCTATCCCAGTTTTTATCAGAGGAGATCTTTGAGCATCTAGAATCTCATTCAACTTACCATAGCTTGTCATTTGAGAAGTATCTATTTTCCTCTGGGAATTTTCTAATTTCTTCCTTAAGCATACTACTTCTTCTTCCAAATTCTCTTGTTCCTGAGTTTTATCCTTGATTTTCTTAAGTAAAATATCTTCAACCTTCTTGGCTTCTTCAAGCTCTACTTTCAATTGAATGAGGACTTCTGAATTGTGTTCTTCTCTTACATATTTGAGGAGAATGTCTTTCTGTTTTCTACACTTCAGTTTGAGTCTGTCAATTTCCTCCAAGGCACTTCTTAGCTCCCCCTCAAGGTCCACTTCACCTTCTTCCTCATCTTCTAGAAGACATTCTTCCAACTCTTCTATAGCCATCAATACAAATTTAGATGTTCCTTCTTCACTTGAGAATTCAATTGAGTCTTCAGATGCATTGCTGTCTTGCTGAGCATAGAAAGATTTTCTGTTGAATCTCTTCCCTTTCCGCCAGTTCTTTGATATAGTTTTCTCTGATTCTTGAGTCTGATTCTTTGTTTTCTTATAAGGACACTTAGAAGCATAGTGTCCAACTCTTCCACAATTGAAACATTTAAATTGATGTTTACCTTTATATTTACCTGAGCCTTTATCCAAATTTTTGATAAATTTGGCCTCTTCTTCATCTGAGCAGGAACATATGTCTTATTTTTCTTATTTCTTCTTCTCTGTCTTAAAGGATGCCTCCCTTACATTTGACTTTCTCTGTGTCAGTCTCATCTCATAAGCTGTTAGTTTTCCAAGTAGCTGGTTCATGGTCAAGGTTTCCCAATCTATTGTTTCTTCTATTGTAGAGACCTTGGGATTAAAACTAGATGGCAAAGATCTTAGGATATTTTGAACAATTACACATTCTTGTATGGTTTCTCCTAGAGCTTTTATATTATTTACAATTTATTCAACCCTTAAAAAGAAACTAGCAATGTCTTCATCATCATTCATCTTTAAATTTTCAAACTAGGCTCTATAGACTTGAAGTTTGGCTGTCTTCACCTTTTTGTCTCCCTCATGAATATTTTCTGGAGTTTCCCACATTTATTTGGAAGTCTTGTTGTGCATTAATTTGATGAATTCTGCCTCACACAGTCCATTCAAGATTGCATTCATGGCCTTTGCATTAGCCACAAAATCTTGTTTGGTTTCTTTCTCTGAGACATTTTCCTTATGGTCATATCCAAATTCCACAGCAGCCCAAAATTCTTTGATTTTCCAGAAGGCATAATTTGCACCAGTGAAAAAAGGGGATTTGTTAGTTGAGGATCCTTCTTGAATATCCATCCTAGGGACCTAGGATCTCCTTTCAGTTGTTAAACTGCTACAAAAGGAACCGGCTCCGATACCAATTGTTAAAACCTTAGTTAAACTGAGAGGGGGGGATGAATCAGTTTAACACATTCATGAATTTTTTTAAACTTTCAATTGAACTCAATTACACTTTATCTTCATGATAAACTTTATATGTGAACAATCTTAATATAAAAACATAAGTGTTAAGATAATGTAACAACAGACTTATTATGAGAGCAGCAAGTATTAAGTAGATTGAATAACCACATCAACACATAAACATCACACACAGAAACAACAGATATAAGTGGAAACCCATAAATGGAGAAAACCACATCTTATTATTGTTGTGATGCAAAGGCAAGCTCCAACTCCCTCTCACCACTAATTTTCTGTAGGCACCAACCTACAGGAGGCTCCAACCTCAATTCTACAAGCTACAACTTGCAAAGAAGCTCCAACTCCCTTACTTTTTCATAAGAGAAACACTTGTTGATTTACCTTGGATATCAGCTCTGTTATGTACCCTTTTTTTTAACTACTGTCCTCCAATCTTCATATCTGATTTATTTATTTCATCTGCTTCAATTATGCATTCTCCTTTCTTTTTCCATCTTGTTCAGAAAAATGTATTCATTTCAACTTTACAGTGGGATTTTGCATTTCTTCAGAGAATTGCCAAATTACATCACAAACAATGTAAAAACAATTAAAAACCCTTTCATTCAATTACAGTATATATTCCAAATCCATTCAACAACTCTGCTTTTTCTATCTTCTCTCACAGTCTACATTTGATATCTCTATCTTTTTTCGTTTTTGCATTTTCCCTATTCATTGCAGTTGTATAACTGCTATATATATAACAATATTTTAACACAACACAACCAACTCTCAGCATTACATTAAAAAAAAAAAAAATTTAACAATAGAAAACACCCTTTCGGGCCCACTTCCTCATATCAAAATCTATTGTGTAAAGGTGTTGGCGTATGTTAAACCAATAATCAATCTCTGCCCAACACATATATTAATATATATATATATATATATATATATATATATATATATATATATATATATATATATATGTCAACATTTTACCATGTCCAAACCACAGCAGTGTAATATTTGCTCTAGCCCACATATATAAATCGGTTCTCTTCATTATTCTTCATTGCCTTGGTTTAAACCCAAAATCCATTTAACTTCAAGAACAAAAACCTTTTCGATCAAATAGTTGGGTCCACCTCTAGTGAGTATTATAAATACTTGCTCATAATACAACAACCCATAGTATACTTATTCAAAACAATATTCGAATGTTACAATGAAACCAATTGCATATTCATTTAATTTGACCTCCGTAACTTTGATAGTAGTAAAATAAGGTCCCACGTTTACCGGCATATTCATCAACCTTTCGATTAAATAATCCTACACGCCTAATCCTTTTTGCACAGCCAAAAATTGCTTTGCTTCTTATAAATATACATATGGACAATTAATATTACAAATCCCGACATCAACAAATACTGAACACAGACCTTGGCCAAAACATATAATTCATATATTAAGGTCCTATATAATCCTTCGATTTTCTTTAAAACCAAAGGCTTGATATATCATACATCCAACCATAATATATAAATGTCAACACACACACACACATATATATATATATATATATTCTGATCACCTTTTGCACATGTTATAATACTCATCGATTCATTATATAACATTCGATATATATATATATATATATATATATATATATATATATATATATATATATATATGTACATATATATATATATATATATATATATATATATATATATACTCCCCAAAACAAATGATATAGTTTTGGGCCCACAGGATCTACCTTATCATCCAACGTCTACCTTGTCATCCAACGGTTAGAAACACGTCGCATTCCAAACTCCAATTGGGTGCACATCCGACGACAATCGCATAACTAACATGCCTGCATGTTAATTCACCATAATCGCGCGCTGAACTAGGCCCCAGTAGTTAAACTACCCCTTTCACCAACGGTTGTGAGCTCATCGCTCCTCAAACCTCAATCCAACTATCCTTAACAAGTTTCGTGTTTTTTATTGATACGAACATTAACACATAAAGATTGTGCGAAAAAATTTGTTTTACAAAACCGCCTTAGGACACGTGTTGATTAAAGACATAGATCACGTTCGAAATGAAAAATCCGCTTACCACTTTTGACACCGCGCGATATTGCCGGTTTTCTTACCCCTGGTTTTACTTTTCACGATTAGGGTTCTGCTTACATTCATGGTTATGCTTCATCACATTTAACTTTGTGGTTTCATTAACGCGCTCTATTATATATTCGTTCTTAATATAGGGTAACTGCTTCCACAATTAATTATTCTTTGACCTAAACAGAGTTCAGTGCAGGGTTAGATAAGTTCAACAGTCTGGTGCCGCCATTACTTACATTCTCCACCCAAAAACAACCAAATTTCATTTGCTCCTATCGAGACTTCCCTACCGGATTTATATGCAAACAGTTTGTGAACAACCCATGTATTCAAATGCGTGCCATTCACGATAGGTATTTGTAATACAGGTACCTCCTCTGGAATTAATAACTCAATCGATTATGATTCACTTCTATTGATTTCAATATTGGAAATAAAATTGGATGCCATGCCATTTATACGGAGATTTAATGTGTTTAAACAGATAGGGTCCACTATTTCATATGCCGAAATTACAGGGTAAACCTTGCTAGTTCCTCTGGGTTCCACACAGCCATTTTCATCAGTCACATGTAAAAACCCCAAAATGACCCCTTACACAGAGCTTTCACCGTGCAGAATTTCTCACATAAATTCTTATTGAAGGTTACGCCAACAATGTCTATATAATGCTGAAATAATTCATTTCATCTACACAATGAAATTTACTTGCAGTACTCTTCCTGTCCTTGGCCTAATCTTCAGAATCGATGGCCCCTTCGACCTCTTACTCTATTCCTAGTTCTCCAGGTCTATTCTATTGCCCTGTCTCTGTATTCTTGGTGTCACTGTAAATAAACTCTCCTGCTACCCTTTTCTATCTTCTAATTTGCCTCTGTTGCTGACTTTGTCATCTCCTTTGCCATCAATGACAACATTTCTAACATTCCCTGCTTTGACTTATCTTCATCTTTCTTTCCTCCTGAAGATCCCTCTCCTTCCTTGTGAAGTTTAGACCCTTCTCCTTCAATTTTCTCATTTCTTTCTTGATAAAGAGCTCTCACCATTTCAGTCAAGTCAAGGAATGCTTTCCTGAACACTCTTTCTTCCTCCTTGGGATCAACTTCTTCAAGAATTTGTCCTTCTCCTGAAGTCATGCTTAGGGCTTCTTTTGACTCTCTTTGAGGTGAAATTGAAGGTGGAGATAATGGCACTCTTTCCCTCCTTGGCTGAGGATTGATTTGAGCTTTCACAAATTGACCTTCTCCTCTCTTAAGCTTTAGCCTAGTAAGAATTAAAACTCTTGCAAAATGTTAAACAAACTTTGCACGATAACAACACAGAGAGTAAAACTATAGCTCCAATACCAACTTGATCTTAATGGAATGTATTAGTTTTGTTGTGCTAAGTATCTAAACAATAATTAAATTGAATGCATAAAGTTTACTAAAGTTTGCAGGTGAAACAAATGGTTTTATCTTAGTTAAATAGATATCTTTGTGAGGTTAAAGCATGTAAATTTATTGTATAATAGTGTACAAAAGTAAATAATAGAGAATTAAACATCACATGTAACAATACTCAACAAATTTGATGAAGCATTTCACCCCTCCTGGGCTACATCTGTCGGTCCAGCTCTCAATGGCATGTCCCTCATATCTTATTGCTCAAAAAGCGTAAGTACATGTGAATAAAAGCCTCAAATGGTTGTTCTCTCTATAAAAACATCTTCAAAATTCTTGAATTATCTAGGAATGACTATTCATTTACATAAAACAGAGAATGGATGCTCAATACACTGAAAAGACCCTAGTGGCCCTAGTGGCTCCTTGACCTATCCTAAAGCTAAACCTAAAAAATATGACATCTAATGGCTCTGAAACCTCTACCAATGTATTCATACTGTTGAGAATACCAAAACTTGACTATTCATGCATCCAAATTGGTCGAAAATCCAAGGAGTTATGGCCAAAACAAGACAGTGCCCAATATCCCTTAAATAACTCCACTAAATGTGGAGGAACTCCAGATAGGTCTGCCAGATTAGCACCCACCACCGTAAATGTCGGTTCCACCAATTGTAACCGCCGATACTGGGGGTTAAATTAAATTTTGTGGTTGGGCATGTGACCACACCCACACTAACCGCCACAACATCCGTTTGCAAAAGATGTGACATTAGATGTCGCCATGTGAACATTTAATGTGCTAACCGTCGGAGTAATGTTTGTATAGCGCCATGGTTAGATATTTTGGGTCATATGGTGGGGGCTAGCCCCCTTTTCCCAAATAATCTTTAATATATGAAATTATTTTATTTTATTTTATATAAAGTCAAAATGGGTCAAAGGTCCAGTTTTTGAAGTTTACTGGGCTTTTCAAAGCTTCATAACTTTTTCATATGACCTATGTTTTGCGAACTGTTCATGGCACCTAAATCACAGTGATGAGACCTTTTCGGTCGCTTAGGTTGTAAACACTTCTGAGCACTTTCATTTTTGAGCATTTTTTAGCAATGGACATGATCTCCTGATTAGCTTCTAAGCCCTAACCCTCTTGGCCACAAAAAATAATGATGCTACAAACATGGCCACTAACATCCATTATGATTGTGCTGTCCTCCATTTTCTCCACTATCTCCATGAATACGTTGTTTATTTTGTCAAATTGACCCCATTCACATGCATTAACCCACATTCACACCAAGAAGTGGTTTATTCATCTTGACCCCATCTTGATTCATTGATCCACATTCATATTAAGAAGTGGTTTTATTCCTACTAAAGGCATTTATGGGTCCCTCTACCCTCTTATTTATTTATTAATTAAGGAAGAAAAAAATTAATATTATAATTAGCCAAAAGCTAAATTATGAATATTACAATATCCCCCTCAAACGACACATATTTGAGGATCAACGGAGAATTGATATAATACTGAACCTTATCTAGGTCCTTTGGGACCTTCACAGATGCTTTTCACGACACCACATACGTGGGAATTCGTGAGACTGGATATACCTCCTTGATAACGTCTTCCTCCATAGATACTTCGGGTGTATCAGCCATAGGTATCTTCTAGCATTCTGCAGGGGTCGACCTAGGCTTCAAGGTCTTCTAGCACGATGAATTTTGGAACCCTAAAGACTGACCCTTCTTAGATTTCTATGGTTGGGTCGCAAGTGCAGGGGTTTTAACAGCCTGCATAGGGGTTTCATCGACCTACATCGCAGATGGGGTAGATTCGGTAGCTATCATACTTGGAGGGATCAAATAACCCAACCCCCGCTGGTGCAACGTCTCATAGAATAGAGGGTTGATGTCAAACATAAGCTTCAGAAAACACAATGATAACACTGTGCATAAATCACTTTGAAAGAAAAGGGAACTATTGTGACCCTTCTTGTCATATTTATAGTGTTGGCGTGGCTTAAAATATATCATGTGCATTGATGTAGCCTCATAAATGCTAAAACGGTTCCAAATCTAGCATAATATCCTCATTAAATGCAGTTTAGTTGCTCCTCCAAATGGTAATAAAGTTGTCTTATCCAGATTTATTGTTCCAAAAACTAGTTTTTGGCACGTCTGCAACTGCTTCATCCTGTGAGCATAGCCTCTGCGCAATTTTCGCATTTGTCTTCACATCTACCATCCGTGTCACGCAGACCCACTTCTCCAGTGCTTAACAGACTACTTTATGGTCCTACTCCCTCTTGCAACTATCTGGGGCACCAAGACGCACCTTCGTCCATATAGTCATTTGGCTTGCGCAGGGATAGGGTCATCCCTATATGGCTTCAACCAAATTCCATTCACAAATCCAGGAAATATTTCACCCTTTAAGGTAACCAAATGTATTGCACCTCCTTCTATAATCTCCTTGACAACATAAGGTCTGATCCAATGCGTTTTGAACTTTCCTGGGTGGCGCGCAAACTTGCTGTCATATAGTAAAACTAAATCATATGCCTTGAAAATATTTTATCTGATGTGCCTGTCATGCCAAGCTTTTTCATGCACCTTTTGCACCTGCTGATGGAAACCATCAATGAATTTGTCTTCCTCTTATGCAACTAGTTGCGACAGTCGATCTATCATAATATCTTAATCAACCATGTTAGTTACCCCTACAATGCGCATAATAGGGACGATTTAATCCATTGGCATAACAACTTCCTGTCCAAATACCAACCTAAATAGAGTCTACCTGGTCAATATCTTGCATATTGTCTGATATGCCCATAGAACCGTAGGTACGCACCCATCCCAATCATTCTGATTAACATTGCAGACCTTTGTGAGTGCATTATCCAAAATATTATTAAAGGCCTCTACCATGCCATTTGCTTGTGGATGATATGGTGTACTCTTCTGATGGTGCATTTAAAATTCCAATGTCAATGCTTGGATAGTCTCATTCACAAAGTGTGTACCCTCATCACTCATCAAAATTTTAGGGCATTAAAACCTTCCCAAGATATTCTAAAAAATGGAGTGTGTAGTTGTCTCTGTGCTGCGGTCTATCACAGGATGATATTCTTCCCACCTGGTCAAATAATCCGTTGCACTAATGATATAGCACGTGCCAATCTTCTTTTCAGGAGGGTTGATCGGTCCTATAAAGTCAATGGCCCACTTGTCAAAAGCATGCAAAGTCACTTCTGGTTGCAGGGGCATTTCATCTCTACGCGATGGTTTCCCTATTCACTGACATAAATCACAAGAGAGATAGTACTCCTTTGCATCACTGTGTACCATAAGCCACCATAACCTAGCCCTCAAAATTTTCTGCACAGTGACCTCCTGCAACCCCTACACGTGCTTCAACTAGAATGTTTTGTCTTTCAAACTCTGTAACATAGCGTCTCAATATCTCATCAACGTCCATCTTATACAACTATCCAGCAATCAAAGTAAATTCAGTTGTGTGCAAGACCAATTTTTTCTTCTGCTTAAATATGTACTTTGTAGATGCATTACTAGTGGTTATAAAGTGGATAATGTTTGCGAAGTGGTCATCGACTAGTTTGATGGCAAACAATTGCGTGTCTAGTAATCCGTCCTCCAAAATAGTTGGTTTCTCACCACTTTCGATGTGAAATAGGTGATATGGACTTGAATTCAACCACCCTGGCTTGATGATCACCTCAAAATCATACTCCTTAAATAATAAGAGCCATTAAAAAAATCCCCTCCCCCCCCAACACAGACTTGTTGACCAGGTACTTCAAATCAGAGTGATCCATAAACATCTTAAAATGTCCTCCCAAGAGATAGTCTCTCTTTAAAGGTGGATTACTAGTAAACCCTTTGTGCTGAAGTAGGATTTAGATGATTTAAAAAATTTTGAGCTTCAGATGGTAATCACAGCTAGTCCTTTATTCTTCAGATACTTTGACTATTCTATCAGGATGAACTTCCACATGAGCATATTCAAGATGTTTAATTGAAAACTCAGCAAACAGACTTCACACAGTTTTGTAACTGATCTTAAGAAAGAAGCCTTGAAGATATACATGTACCAAATTCAGGAAGGCATGCAATTATATATATGGAAGAAGATATTGCTTTGGTGCTCAATATACTACTTCAAGTGTAAGCAAGATAATGTTATTTTTTCTCTGCACTTGACCTTTTCATGCTGAATGCAGATAATACTGGGAATATTACCTTGAGGTTCTTTTGCCATATTTCTTTGATCCTGTGGACCTATATCATACTGCTGCTTTACTAATAATGCTTGGTAATCTGTTGATAAGCATGCTGCTTGTACCTAAAACCAATTGATATTACTTTGATAAACCATGTAGAGATTTCACTTCAGCTTGCACATTTACACATAATTAAGACATCCTTCATAAATTCTATTATTGAGCCCTCCATTGTTTTCAACAACAATCATCAATATACCGAATCTGATCTTGGCCTCATTAATCTTTTTATTTTTTTGTCATTTTTTTCAGAGGAAGTCACAACATTTTCTTTTCTATGACTGCTCCAGAATCATTGTTGCTTTACATACAATTCAACTGTTCTAACATAGTGATCTTAAGGAAGACATCTTCAATTTCTTTCCTAGGACTCTTCATGGGCAGATCACTCATAAATTTATCACTTACTTGACTGTACTCCTCCAAGGGGACTTTTCATAAATGAGTGATGTAATGATATTAATGATGACAGGCACTTTTCTTACTCATTCTTCTTAATGTGATTCATTGTCAATTCTAGCAATATGATGCACAATGTGATCATGATTTAAGGTGTTGATGTCTTATTTCTATTACCATGGCTTCTTGTTGCCTTCTCTTCTTCCAACAATCTGTCAGGGATTGAAAACTTCAAATAATCTTCTTCCTCTATAGTTCTTTGTTAGAGGAATTTTATTTTCCCTTCATGATCTTATAGCCGTTCTTATTCTAAGATGCTCTTCTTAGACTACTTTCATGGGGTCTATATATGAACTGCTCTCCCCCTGGGATGTTGCTTCATATTTGTCACTGGATGGATTTTTGCTTTGCTTCCTAGAGCAGCTGCCCTTGAGACTATGGAGGATTTATTATGTTATTGAGATGATAGGCTCCCCTTTTCTCTTTTCTTTCCATACTCTATTGGGGTTCATCATAATGTCTGCACTCCTTTCCAATTCATAGTTTTGTTTGATTGGATTGGATTTCATCATCTGTCTGGAGTTCTTTAATATATATGGAAGTTTACAGTCTTTTTCTTTGTGACCACGCTTGAGGCATACATAACATCTTATTTGACCAAGGTGCATTTGAGCTGATGTATAATATTTTGTTCCTCTTCTTGAATACATTTTACAATCAACAATTTTATGTCCAAAATTATTGCATGCATAACAATAGCCATGGAAATGATTTGTGTACCTGGTGGAAGACTGTCTTCTCCCTTTTCTTGCTTGAGGTGTTCTTCTTGTTTGCTGCATATTTTGCTGGTTGGACTGGGTTTGCTTTGTCTTACAACATGTTGCAGTATGTCCTTGTTTGTGGCAGGAAAAACATGTGATATCTTTCATAGGAGGAAAGAACCTCCTTTGACATCTTCCAAATTTATTCAGTTCATATTCAGGAGCATGTGAGCCTTTAACAACTGATTGTTTCATCTTCTCATTCTCTGTCCTACCATGTTGCTTCTTGATTCTATTTGTTTCTTCACAAATCCTATTCTTGCTGGATTCTATTTTTGTGGTAATCTGCTGAGCTGATTCACTGTCCTTTACAGCTTTTACAAAGATGATTTTCTTGTTATCTTATGCCTAGGAATTACTAGTTTCTCCTTCATATCCTATCCCAGTCTTTATGAGAGGTGACCTCTGTGCATTTAGAATCTGGTCCAACTATCGAGAGCCTTTCAGTAGAGGTGTATTCATTAATAGTTCTCTTTGGGATTTTTCTAAGTTCTTTCTTAGGCTCACTACTTCTTCTTCCAATATTTCACATTCCTGAATTTTCTTTCTCATTTGTTGCAGCAGAGTGTCTTCTACTTTCTTTGCCTCTTCAAGCTGTGTCTTCAGGCCAATAATTTCTTTCCTATCTTCATATTCTTTCTCATCACATATTTGTACCAATCTCTTAAGGTCTTTGTTTTCATTCTTCAATTTTTCTATTTCAATCAGAGCTGTGTCAAGTTTGGCTTTTTCTTCAGCTGCAATTTCTTCATGGCTCTTACTACCATTCACACTAGCAGGTACCTCATTTGATTGAGCATCTTCTTTTTGACATGAATTTCTCTTTTTCTTAATTCTCTTCTCCTTCTTGACAATGCAATCCTCAGTGTCTACTCCATGCATGAAATGCAGTCTGTCCCAGATTTCCTTTGCTAAAGTTAAATCCATTATTAACTCAAGATCCTTGTTATGAAGATTGTTATATATCACACATTTTTCCTTGGCATTCCTTTGTTGTTCTTTCACCGTGGGTGAGTCTTTGCATACAAGCTTCCATACCTCAGGTTCATAGGCCATTAAACCTGTTTTGACCTTATCTCTCCATTCAGGAAAGTTTGTTGTATTTAACACAGGTGCATTTTGATAGTCCATGACTCAACCAGATCTCCTTCAAGCTATTAAGCTTACACCAAAGGAACCAGCTCTGATACCAATTGTTGAACCCTTAGTTAAACTGAGAGGGGGGGGGTGAATCAATTTAACACATACATGGACTTTTAAAACTTTTCTCTTAAAACTTATTTACACCTTCACTTCATGATCAACTTAATATGTGAGAAATCTTTATTAGTGAGCAGGGAAAGTTTTAAGGATGGAAATTTATCTTAAAGATTAGAAACCTTGGTGAATCTAACTAATCCATAATATGAAAACTATAAAATTATTGGTGATTTTTTAGTAAAAATATTCAAAATTCTAATGGTTTTATATAGTCTCTGTAAAATTTTGACGATTTTTAAAGTAAAATATTTTTTTCTTATAAAATTTGGGCGAATCATTTTTAGGAAAAAATGGGAATTCACAAATATTTTTTTTGGAAAAGAATGGAAAATTAGCCCATATACGAATATTAGCCCCTAAAATTTTCCATGTTAGTGAGCAACAAGTATCAAACAAATTTTTTAATGTAACAACAGTCTTAATATGTGAGCAACAAGTATTAAGAAGATTAGATAAACCACATCAACACATAGACATCATGCACAGAGACACCAGATATAAGTGGAAACCCATAAAGGGAGAAAACCACATATTATTATTGTTGTGATGCAAAGGCAAGCTCCAACTCCCTCTCACCACTGCTTTTCTGTAGGCACAAACCTACAGGAGGCTCCTACCTTAATTCTGCAAGCTACAACTTGCAAGGAAGCTCCAACTCCCATTAATTTTCTGCAGGCACCAACCTACAGGAGGCTCCAACCTCAGTCAGCTACAACTGACATTTTATTAAGCTACAACTTGATGTGGAAGCACCAACTCCCATCTATTTTCTACAGGCACCAGCCTACAGGAGGCTCCTACCTCAATCAGCTCCAACTGACATCTATCAAGCAACAACTTGATAGGGAAGCTCCAACTT
Source organism: Pinus albicaulis (assembly GCA_034641835.2). Classification (NCBI taxonomy): domain Eukaryota; kingdom Viridiplantae; phylum Streptophyta; class Pinopsida; order Pinales; family Pinaceae; genus Pinus; species Pinus albicaulis. The sequence continues at coordinate 981,760,332 of CM076581.1, forward strand.
CCTTACTCTTTCAAAAGAAAAAACACTTGCTGATTTACCTTGGATATCAACTGCGTTCTGTTCCATCTGCTCTGCTGTTCTTCAATTCTCATATCTACCCAGTATCATCTCTGCATCTTCTCAGATTATCTATCAGCTTCTCCTTCTTCTCTGCTCAGCTCCTCCTTCTTCTCTGCCTCACTGCTTCATTTCTGCATTCTCTTCACTCACTCTCTAACTTCTTTGTGCATATCAATGTGATATTATATATAGAGTTCATCACATGAATTTTTACATTCCTTAGGGAATTTGAAGTGAATAGTCCTGAATTTTTGCCTTCTGCCTTCTCATTTCTTTTACCCGCTCATTGAGAAAAATATAACAATATGCATTAATTTCAATATTACAGTGGGAGTTTTGTTTTCCTACCGGAGACTTGCCAATGCATCACAAACAATAAAAAATTAATTACAACATTTACATTCACATTTTCAGTTACACATTTCAATTTCAATCAGCTCCTTTTCTGGATTTTGGCTTTACTAGATTTTTCTTTTCTGCTGCGGTTAAGTAACTGATCTGCATACTTATGTTCATCATGCCTACAAAATTCCCTGTGACTTTTTCAGTTCCTACATTCTTTGTTTACCTCTATTAGGCCCACATTTTCATCCCTGTGTTTATTCACCTGTTCATTGTACTTTTGTGCACCTACTGCATATATAACTACTTTTCCAAGTTTATCCTCAAATAAATATAAATCTAGGAAATGTTTGTTCATTATTAATCTTTGTGCTCGGGCTACCTACTTACACACTCTCTGTCCATATAATATACATTCAAATCAACCCCCTTCAGAATTTTTGGATCACTGTATCTTTTTTTTGCAGCTGTCTTTCTCTTTCTTTGCAGTTGTGTAACTGCTGCACATATAACTGTCTTTTAATATAACAGCTGATTTTAAATCTGGGAAAACTTGAATTAATGCGGAAACTTCATTTTTCCATGGTTATAAAACCATACGTATAAATTTATTCATATTTCAATCTTTACAATATTTCATACGGGACCATATATATCAGGACCCACATATTCCAAAGTCTTCAAAGTGAAAACGCCTTTTGAATAGTTTTTACTACAGAACCTTTGGTTTAATCAACTCTCGACATCTTCAAAACTGTGGTTAAACCATAATAAAAAACCCAACTTATAATATTTTGGATTAATATTCGAATATTCTGGCCAAGCCATTACATAGAAGTCTCTGCATATACTCGCTATTGATTAGGCCTCACGCATATGCAAATACTTTAATAACTTCACCATATCAGCATATTTCGTATCTCGGCCCACACATTACATCAACCATTCATATGCGCCTTATCATATAATATATATATACCAATCATATCACAACACTCCGTATTATAAAGTGAACCATGCAACATATATCAACCCCAACCTTTTTGAACTTCGAATTGAATAACTCAACGACATTTAAACGAATTTTTGGGCCCCCATTCAGATAACGTACCTTGGCATTATGTCACCCTTTTCATCCGACGGCGGAGCGCACATCGCCTTGCCCCATGTGATCCGAAGGATATCGCTTGACTTAGTTGCACGAATGATAATGTGCGATATGAGTGGTTTTTGGGACCCCGCCATATGCCACGTGTCAGCCGCTCTATGGAATCGCTCTAATTTCTTGAAAACCGCTTGCCCGTCGAAGGTGGTGCGATGAAAACTGTGTGGTGTTCCAAACCCGCTGTCACTGTTCATACCTCATGGTTCCGGTTACTCACTCCTGGTTCCGTCTAACTCCTTTTGTGACATCGATCCTTCTGGCGATCGATAAGACCTTAGTCCATATGACCCTTCAGATATATATGTTCAGAATCTCGAATGAACCCTTATTTTAGGCAAAACATAGCTTCGTGCCTCTACCTATTATGAAATTAGCCAAATAGGCTAGATTCCCAATACTCAATCACAGTCTCATTCACTTTCGTTTCTCCATGAAAGCATAACTCTCTTTTAATTGTTCTTCCTCCGCGCGATTATATTAATGTAACTCAGGTTATATATAATTCGAGCTGGTCCATACTCTTAACAGAGTATGGGTTCTTCCCTATTTGTGGATGCAAATATACATTAAAGGGCATCTAAACTAACACAGGTCATATATATATATATATATATATATATATGTATGTATGTATTCTAGCAAACATGCTCTGCGATCAGGTGTCCATTCAATTGCATTCTTCAGCAAGCAGGTCAACCCTATCCAATCCACCATACATAATTACATCCTTTACTGATTTGTTGTCTCGTGCTTTTACAGAAATCGAATCTATCAGCCCTTTACTCAGATTTACTCAACCATACTTAACACATATTTCGAAGAGACCAAAACCCTCCAACTTTAGAGGTTTGTCAGGATGTATGAATCAATTAGAACTTCTGGAACAAATTGCCTCTCCACATAGAGATTAGCAGTTCAAATTTTCCCATAATGCAATAAATCAGGGATTACAAGAATCGACCCCTTTCTCTCAACCTGCAATGGGTTCACAATTTCGGTTCATTCTAGAATGCATACAACTTGTCCTCTATACACTGATTCAGGCAATTAAACAAACAAGAATATACACAGTGATCGATTCTTCCTGATTATAAGTCACACTGAGTCACTAATTCATCCAATGATACAGAGTTTCACACTAACCCTACTACAGTATTGCCATTAACCCATTGGTTCCAATACACATAATTCCACAGTTCTTCATCAACATATACAAATGAAACCCTCCTAGTCTTGGCCAGATATTCAATTGGACCTTCAATTAATTACCCTGTCTCTCCCTAGCAGCTCTCTCCTTTTCCATCTCCTTTGCCTCTGTTTCCTCTGATGTCTCTGCTGCCTTTCTAGATCTCCAATCAGCTAACCCTTCTAAAACTGCCTCAGCTTCATGTTTCATGCTCTCTTTGCCTTGTTGTTATTTCAAGTGCTCCTCCTTTGTCATTTCCTTTGCCATCAATGACAACATTTCCAACACATAACTAATCATTCTCTCTCTGTTGTTGAGTAGTTGCATTCAACACTTGACAATTTCCTCCTTGCAAATTCAATTGGGTGATCAATATCTCCAGCTCCTAGCTGTGAGAGTACAATTCCTAGTGCGATACATGAAGCGTCCACATGTACATGGAATTCCTTTCTCCATTTTTGGAATACCAATATAGGCATAGTTAAAATTTTATCCTTAAGTAGCTCAAAAATATTCTGATAATCCTCATCTCAGCAAAAAGAGGCAACTTTATATAGTAATGTCTCCATTGGAGCAGTAATCAGCACATAGCCTTGAATAAACTTCATGTAATACCAAGTATGCCCCAAAATTGAGTGCAATTGTTTTACGTTTGTTTGAACCTCCATGTTAAAAATAAAATCAATCTTAGTTGGATCCACCATCAATCCCTGCTGACACACTATACGACCCAAAAAAATCCCAAAGGGGATGCATAATATGCACTTCTTCGGATTCAGTGAGATCCAATGATTTTTACAAGTATCCAACATTTAGCACAGATTTGAATCATGCTTCTTCACTAGCCAAATACAGTATATTCATCAAAATATACTTCTAATCATTTATTTATATTCTCCTTAAACACAACTACCACCACACGCGAGAAGATTGCTAGTGCATTCTTTAGACGGAATGGCATTACTGTGTATTGGAATGATCCCCATTTCGTCGCAAAGATTTTCTTACTTCGATCTTCAGGCGTGATTCTTATTTGGTGTTATACTTCCCAATTCACCAAGTTGTCATTTTGTGTCTCCCACCAGTGTGTTGGGGTTTAGCGCAGAGCTAATTCAAGCACATGGAACCGTTGTGCCTCTGGAATAGCCTTTTCAAACTCATCTAAGAAACAAGTGACACTGAGTGCTATACCATCATAATAAGGTATTTCTCGTGGCTCAAAGGATATGCACCATAGAGATTTGGTGACTTGGTTGCAACATAGTGTTGAGACTTCATGCAAACGGTTCTACCAATTCTCCAATTCCTCATCTCAAACTGAGTGGCACGAACTATCTCGATTCCAGCTAAGTCGTCCATCTATTGTGGGATTGATCCAATATTCATCTCACATAGTTATTTGTAGATATGATCAACTTCCTCTTATGTGTGCATTGGTTCTGTATATATTTCTCCTTCTGTCGAATCCAGTGGGACCACAACCCTAGTTCCATTATTTTCAAATACCATACTTCTGCACTTTATATTGATAACAACATCCATGTCAATAGCCCAATCCATACCCAATAGCACGAGGTATGGATATGTATCATCAACAATTTGAATAAATTCAAAATCATCTAGCACCTTAACTCCTTCGATATTAACTATGACCCTACAAAGCCTACCCATTGGGATAATCTTGTGTTTATTTTCCATGCACAACTATATTGCAGACCATTCCAACTTAGGTTCTCCCATTTTCTACCAAGACTTCTTTGGAATCACATTTCCATCAGAGCCCAGATCCAAAATGACCTAGTCCATTTCAAATTATCCTATCTAAGCAATCAAGCGCATCTCCCAGCCATTTATTCTCTTGTTCATGTAGATATTATTTAGAGCCTTTTACTCCATCCGGGGTTGTTCTTTTTCAACGCAACTGTTAATTAAATCTTGAAGGTTCTCAATGGCCTTCTTATTGTGAAAAATCTTGATACAGGCTTGTAAAAAAAGTTTCATCTCTACAGGCTTAGCCCCTTAGTCGGTATCCATGGCAGGTTTGTTTGTTACTTTGGACGTGCCAAGACCCACGAATTCCTTCTTTGCTCCAACAAAGGTTTCCTTTTCCCTTTGTAGATTAAATCATTCCTTTTTCTCAAGGGTTCTTCAGACCCAAAAATAAATGACAAGTCTCTTATCTTCTGATTTATCTTCTTGAGTTGCTATGCCATTTCTGGTTACAATATTTATGCCAGGGTCTTCAGTGCACAATTCTGCTCTCATCATTTGAACATTCTGCATAGGTGTTTACGGTTTCTTCTCCTGCATTTTTGAAAATAGTACAGGGAAATCTTCAAGAATGTGATCAAAATGCCTACAATATTTGCACGATTTTTGCATTGGGTTTAGGCAGTCACATGCATAATAGTCAGCCTCCCATAGTTATAACAAATGAGATGTCCCCTTCCATGACAAGCTCCTTCACCCTTCCTTGTCCTCTTCCTAGAAATCCACCGTGCCTAAAATGTGATGCAAGAAATTATGGTCCTCTACCCTCAGCTTGCAATTTGTACAAAGAAACTTTATCAATCATCAGATCGAAGTTGCGACATTTCTTGTCATCATTTCCCATATATCGATAGAATGTGCAGAAATTTTATTGTAGCTTTGGAATATATTTACCAAGCCTAGGGCAAAAGTATGTCATATTCAGTTCATTTGTTTGGAAAATAATGCACCATAGTTTGGGAACCTCACTAGGCCCTTACTCTTTCTTAATCGGACTTGGTCGTGCAATTTCTAGGTAGTTAGTATATACAGGACATTGATCCCTGTGATGTCCCTTAGCTTTACAACGTGTGCACCATACTCCTACGCACACATCCTTTTCCTTATCCTTTTGAAATTTTTGTATCTCTAAGTGTAGTGCAGCTAACTGAATTTGTATTTTTTGAGCCCCAACCTGTGTGGTAGGTACAGGTGAGGATTCTAGCTTTATGGAAATCTCCACAGCTTTAGCTTATGTCACAATATTCTGTTGGTCTAAAGACTGGTGAAAATGTGGTAGTAGCATAGTAATGAACCATTATTTTTTATGTGTGCCATCAATATTAAATCCTTCATCTCTGATGGTGCGCTTCAATCATTGATCGGCCTCCCATACAGATTCATTCACTTCTTGGTGGATCTCTTTTAATTCAGTCACGCATTAAGAGTAGGATTTCATCTTTTTGAACTGCTACTTCAACATGGTCTTAATCTCGTCAATCACGTAAATAGGATTGATTGCCATATACCTAATGTACCAATCCAGCGCATATTCTTTAAATGTAGTAGTCAGCTGCGTTTTCTTAACATTATCCTTCTTGATTTGCTGCGTTGTCCATACAGCATCTGCAACGAAACAAAATTGGTCAACATCTTCATTTCCAACGCCCTTGAAAATTTTCATCTTGATGTAGGTAGCCATGTTGCCTTTAGAGGTGGAGGTGGAGGTGGAGTGGATGACTTGTTAGAGCGAGACAAATTTGGGAGTGGAGAGGATGGGATATGAACTAAGGCCAATGACCCAAGAATATCTTGATTCTTCAATCCCTCTTCTTTTGAGTGCACAGATTCACCACAGCTACTTGTTTCATACTCCTCGTCACTATCAGATTTACCTTTGAGAGAGATATAAACAAAACCCTCTTCTAGATCTACTCTGTAAGTTCTTCCGCTGCGCATAGTCCAACCTCTTTGGGACCTTCACTCGATGTGGCTGCACAGAGTACCCTTTTCACATAAAATCATTTTAATCCATAATTTCAATGAGCGCAACTTACCTCTAGGGCCCTTGAAAAATATTCTTTTAGCTTTAGAATTCGATACAAAATTATCAATATAAAATTCAGTTACAAACCCACTTAGAACACTATCAATCCAGTAATCTACTATGCGGGTAATTTTATTTCTAGATTTCTCCAATTGTTGAACTAGCTCAGGAGTCCAACTTGTGATTGTGTCATCATTTGCGTAGGTCTAAAATTCAGCCAGTCGAGATAACCACTCTTGTAAATTGGTCACAAAGGAAGCAAAGAAAATTTCATGGACCTCTGTGTAGATATACCTTTGCTTCCAATCCTCAGCAGACAATTTAGGGTTTTGGTTTTCTTGGATTGCAAATTCACGCACCTTCTTGTCAATCCAATATTGTAATTCGTTTCGTGTCAGATGCCGCAACATCAAATCTCTCTCAAAATGATCCAGGTCCCGGCAACAGAACCACTTTTTGGCTTAAGGGGTCCTGACCCAAGTTTGGAGTAATTGCGCAACCAACAAAACCCTCAACTACTGGCCCTTTCAACAATTATCTACTTTTTCAGACCAAATTCTCACCCAAAGCAGTATGGGGGGTGCTGGAACCAGGTTTCTACACCCTGAGGGAGAATTTGATGTGTGTTTTACCCTTACTTATGCTTTTCTGTTCGCATGAAACTTCCCAAGAGAACAGTTATAGGCGCGGATAAAACCCTTAATAAATTTGCATTAATAGATATGTGTCTTATATTATATTCCAATCAGATCTAACCCTAAATAAAAACTAGATATACTTGCAGATAAACCCTTAAACAGTAAATCAGTTTCGCGTGACCAGACAATAGTAAATAGACTTAACCCTTTTGCATTCACAAATCATTACAGAATTAACCCTTACTTCAATATAGACTTGCGTAGAACAAATAACTATACTTAATTTAGATCTAACAGTTAAAGTAGAATAATACTTGTGCACAGATGTAATCCAATTCAACTTATCGTCTAACTATGCATTCAATAGCACAAATCCAGATCTAGAATTGCACATAACACGTCTAAGAGAGTTAACCACATAAATCATACAAGAGTCTGACTTTTCCAAAATTGCCTTCTTTATTAAGATATCTTCAATTCAATACAATATTTATGCCTGCACACACAACAACAGAGTCTGTTCACAAATCTCAAGACTAGGTCTCTGTGCACATGACTAGCAGGAGCATTTCTACCCAGACCAACACAAAACTTAGATCAACACACAAATATAAACATAGAATCCATACATTCATCGATATATATTACTCAACTCAAATCTTACATATTTATATCTTTCCAAATGCACACATACCATGGTCTCAAACCATGGTTTGAGACTCATGGTTTTCCCTTTTACCTGTTACATTGATTAAGGTACTTTAACTCACCCCAAAGTCCCTTGACATCTGTGTGCAGCGTGTAAAAACAAAAACTTAACAAAAAATACTCAAAATTTCTTTGCCCCATGGGACCCTACTCCAACACATACAATATACATCTTGGGGATTAAACTAGGGTATTACATTCTCCCAACATAGAATCTAACTTCTATCACCTCTCTCAGGACATGAAACAAGGTTGTGGATTCTTTTAACAAATCTAATACGAGATTCATGATTTATATGAGAAGTTTTTAACATAAACCTTGTTCTCTAAAGCTTGAGATAATCAAATATTTAGAATATTATTCATTGGTGGTTAAATATGGTGACTCCTTCTAGCCATTGAACCAACTATCTGCATTCATATTAAAAAAAATAACTCCCCAATTAACATTACTTTATACAATATTTTAAGCACTTCCTTATCACCTTTCTAAAATTGGAGTATGTGAACGAAATTTCAATTGAGTTCTTACATTGAAACTTGTTGTAGGTATAGTGATTGAGTCTTTCCTTAATATTATTCCAATGGATTAATTCTTTTGGGGTTATTATAGCATGCAAAATGTCTTCTTTATCTTCACAAGTTTCCACATTTTCGAGCATTTACTAGTTGTTTTTACCCCAAATCAAAAGGTGGTGCTCCCATAATCACCTTTTATTTTTCAAGGTAAAATTATAACATCTTACAATAGTGGTTTCAAAGCCCCACAATTTTGCCAACAAAAACACTTAAATCAACCCTCGAATTGAAAAGTGGTTCAACCATTGGTTGATTTTGTTATTTTTATTATTATTTCTTACTAAAGATATTATGTTTTTGCATTAAAAAGTTGTTGTCTCTGCACCATACAACATAATATAACAAATAAAATATAGAGGTTTTTAGATCTCAGGGTTACTAAGAATGTCCCAAAGTAAATTTTGCTTCCTATAGACTAGGCGTAGGCTACCTTCAAAAAAATTGTAACAATAAATCCTACTAATATAATTTCTAAGGAACTAGCCTGGAAAAATTACATTGAATTACATAAGCATAGTATCAAAGAAAAATGTGCCCGCACTAGGCTTCTTGCATGATCTCCTCTAGTATTTGGGTCTTCTGGTCCATGATTTCCATAACCTAGTCCTAGTAGAACTTGTTGAATTATTTCCTATTTTTTGGCCATGTTTGGTGCAGACTCAATTGTCATCCTTGGGTGTGCTGCCCTAAAGAAGGCATTTCCCATCAAAACCCATAATTAATTGATATCATGTGTTCAATTTTCCTCAAGCTTCTCAATTTCTTTCTACTACTTGGTCACAAGCTCTAGATGCTCTACATGTAAAAAATTATTAGTTGCTTCTTGACTTATTCCTATATGTTGCAAATGAGAGATGGTTACCTAGTTATCTTCCAGGATTGTTTCATATCATCTCATAAATTTACACAATTCCAAGGCTTAACATGTGAAACACCATTCAATATGGATATGCCTTATTTTGGTCATTTTCTTCCTAAAGTTGTTCATATTTGGGGATGAGGCTCTCATTAAACCTACATAATAAACTCCATTAGATTCCTATTAATGACATGAACCCATGCAAGACATTCACTTATGTGAATTGATCTAATTTGTGTTGATGATTTCTATTGGAATAATAATTTGACATAAGGAGAGCTCGAGTCTAATTACCTCACTCCTTCCCCCATCCTTCATAACTCGAAAGTATTCCAACCAAGCCAAATTAAAAAATGATCCCAACTATTTCCACGGAACTAAATATTGATGTTTATTAACTTTCTCCTCCGATATTCATAATGTGTCCAACAATATTGATATCTATAGGTGATTTAATTCTCATCACCTCAAATTGAATGAGCTCCACCACTTAGCTTCTAATGTGGTTTCCATGCAAAAATTTGGTGATAATGTGGATAGTCTAAGGGAGGGAAATGTGATGCTCAAAATCCCCCCCACTTTAATTGATTGGCTTGGCTATTGTGCGCTCTCAACACATGGAAGAAGCCCTTCAATTCAAATTCTTTAGCTTTCTTTTCAATTTTGGTAATGATCCCATATAATTTGTAGTATTTAAACATTTAAAAGGGTCATATGTTCCTGAGAATGATCAAAGACTCTCCTATAAATTGAGCCTTTTGATGCTTCTCATCTCCAATATTCTAAAACCTTGGAAGAGAGAAAAATCCTCAACTTGGTTATTAGTTTCCTCTCTTAGACTACATTTAAAATATATTTCATAATTTCCTTGGAGATCATAGTTGCTATAGCATCATTTTCCACCTTTCTATATTTGATGCTCTGAGTTATGGCCTCGGTCAGCCCTTTCCCTTCATACTTTTTCCTTTATCTAAAAAACATTATTTTAAATTCCATACGCGACTCTTCCCTCTCAAAATCACGTGCAAACGCGGGTCCATCCATACCCAACCCTCATTTATAATTTGAAATATGAAAAAAATATAAAAATCCCTATTTTATGGGTCAGTTTTACGGGTTACAGCGAAAGCCTACCTACAAGAGTCTGTGGCCTAACTGTATCCCAACTAAAAAAAATATTTTGGGGTGGTATATATACACCTCATGGGAAAGCCTAAGGAGAGAGAAAGATATGATATTGATATTATGGCCAATTAGTCCCTGATCAAGTCTGATTTATCCCTATGCCTCTTGCACTCCCGGATTGTGGAAACCCTTGTTTCCTCAAAGAGATTATCATCCCCTTTATATGACATCTATGAGTATGCATTTAGAAGAGGATTTTTGATGCTTGGGTTGGAAGGATCTAGGGGACGGTTTCTCTTGGAGCCGTGGCTGAATCAGGTGGTATTCCTCCACATTTCTTTGCAAACATCGATAAAGAAGATTTGTCTTATTCTTGATAGTTATTATCTTTATGCTTTAACTCATGTTATGATCCTATTATGAATGATTTCATGTTTTATACCTATATGCTTATATGATCTAACGCTAATATCTTGAACATGATTTGAACAACTGCAAGTATATATACTTTTATTGAATGAGTTGCAGGTTTTGAAGCATTGGAAGAAGCAGAGAGTTTGAACCCTGTAGGATCACCTTCAAACGTAGGACCTACGGGTACTATGCTTTCATCCTATTTTAGTAGTTTAAGCATTATGATTGCTTGTTTGCATGCTTATTGTTATTGAATTCCCTTCGCTTTGTTGGGGTTTCCAACCCAGACCCTAGGGTGTTTTATCCAGTAATAGAATTGGCAGCTCTGTTGGGGATTAAATTCTTGTAATTCCTAGTTAGGGTAGTTTCTCTCTCGATCTGGGCTTTCTTATTTGGTTTATTGACTTTTCCAGTATTTTTGATGATCAGGGATCAGTATTTTAGCTAAAAATTAAAAGTGCTAAAAAAATGCTTCATTTTAGGACGATAGCGTAGAGCTCGTCTCCAAGATTCCAAAGCAACTCATTTCATCAAATTCTGAGTTCGTATGAGTGAGTTATGGTTTGTTGTTCGCTTTCCAAAACAAGTAAAAAATGGGCAGAACGGGGACAGGGAGGATGTGGCAGTGCATTCAGTGAAAAGGAATCTTCAGGAATGTTCCTCAGGTTTCTACCAATAAGGCTGTGACAAGTGGCATTTTTGGATATGCCAGTTTCATCTATGTAGGGGTAAATTTCCTAATATTTCTAAGGTGGAATTATATTTTATTTATTTATTTAATTATGATTTAATATTAAATATTATATATATATATATATATATATATATATATATATAAACATATCATATATATATTAAATATTAATTAAACCACAATACCAAATTCGCATTAAGTCAAGGTTGTTTAAATGGTTCGTTGAATCAAATATTATGGCAAAGTAATCTACGTACAAAATCATAATTTGTATCCATTATAAAAGGTCCATTGAAATATTTTGAATATTCCAAGTCTGTTATGTATGGTGGTATTAAAAAACTTGAATTAAATCAAGGTTTGTTTATATGGTTCGTTGAATCAAATATTATGGAAAAGTACTCCACGTACAAAACCATAATTCATATCCATTATACAAGGTTAGTTGAAATATTTTGAATATGCCAAGTCCGTTATGTATGGTGATATAAAAAAACTCGCATTAAATAAAGTTTTTTTTATATGGTTCGTTGAATCAAATATTATGGCAAAGTACTCCACGCACAAAACCATAATTCGTATCCATTATACAAGATTTATTGAAATATTTTGAATATTCCAAGTCTGTTATGTAAGGTGGTATAAAAAACATGTTTAATGAGGGCAGGGTCGAGTTTTAACCCTAGACCTCCACCCCACAAGCAGAGGCCATTACCAATACGCCACTCACAAGAATCTTGAAAGGCTTGCCATTGTGTGCTTATTTGAATTGATTCGTGCCAGTGAATGGGGGTTCAGAGGGGGTCAGATGCCTCCCATGTGATCAATGCATGAAGACTGGCGGCTTAACTTGCAAATCGACAAAAATTTTAATGACCATTAAGCCACTAATCTACACTTATCCCACAATAATTCTCAATTAGTGTTAAATGCGCTTAAAAATTAAACCAGTGCTTATCAACGAGTAATTCGTGCTTATCACCTAATCTAAGCACGTATAACCTAGTGGAAATTTAGGAGGAGCTCACCAAAACTAGAGGAATGACTATTTTTAGAAATTTAACTGGCAGTTAGCCAGATTTGGAGGCAGTTTCTTAGGGAAAATCTTGAATGAGGCATAATTTTTGCCTAGAAACTCCAAATTCGACTCAGTCATAACCAAAACAGGGGTATTGGGGGTATTTCAAAGCCATTGAAGCATGTTGCAGAGGCATAAAATATCATCTATAGGTGTTTTTTTTCATTTTAATATTTTTGAAGGCTAGGACCATTGGGTGTTGGAGGCATTACCAGAGCATCCGAAGTCCAAATTGAGAAAACATAATCATTTCTAGTAGATTTTGATGTTTTAAACTCATTGGAATAGGTTCCAATAGCATTTGAAGCTTGTAAAAAAAATTAGAGCACACTTGAATCAAATACAAAGGCCCACACTATGAAGTTGGACCAAGGAGATGTAGCCCAGGAGGGGTGAACGCCTTCAAAAAAATTATGTGTATTGAGTTCTGATATGTGTGTTTGTTGTGTTATATTTTTTGATGTTCAGTCATTTAAAATTATGCTTTTAACTTTTTGACAAATACTAAATTTTACCAAGTAAAAATAATTGACAATCACATGCTCATGAACAAACTCTTGATGAATAAGAAAACCAAAGCAAACAAAATTTTGTATCTGGAAATGATACTATCACAAAATTAACTAGAAATAATTTCAGATCAAGTTAGGTATTAGAACACAAGGTTTCTTTCTTGTTTTTCTTGAAGGGTTTTAATAGTTGCAATTTTGTGATGCTTACAAGTTTGAGATTGCAAAGAGGAGAAGGGAAGCTATTGGTAGCTAGTCTTGATATTAGGACAAGAAGGAAGAAGGCTGAGAAGGAATCATCCTCACCCAAAGGACCGCTCAAAGCAACACTTGAAGCACCTTAAATTTCATCTCCACCAGTTGAGATAAAAGAGGTACAAATTGTACAAGAGGCTGAAGTGATGGAAGGGGTACAAGTTACAGATATTGAGCTTGAATCCAAAGAAAAAATGTTAGGCTATGAAGAGACTCATGAACATTCTGAAGAAGAGGATGTTAAGGGAGAGTTCAAAGAGATGCAAATAATGGTGAAATTTATGTATGAAGCTTTCATGGAAAAGGAAGCTGGAGAAGTTTCAAAGCCTCCACATGGAGAAGGAACTTCAAACAGTAAGAAGGAGGAAGAAAGGAGCTCAAAAGGCAGTGGAGGTGAACCACCACCATCTCAAGGTAAGTGGAGGAAATCCACCTCCATCTCCACCATCCTCATCCTCATCCTCAGCATCCTCATTAGCATATTCATCTTCCACATCCACCACAAAAACCCACACCCACTCATTCCAAGATCCTCTCCATTGAATTCATTTCTTCCATTAAAAGAAAGTTTTATCCAATAGCCTATATGAAAAAAGTAGTTATGAATTAGAAATACTTTAGGCAGCTCAAACGCCAAACTTTTCAAGAGTACACACAGGATTTTATAAAGAGAGCTTTGTTGTTAGGAGTAAACTTGAATTATCGATATACACCCTTGAAATACATTGGGGGTTTACATTCCTATTTGAAGCATATTATCCTTATGTTTAACCCAAACAACTTAGATGAATTTTGTGTACAAGCCACACACTTGGAGGCAAGGGGAAAACAAAACATAGAGGAGAAAGATGAAAGTGAGGATAAGGGAAAAGATAAGGGAGCAAAATGGAAGGGAAAGAAGAATGAAAGTATCAAGAAAGAGAAGGAAAAATTCATTTGCATAAATTGTTCAAAGACTGGCCATGATAGATTGAAAGCCAAAGAGAAAGGCAAAATTTTTGCTATAGTTGAACAAGACTTAGGGTCAGATTCAGGAGATGAGACACAAATTACTGCTATGTGTTTGAAAGGGAAATATGTTGAATGTACTAGTTCCTCAAATAGTCACATCAACACTCCAAATGAAGACATAAGAGAAGAATTGTTCCATGTTAGAGTGATTTCTAATCATGCAAATATTGATACATTCTTTGATACATGATCACAAGCAAACTTGATTTCAGAATATTTAGTCAAAAAAATTAACCTTGAAACCGTGGCACATCATAAACCATACCCTTTGGGATGGATAGTTAAGAATGCTAATTTACAAGTTACAAGGAAATGAATTTTTAGATTTTCAATTACTGCAAAATTTGTTGATGAAGTCGAGTTAGATGTAATTCCACTTGAAATTTACGGGATTATCTTGGGAAGTCCATATTGTATGACAATAAATTGGTGTTTTATCACAATGAGAACACATATTTTTTTCTTAAGGATGGAGTGGATTATATTGTGAGAGCTCATCGCAAGAAACTAAATACTTCTTTAGTTAATACAGGGAAAATGAAGAGGCTAGTCAATGCAAGCCAGAACTTGAAATTGATGATGAAAAAAAAAAGAGATGTTCTACATCATACTTTTCAAATAGATGCTTATAATTGTAATGAGTTGTTTCATATTGATAACAGGTTGTCTTTGAAAGAAGGTGAAAAACATTTGCAGAAGTCAACAATAGCGTTGAGCAGTGTTGGAAACAAGATGCTGGTGTAAGAGGTTGCAAAGTTCAAAGAGAGGACAAAGCAGCTTGGCAAAGAAGGCATAGGTTTCACAAATTTTCATTGCTGGTTTCCAAAAGGAACAATACAATGGTGAAGATAATTGGTCAAGATTTGACATAATTAGTTCAAGGAAAAAGCAGCTAAAAATCACCATAGAGATAGAGTGCAAGATGAGAAAGATTCTAAGTTTCGTTTCATTGTTGACCAAGGTAAAGACAAGATGTTTTCTGTAAAATTAGATTGTTGTTCTGGAAATTCAGAAATATTGCAGGATGATGGTGTCAAAGATGACAATAGATGGTCGTCAGAATCAAGGGAAAAAAATTATTTTGATGAAAATCTCCAAATGATGAAATTAGGAAAATTTCAGTGGATAAAGACTAAGGACTGAGGGAGCAATCCCCTTATCTTCATAATCATTAATAAAGAGAGATTTTGGGGTCCAAATGGCTTCTAGTGGGGAGGATGATCAAGGATCAGTATTTAGCCAAAAATTAAAAGTGCTTAGAAATGCTTTAGACTAGGATGATAGCGTAAAGCTCGTCACGAGGATTCCAACGCAACTCATTTCATCAAATTTCGAGTTCATATGAGTGAGTTATGGTCTGTTGATGGTTTTCCAAAATAGGTAAAAAATGGGCAGAACAGGTACAAGGATGATGTGGCAGCCCAGTCGGAAAAAAGAAATCTTCAATAAATTCCTCAGGTTTTTGACAATGAGGTTGTGACAAGTGGCATTTTCGGATTCGCTAGTTTGGTCTATGTGGGGTAAATTTCCTAATATTTCTAAGGTGGAATTATATTTTTATTTATTTATTATGATTTAATATTAAATATATATATATATAATATGATATATTTAATGTTTAAAAACATATTATATATATTATATAATATAATACATATTGTATATATTCGATATTAATTATATTAAATATTAATTAAACCACAATACAAAATTCACATTAAATCAAGGTTTGTTTATATGGTTCATTGAACCAAATATTATGGCAAAGTACTCCACGTACAAAACCATAATTCGTATCCATTATACAAGGTCCATTGAAATATTTTGAATATGCCAAGTTCATTATATAAGGTTCACTAAAATATTTTGAATATGCCAAGTTCGTTATGTATGGTGGTATAAAAAACGTGTTTAATGGGGGTAGGGTCAGGTTTGAACCCAAGACCTTCGCCGCACAAACCGACGCCATTACCAATATGCCACTCACATGAATCTTGAAAGGCTTTCCATTGCGTGCATATTTGAATTGATTCACGCTAGTGAATGGCGATCAGTTCGCGGTCCAGCCCCCTCCCACGTGATCAGCACCTGAAGACCAGTGACTTAACCTACAAATTGGTGGGAATTTTAATGACCATTAAGCCACTAATCCACACTTATGCCACAATAATCCTCAATTAGTGTTAAATGCGCTTAAAAATTAAAGCAGTGCTTATCAATGATTAATTCGTGCTTATCACATAATCTAAGCATGTTTAACCTAGAGGAAATTTAGGAGCACGCCAAAATTTGCGGAATGGCTATTTTTAGAAATTTAATTGGCAGTTAGCCAGATTTGGAGGCAGTTTCCTAGGGAAAAACTTGAATGAGGCGTAACTTTTGCCCAGAAACTTCAAATTCGACTCAGTCATAACCAAAAAAAGGGGTATTGGGGGTATTTTGGAGCCATTGAAGCAAGTTTCAAAGGAAAAAAAAGGTCATCTACAGGGGTTTTTTTGCATTTGAATATTTTTGAAGGCTAGGGCCACCAAGTGTTGGAGGCATTGCTAGAGCATCCAGAATCCAAATTGAGCAAAAAAATAGTAATTTATGGTACATTTTTATGTTTTAAACTCATTGGAATAGGTTCCAATAACATTTGAATCTTGTAACAGAAATTTGAGCACACTTGAAGCAAATAAAGAGGCCCACACTATGAAGCTGGACCAAGGAAATGTAGCCCAGGAGGGGTGAACTACTTCAACAAAATTATGTGTATTGAGCTATGTTATGTGTGTTTGTTGTGTTTATATTTGTTGTTGTTTAGTCATTTAAAATTATGCTTTTAATTTTATGACAAACACTAAATTTGACCAAGAAAATTGAATTGACAATCGCATGCTCATGAACAAATTCTTGATGAATAAGCAAAACAAAGAAAATAAAATTTTATATCTGGAAATCATACTAGCACAAAATTGACTAGCAATCATTTCAGATCATTTGATTTATTTGAAATCTGGGCAAAAAGTATGATCTTTTGGATCAGACCTAAATTTTTATTTTTTATTTGTTGGATTTTCTATATGTGTTTTCTAGTTCACATAGTCACGTACGCACATGCTTTGATCCAAAGAAACAAGGGTATACGCATGTTTCCTTGAGTACAGTCGCGTATATACACAGGTTTTTTACTTCCAATCCATGTATGTTTAGTTTTAAATGAATTTTTTAGATTATGAGTCTAATAAATGGTTTTGCCTTATTTTTATTGCTTTTGTTTAGTCATTGATGGTCTGGGAGAGTCTTGCTTTTGTAATTTTTCAATTTCTTATCTCTCTTGGTGGAAAAACCTAGTTAACCTAGGGTTTTATCTTTTCATGAAGTGTTATTTTTTTTGTTTGGGTTGAAAGCTTCTAGATGAAGTTCTTGGTTTTTCTAAGAATTTAGGGCAGAGAATTGGTCTCAATTCGCTTATACCCAATCTTTGCATTTTTTACACGTCATTTTGTCACCATGACATTTGACAGTCAATATGGATCTATCACCATCCATACTCATGCTTCCTTAGAAGTCAAGCATCTATATTCCTTAACCAAGTCTTTGAAATTGGGAAAATAACCCTTAAATACTCTTAAATATGGCATGTGCACTTTTTGTGGTCACTTCATGCACATGCGCGGATATTACTAAGCTTACATGTGGACATTTGTGGACTGTTTTTCTTTAAAACCTACGCACCCCATTTAAAATAAAGTAAAGGCCAAAAGTAACTTCTAGAAGCATAGTTGGGTGCATATTCTTCCAACCAAAAGCCTATAAGTCATGCTAGTTCAAGCTAAATCCCTCCAATCATGGAACTTATCCCCTTGGATCAAGGAAACCTAATCCCTTAATTTGAGGATCACAGCCCTCTATTGGTGGATTTGAAACCTCCTCAATTTCTCCTATAAATTGAGCTGAAACTTTAAGGTTAGGGGGTTCACTTATGATAATCTTATGTTGGTCATTGTAGAGTGGAAAGATTGTTAAACCAAGGAGGAATATTGGAAAAGCATATGGGAGGAATTTGTATGACATCAAAGCTCAGTGTAAGATTGATCTTTATATTCTTGATAATACATTTGGATACTTTTTCTCATTGTGTTGTTTTTAGATTCATAAAAACAATGAATATTCTTAATCTCCTTGATCATTAAGTTAAGTTGGTATTTGGATTATTACATACTGCAGATGCTTTTGATTCTTTAAATGTTTGTGATTGCAGTTTCTTCTCAGCATTGAAGGACTTCTTCGGCACAAAAGGCAAGGTCTTCATCGAACATCTCGTTGAAAGGTAAGAACATTATCCTCTCTTTTCTAGTTTTGATAATCTAAATGCTAATAGCTTAGGGAAAGATATATTCACATGATTGTTTGTTTCTAGTTATCTGTTGGGATCTTGTCCGCAAGAGGGGTTTTCTCGGGAACAAATTGGCGACTCCACTGGGGAACAAGCTTAGTTTTTTCTTGGTTTGTTTTGGTTTAGCTCCCTGATTTTTCTAGTTTGATTATGTCTGACTATTATTGGGTTTATGAATTTTTAGATCTTATAAATTAGAACGCCTTGTGTTTATTTCTTTGAAAAATTACCCCCCCTATGTGGTTTTATTTCATAAACAGAGCGCATGTTTGCATAAGTTCTCAGTTTAATATAGTGCGCATGTGCACTGGTTTTCACAGAGTACCTGCGCACCCCTTGAGAATTTTTGAAAAAATGAATATTATTTATCTCAGAGTCTGATGATAAATTTCTATAGGTTCAACCTGACTTATACCAACCCTCAGATTCTGTTAGTAAACTCATTTTAATTACCTTAGTGTCTTTTTAGAAATCATCCCTTTTGCATTTTTGGGTAGGGTTTGGCGTGGTTTGATGAATTTCTCTGTTTGGGAAGATAGATTCACTGCCTAGATAACTGCTTTTATGTCATTTCCCTCTAGAGATACCATGTTTCTTGTTAGTCCTTCTTGTTTGAGTAATCCTTTTTTCTCATTTACAACAGAAAACTTCTAGATAAGTGAAGTATGATTTGTCTCAAAATGTAGTCTTTTATGAAATTTCGCTTGCTTGTTAAAGTGAAAAATGATTTATTTTGCTTTTAGCTAAAAGAAATCATGAAAGTAAACTCATAGGTATCATTAGTTAGATTATTAGTTAAGAGCTTTCATTTTTTGAAACGTTTTTATAGTTTTATGGGTTTTCTAGTTGTTTTTTTATTTTGAAGAATTGAAAGATTGTTTGCTCATGAAATTGTATATTTTGGCTTTGAATTATGAAGATTTTCATTAAAAAATGATATTGGTTATGCTTCAAAATGAATTTTTTTTCTTAATGAAAAATAATCGGTATGGGGTGTTTTAGGAAATTTTCACTTCTTGAGTTCATAAAATCCTTCTACTTTCCCTTAACTAGGAATTCATTGAAACAAAGAATTGCATATTTAGTGTGATGCATTTTGAGTAATTTTTTGAGTCAGTCACAACATCATTGAGTTTCAATTGCATACCCCTCTGCATAAACAACATCCAATTTAATACAGTGCTTAGTAAAATTAATATAGATATTTTTACGTTTTTTAGGGTTCTTTCCACCAATATATTTCAGGATTAATGCTTTGGAATAGGCAGTATTTAACTTTCCAAAGAATATAAACAAAAAAATAGCATCTTGCAGTAGGAAAAAACCCAATTGTTGCAATTTTTCTCTGGGAATCTCTTCTTAAAAGAGTCAAGCACGAGGTCATGTTGGACCGAGTGGAGTAACCATACCTACTTCATTGGTAAAGATAGAATATGTGCACGTATTACAAATGGTAAACCTTTAATTAACCATTGTCGAGGAGCCTGAGATCACTTGTTAGTAAACCTCATATTTACCATGTCGAGGAAATTTCAAGGCGATTGAGCTTTGTTACTCTGCCCTTACATGTATATCAGGCCACAGACTATTCCCCCAAGTTTAATTGTATCATTTGGTAACCTTAGTGGCTATAATATTTAGAATTTTTCCCAAGGTGACGGTGGAGGGAAGGTCCCACTGTACCTAGAGTAGGCATTGACTAGACTCACTTAGACTTTTCGGAGGGTAGTCTTCACTTCGAGATGCCATAGTGGATTTACTTGCACCAAACTATTTCATTAAGCAGGTTTTCAGGGTAACTGTTCTGACCTCTATTTTTCCACATTAATCTCTGTGAGGTTGCATTTCATCACCAACTAGCGATTTTATTGTGGAAACATATTGTATGTGTGTGGATTTTTTCTTAGATTTTGTAGCGCGTGTTCCTTTTTTTTATTACTTTTAGAGGCCTTAGGTGTGATTTTTTGAAAAAAAATTATTTCATGTGCTAAAGAAATTAATCGTGGCTGAATTACCGAGACATTCACGTAGAATGCAGGGGAAAACCCATGAATATACAACCAGTCAATTGGAAAAAATAAAAAATGAAAGGGTTCAATCATTAGGAATCAAGTATTCTAAACAAGGAGAATCACCTATCATAATACATCTTGATTTTGAACTTAATCAACCTCAACTAATTGAAACGGAACAAGACCAACCAGAAATTTTTGAAGTAGTCACAGTCAAATTTGTCACTCATGAGTTTTTATATACATAGCTTACTGAACAAAAAATATCTGAACTTGAGTATGATTCTACTTCATCTGATTCACCTTCAAATATTATAGACCTTACTCTTGGTCGTCCTCATTCACCTCGAGTAAAGCTTCTCATATTTGATAATCTTCCTCCTGGCCATATTAGCATTGAAGAAATATCCGATGAAGAAGAAGAAATTGAAATTCCCTCTCGTCAATAATATTTAGATTTAAGGTATAGTGAACCAATCTACCCTTTAGATTTTCTTTTCACTCCCTTTCGACCAGATCCTTGGTATCTTCAATTTACCAATTGTTTACATTATTCTAGTTACAGACATCCATGACATGGAATTCCATTTTACTCTTTACCTAGGTATAGTAACATGGCTTTTGAAAGCATGTCCACTTCGTAGTTTTCATAAAATCACTTCGCCTATTTTCGCGCCTATATTCAAATTCGACCCTGTTTTCACAGGTTTTTCACTCCTCTGCCATGAAAGCTCTCCTTCCACCTGCATGTCCACCTCCTTCACTTCTACCAGCCTTCGAAGAAGCATTTTATGACCTTGTAGGATTTTATATAACATGTTTTGTGGTTTTTTGCAGGTTTTTATGGTGGTTTTAAGACCGAAAGCCCCCTATAGTCCATAAAAAGACAGGCATAGAAGGTGATGACCTTCACAGTCCAGACAAAGGCCAAATGATGAACAAAGGGACTACTGGGTTTCATTTCATGGATGATCAGTGTTTTATGAGCACTGTTTACACTATCAAACCCTCCAACGCACCAAAAGTCTCCTGCACTTAACAAAAGGGAAAGACAGTGAAACTTGAAGATCAAAGGTTAAAGTCAGAAACCGAAGAATTTGAAGACTTAACCAATAAAATAAGAGGTATAATGAAAAATTTTGAAGGTTAAAGGTTTAACCCGATAGTTTGAGAGTTAATACACATGTTTTGAGGTTAAATACAGTGAATTAAAGACATAAAAGTTGAGAACCAAAGAAAAAGGGATTAAAGTGCAAAGTTGAAGATCAAAAGACTTAACCTCACGGTTTAAAGGGATAAAGCACAGTTTGAAGATAGAGTCAGTTTAAAAGGTTAAAACTATCAGCAGATAAAGTTTAAAACTCAAAGATGATTATAAAGGCCCGAAAGCAAAATCAAAGGCCTAATTGAAGTTCAAAGCGCCAAATCATCACAAACTAGTATTTAGAGCAACAGATCAGACAAATCAACAAAGTAAGCCTCCAAATGCCACATCAGTGAGGCAATTAAAGCCAAAACTTCCACCTACAGGATTATTTCCTCAAAAGAATACACAGTGAATGCACAGACAAAGATATTTTGTCAAAGATATTTTGTCAAAGACAACTCAGAATTAATGGCCAGCCTACCAAAAACCCCCAAAGTCAATAAAAGTAACTGAAGTTGATGAAATTTAATGTAAAATCAATTAATAAGAGTTAAATACATGTCATTTATTCTCCACTAAGCCTCTCAAGGGCCGAGAAGTACTTACTCTTCATTAATTGAACAAATGAACCCTTCTTACACTTCACCTCCTCATTCTTCTATAAAAACTCCAGGAGGAGCACATTGTAAGGGTTGGTATTTGAATACTCATTGATTGAAAATAGATATTGAGGCTGTTGAAGCTCTGTTTGTAATAGAAGAAAGATAGGCTGAGATGAGAAGTTTGAAGCTGTAAAGACCCATTGGACTTGGAGATTGTAACTGTTTTGGACAGCAAATACACAAGCTAATTTATGGGATCCTGGTCTATGTCAATGGTGACATTTTTCTTATTATAAATTGTTATTTTTCTCATGTTTTCCATGCTATCCATTTTCTCTGATAAATAATAGCAAATATAGATTAGGATTTATTTTCAAGTACCCTAAATCTCACTGATAAATCTTTATCTTTATGTTTTCTGCTAATTGTGTATTTGTGGATAATTCAATAGAGTGTGATCAGTCAAGGAATGTTGGTGGGTCCATGTCTTGCTGAGTAAAACTTGAGTTTCTTGAAAGGTTTTCTAAGTAAATTTGAATTAGAGAAGTTTATGGTTTGCCCTGTCCTCTAGTTTATTCTCCAACAGTTCCTTTGAAAAGATCCCTTGAAATTATGTCAAAAGCAGGATAGGTTAAAAGTCCTTACTTGATCTTAGACTACTTTTATGTTATTCTTGAATGTTTTCCTTTGCATATGCTAAAAGCAGGCTAGGTTAAAAGTCCTTACTTGATCTTAAGCTATTCTTTGTTTTATGATAAATGTTTCTTTTGAGAATATGCTGAAAGTAGACTAGGTTAAAAGTCCTTATTTGATCTTAAGCTATTATTTGTTTCCCTTTGAGTATGCTGAAAGCAGGCTAGTTTAAAAGTCCTTACTTGATCTTAAGCTACTCTTTGTTTTCTTATATGTTTTCTTCTTTCACCACTTCTTAATGTTTCATACCATAAATCAACTTAAAGAGATCCGTTGACCTAGATGAATTGCCCCATAGACCACTCTTGAAACCTGTTGTCCAATTAAACCATTTTGTGACTCCATAGCCTAATGGATTGACAATGTTTATTACCTATCTTATCAGCTGAACCATTTTCAAACTACTGACACCTTTACCCCTCAAAAAGACTTCCTTCATTTTAATGATATTCATCCCAACCAAAACAAACAAAAACCCTTGTGATTTTTATCTATCCTAATATCATATCATAAGCATTAAAGATCATATCTTTGAAAACACATATATAGAGACATCCCTATCTGAATCTAGGATGGCTAGATCCTTAGATTCCAAAGTGGTTTTGATGTAGGCTATGTAGCGTTTGTACTTGCCAATATTGAAAAATATGGAGAACTAACATACTTGTGACCATACTGGGGAATTTCTGAGTAAAATCCTTAAAACAAAACACTCAGTATTCATTCAAGTAAAGATCAAATTTCTTCAAGCACTACCAGCATATTGGTGATCATGATAGGACTGGTCTGAATCAGTGGCAATCTAAGTAACCCTTAGGATTCTAACAGACCATTATCAAACCTTGAAGAAATTAGCTAGTGAGCCATAGAGTAGACTCTGTTCGTCTCACCACCGTAGCTAAGTGTTGAAATAGGTATAGGAAACTCTCACAAACATAGGATTGTAAAAGCTCAGAAAACCCAAAACATTTCAGATTGGTATTTAAATCAATCAATGGTGGTGGACCATAAATCATTTTACCTTCAAAAGCTAAAAATTTCGTCCTAGTGACTCCACATTTCTGAATTGACCTAAAGACTCCAATGGGAAACCCATTTTATCATAACATCATACAAACTCAGTCAAGGAAACTTTGAGGATTAAGTTTTCTTATCAAATATCAATTAGCCTATTAAATATTTTTATACTTGGTTAAACTTTTCTTATCATTGGGTCTGAAAACACAACATAGTGGCTTCTAGAAGAATTCATACTAGAGCCTTTCCTGACCCAAATCCTCTTGAGATAGTTGATAATCCAGAGAGTATACTTAGGAAATCTCCTAAGTCTAAAACTTCAACTATTGTCAGACCAATTCATAGAGCTGATTTTATCCCTGAAAATATTACAGCTCCTCAAAATACATTAGTTGACTTAAGAAAACCATCTAGAACCAAGTCACTTAGTGATATAGATCAGATATAATTTGAGCCTTCACACTCACCCCAACATAGTGGTGAAAACACTGTTAGCAGAGTAACTACCCCACCTGATCTGCATTTCCTTCATAATTTTGGTTTCTCTCATTCTAGATCTGCTCAACGGTCTCTTGTTGGTCCATCCACTTCTGTTATCCATACATCCACTGTTTAAACCACTCCATTCCATCATCCCCATCCTATCTTACATCCTCCACCTGTAAACCCCCCACTTTTCCCACAACCTCCTATAATGGCAACATGTTATGCTCCTATAGTCCTTCCTTTAACTTTAGTAAATCTGCCATGGGACTATCAATCCAAGATTCCATTATATGATGCCAGTGGTTGTACTACTGCTTTACAACATGTGGACAAGTTGAATGACTATTTTGATAGAAATGAGATAGATGATGAAACTGTCAAAATTAGATTGTTTGCTCAAAATTAAGGGGGAGAAGCAAGAAAATGGTTCAAAAGATTAACCCCTAATAGTATTAATGACCTCCAAGCTCTCCATCAGTCATTCCTAAACAAATGGGAAGTCAGAAAAAACCCTCTCCAAATACTTTCAGATTACAACAACCTCAAAAGAAACACTGGGGAGAGTGTTCAAAATTATTGCACTAGATTCAATAGTGTTTATAATGCACTGCCCCCAGATTTGAAACCTCCACAAGGCTCAGCTTTGGCCAAATTTCCTGAAGGATTTGATCCTTAAATGGCCTATCAGCTAAGAGAAAGAGATCCCTTGACTTTGGAAGACATGCAGAAGAGAGCTCTTGTTGTGGAAGTAAATCTGATTGAAAAAAGAGCTAGGATGAGGAATGAAAAGAAAGTATCATTTAGGGAGGAAACCACACCTTCCACATCTATCTCAAAAATGGAAAGAAATTATGGAGGAAATGATGAAGAGGATGAGCATATTTGAGAGAGCACAATCTAGAGAAAACCAATCAGCTCCCCAAAACAGAAATTTGTATCAAAATCAGAATCAAAACTTTAGGAGAAATCAACCTCTAAACAAACAAAGAGATGATGATCAACAGATCAAACCTCCTTTCCAAGAAAATTATGTTAATGAGGATGAAGATACAAATGAATAGACATAGGATGACAACATGAACATGCTGGGAGTGAGCAATGAGGATTCTGATTTCCTCCATGAAATAAAACAAGGTCTATATACACCCTATGATGATAGAAGAACATAAATTGATTATTATGAAAAAAACTCTGAAAATTCCATCACAGTATCACCTAAAAAATATGACCTAAGAAGTAAAAAGAATCAAGAAACTCCTAGGAACAAGACCTCTAATAAATCTTCCAAAAACAACCCTGAAAATTCTTCCAAAAAGATAGTATAAAATCAGAAAACAGTGGCTGTAAGTTCTGATCTAAACAAAGGGAAAAACACCCAAGTCAATGAAAAGCAAAGTGTTAACCCTACCTGTGCTACCATCTCAGCTAAATCTCTTGAAAAAACCATTCTGACTGTTGTAAATAGTAGAAATCAGCAAGCTAATTTTGTTGAACAAGCAGTGACTAACAAGGCTGAATCAAACATTTAAAAAAATCAGATTCCCTTTAGCCTTGAGAATGAAATTTCCAAAATAAAAATCTCTGTCTCACTTACTGAGTTAGTCACTCAAAATGTATATAGAGGTCAAATTTTGAAAGCTTTGAACATAGAAGATGTTCATGACACTTTCAACTTAAATGATGATACCCCAAAGCTCATATTTGGACCAAATATTGAAGGAAAAATTCAAGAATGAACTACCCCTCCATTTTACATCAGTTTTAACATCCATGATAATATTTTGCACAATGCCATGCTTGATTCAGAAGCATCACACAACCTCATGCCCAAGGTAATAATGGAAGGATTAGGCTTAGAGGTGACTAGACCATGCAAAGATTTATATTCCTTTGATTCAAGTAGGGTGAGATGCCTAGGCCTAATAAAGGATCTGTGTGTTAACTTAGCCCAAATTCCAGCCAAAAGATTAGTAATGGACATTGTAGTGGCTGATATACGCCCCAAATATGGCATGATTCTTTCAAGATCATGGGGGGCTCAGTTGCAAGGCACTATGAAGATGTATATGACTTATGCCACCATCCCTGTCTTCAGTCAACCTAGAAGACTCTATAGGGAAGCACACATGAAATACATGGTGCGTAACCAAGAAAGACCAGAGAATTCTCCTCTCTATTCCATACACACTGACCTTGACTCATTCATTATTTACAATGATGATATTACTAATGAGAAAGAGTTAGTCAATGAAACATCATCAAATGTAGTGGTCACTACACATCTAAACATAGTGGCAACAAATGATGAAGAGGAAAATAAGGATGAAAATAAAAGGCAGTTTGCTGATTTAGAAAACTACAACAAACAGATTACAGGCCTTAAGGTTCAAAACAGTCATGTATATTGTTGGTGTTCCCATGTTTTGGCCAGGTTGGCAAGACCAAAAGATGAGACAACATAGAACCACTTTCAGACCTTAGGATCTAGCCCTTCCCAGGTCCAGAGAGGGATCTCTCTGTGATTGTCAAAGTGTATGTCTTTGAAGCTCTAAGTTATGATTTTAGGCTAGTTATAGGCTCAGGATTGTTTATTTTATTGTTTGTGTTTGGTTTTTGGGAATCAGGAAAGGAAGGTCCACTATAAGACAAGGATGATCATAGAGGGGATTAGGCTAAGATAGATAACTCAGGGAACATCAAGGCCATTGGGCAATGGAGTCAAGAGAGGATTTACTTGTGTTCAATGTGCAAGCTTTCAGTTGGGCTAGTCATCTAGAGCATTAGGATCTTAAAGATGATATTTGGAATGGGACATTAGGGACTGAAAAAGAAAGGAGGAGAACCATCCAATTCTGTCTATAGATCAGGCTAGAGGTCATTTAACTCTAGGCCTGCTTGGACAAAATCAGAGGCAATACAAGGGATCTTGGAAAGGCTTAATTGGGATGGAAAGATCCTAGTGAGGCAGAGACAAAGTTCTGAACCTCCTAGTGTTCTCAAATCATTCAACTAAATCCTAACAAGAACATCTAAACATAGATTTGATTAATTCATACATCAGAGAGTAGGCAATAACATCCACTACACTGGTTAAATCAATTGAAATCAATATTCCAATACACATGTAAGAAGAAAACATAAAAGGCTGGGAGAGCAGCAACATAAGGTACCTATCAAGGGTAAATCTTATGCCAAACTTCTGATGTGAGCCTGTAGAAATGGAATGAAATGAAATCAAACACCGAGATAGGAAAACATCACCAGCTGCTTTAGATCAGGATCCAAATAAACATGCTTTTCATATTAAAACAACACCAATCAGGTACATTCATTGCCCACAGCTTGAACATTCAGTCTGAATACATCAAATCTCAGCCTATATTACAATATTACACAGAGAACTTGTCTCAAGAGGAAATTTCTTGCACTCCTCTGATATCTCATCAATCTTTACAATAATTTCTTCCTGAGTTTTATAGCAAAAGATGAGCCGAGGAGGTAGGTAGGGCACTAAATGAAACATTAAAACACATAAAAGAAGGAGAGGGTCGGAACCCATTCTGTTTTAAATCTTTGCATTTATCCCTGGTACCCTTTTGGGACGAAGGAGTGATCTTCTTCAGCTTCCACTTACTTTGACATGGTCCTGATGTACTCCGGCTGTAGTAATACTCTGTGGTACTGTGGGTGGATAAATCAACTGGTAATAAAAATGGAATGGTCTTCCATACCGCATTAAAACATGCTCTGGTAGCTTGGAATGTGTTCTGGGTGGAAATCCCTTCACTGGAGCACGGCATGGAGTAAAAGCAGTATGGGTGCTCTGTCCTTCCATGGAGAGAAACATCTCTGCTGATGTGGCAGCCCTGATGACTTGGTTTTCTATGCATTAAACTCTCTGCTGCTTCACTTATATATTTATCTACAAAATCTTGCCGCTGTAATGAAGACTGTGCAATCATGGTGGCCCTTTACTTCTGCACACAGCATAACACGCAACTGGACTCAGAAAACAATGCAATGGGAGGGTGGATGAAATGGTAGCGCGGCGACGGAGGGGTGGCTTTGACTACACAATGGTGAAAAATGCGAACGGAAGGGTGAGAACTCACGAACAATAGGGTTTGGTGGTAAAATGCAGCGCAGACCGTTAGATCATGGCCTGGGGACAAAGATCGACAGAGAAGATCGAGCGGCGAAATAATATATGAAAGGGGGTGGAACAACTATGAAATATAATACTTTGGTGTAAAGTCTTAAACCTTGAATTTTGAACAAAATACAGAGAAATGCGACCGGAATGAAATGTGACGAGGTGGGACCCAGCCGGAGGCAGAGGGCGATTCCTTTTGAACCATTAGATCTTAAATCCAATGGACGGTCAAGATCAAATCGAAGGATGGCAGCAATTGGGGATCGGAAGACAGGGTTGCGATCAATCGCATCGCAAGTGTTTGTGATGGGCCGATCGGAGGGAATCACATAAATATTGTGATTGCGATTGGGCGAGGGCGCACGGGCCGTCCAATTTACATGGCGGATCAACGGTTGAAAAAACAAGCCGCAGGACTTAATAAATAAAGCCAATCGCATCAGGAATTTTGATGCTACAAAAGTTTTTCACGTTTGGCTCTGACCTTCCGATGCGATTAGTGCTCAGGACTTGACCGCTCGGTCCTAGCACACGGGCATGTGGGGGAAGTGGTTAAGGGACTTGCGGTAAGGGGCTAAGCCCTGTTATAAAGCGGAAAGTGGGTTTTTTAGCCTGTTTTAATGTATTTTGAGGCCCAAAGGGTAACGATAGGGAGATGGAGGGGGAAATTGGGAAAACGAAGGGTGTAGGGATTTTTAGAGGGGATTTAGGGGGTTAATAGGGAAAATAAAAGGGGAAAAGAGGGACTTTGTCAAAAGGGAAAGGAGGTAACCATGTGGTGTTTTGCAGGAGTATGAGGGGCAATGTTGGTCTTTTAGGAGCAGCATTTATAACCAGTGAGGCTTTAGATGGGAAATCAACAGAGGGGATTTTATTGCAAAGTAGAGGCTTGCAGAAGACATTCAAGGATGATGTGTCTTCAGGGGAGATGCATCCCTTGAAGGTCTCCAAAATAATACAACCCCCAACTTGCTTGTCAAGAATTTCATAGGGGGGCTAACAGTGGCTCCACAAGGGGATGGCTTCTTCTTGAAGGAGTCAAGAAACTAGAAATGATCTTTGGAGTAGGCCAGATGCCTGCTGCTTGGCACATCCCTTCTTTTTTTATTTTCAGCTACCACCCTATGTTAGATACACACATCAGTGGAAATATTTTCCCAACCGTTCTACCTACCCAAACTACAGTCCTAACATTTCCCTTTGTGTGCATTTGAACTAGCAGACCCTTTACATCATTTTATTTTATAACAGAAAATAAACCTACTCTGTATCTACCCTTATTGCTCCATGAGACCAGATTAGACTGTTGGTCTCACATGATTCTCTACCTAATCTACTACCTGTTGGGATTAAACTGTCCAACAGGTTTCTTCTCCTACATTCTAAGACAAGAAATTAAAAACAGCGAAGCCAGGATTAAACTGTCTGACTTGCTGTGAATCCAAGGTATCAAACTTTCGTTCCTGGACAATGAATTGCTGGAAACTTGGAGACAAAACTGTGAAGGCTGGAAATCTGCAATTTGAAACATCCTTCTTTTCCTGTGACTCGGGCTTTGAGAATATTAGAGTCACTTCCTTTTCTTCCTTTCAGCTCTGGTTTTGGGCATGTCAGAGCTGATTCTTCTTTTCCTTTGCTGATCCAGATTTTGAGCATGTTAGGACCT
Organism: Pinus albicaulis; assembly: GCA_034641835.2. NCBI lineage: Eukaryota > Viridiplantae > Streptophyta > Pinopsida > Pinales > Pinaceae > Pinus > Pinus albicaulis. The sequence goes on from CM076581.1 coordinate 981,790,908, forward strand.
GCTGTTTCACTTTCTTTGGCTCAGATTATGAGTTTATTAGAGCCAATATTTGCACTCCAGAGGTCCATGTTTTGAGCATGTCTGAACCTCTCCTTTCTCTCTGTTTTTTGAAACATTTTTCTCTTTTCTTGAAAACAAAAACTGCAATGGTATGTACAATGGCAATGGAACTGGAAATGAAAATTAGCAGAAGTAGTGTTTGAGCATCCTGCCATTGACAGGACCCCCAAACAGCTCTGTACCATCAAGTTCTTGTAAGAAAAATGCATTAGGAACTACAGTGGCTTGGATGATATATGGACCTTGCCACAAGCTGTCAAACTTGCCATGTTTACATTTGTCCTCTCTCCTTGAGTCCCATTTCAGAACCCTGTCACCAATTTTGAAATCAGCAGTTTTGGTTCTCTTGTCAAATATCTTCTTAATGTTCTCCTGAATTTTGACCGCTCGGTTGTAAACCTGCTCCCTTGTTTGCTGAAGATGAATAGTTTCATTAATTCTCCTCACCATACCGTCTTCCTCTGTCTAAATCTCTTGGACAAGCTTAATCACTGGTATTCCAAGGCTAGTGGGAAAAACTACTTCTATGCCATAAACCAGCTAGAATGGTGACATGCCAATAGATTTCTTTTTGGTGAGACTGTCAGCCCACAAATCATGTATCAAATTTTTATGCCATGACTTTTTGTTCTCTTCTAGCAGCTTCTTAATGATTGTGACCAAGCTTTTTTTAGATGATTCAGCCAATCCATTACCCTGGGGGTAATAGGCAGTTGAATGACCAAGTGCTATTCCGTACCTGTGACAGAAATCAACCATTTTCTTGGATCCGAAGGCAGCAACATTGTCAGTGATTATTTTCCTGGGACAGCCAAACCGAGATAGGATGAAGTCTTCTAGGAATCTAATGATGACAGAATCAGTGGCATTCCTAGTGGGTATGGCTTCTATCCATTTAATGAAGTAATATGTAGCAGTTAGGATCCATTTGTGTTGTCCAGAGGAAGTAGGATGAATTTATCCTATAAAGTCTAGGCCCCATTGCATGAAGGGACCTTCTACAGTGATGGGTCGTAACGGGAGGGGGAGAAGCTTTCTTCTGCCTTCAAATATCTGACATTTGTGGCAGGCAAGAATAATTTTATGGACATCACTAAAGAGTGTAGGCCAATAGAAACCAGCCTTGAGTATCTTATTTGCAGTGGCTTTCCAACTCAGGTGGCCTCCACACTCCCCAGCATGGAATTCTTGCTTAATTCTTTCAACTTCAGGTTCAGACAAGCATTTCAGCAATATACCATTTGGATTTTTCCAGTATAGATTGTCATTCATAATGCAGTAGTTTTTCTCTTTGAGTTTTATGAATCTGGCCTTGGTTTTGGATAGTTCTGGAGGGGCATTGAGATTGGTGAGCATGTAAAGGATATCGGAATACCAAGGAGAGTTCTGAAACTGCTCCTTAACAGTTAGATGGGGCAATCCTTCCTACTCATCTAAGGCGTTTATCATGTTAAATTCAAGGGCCTGCAAGTTTGATTCAGCCATTAACTGGGCCAGGCCTTGACCTTTGATCATCTTCGTAGGTTTTATTTCAAGGTCGTATTCCAAGATTGTAGCAATCCACTTGCCCCTTTTCCCATCAGGGTCCTGGGACAAGATGTCTTTAACCACTGTATTTGGAACATAGGCTATGGTGTGAGAATGTAGAATGTACACCATGAAGTCTTCTAAGGCCTTTACCAGAGCATAGGCCTACTTTTCCATAATGTTGTACTTTAAGGGTGCATCTCTTAAGGCTTTGCTGAAGAAGATAATTGGCTGCTCATTACCTTCTGAATTCTTTTGTAGCAAGACTGCAGCTATTGTGTGTTAAGAGGCAAAGGAAAAGATCAGAAAATCTTTTGAGAAGTCTAGGCTGATAAGTACAGGGGCCTGTGTGAGTGCAAGTTTTACTGACTCAAAATATTTCTTGGCTTCAACAGTCCACTTTGTTCCTGCATCTTTCTTTAGCATGTTGGTCACTTTCCTAAGAGGCTCAGCAAGATTGGGGATAAATCTCCTGAGGAAATTGATCTTCCCTATGAAGGACTGTAACTCCTTGATGTTTCTCGGATGTGTAATTTGAAGTATTCCCTCAACTCGCTGTGGGTCTATCCTAATCCCTTTCTCAGATATAATGTGGCCAAGAAGCTTACCTTCTTGCAGCCCAAAAACAGTTTTCTCAGGATTTAAGGATAGGCCATACCTTCTACATTTTTCAAAAACCTTCCTCAGATGTTCCAAGTGTTCTTCTTCAGTTTTAGAAAAGACAGTCAAGTCATCCAAGTAGATAACTATGAAGTGTCCAATCTCATCTGAGAACGCTATATCCATCACTCTCTGGAAGGTAGCTCCAGCATTCATCAGTCCAAAGGGAATTTTCACATACATGAAGGTGCCCCATGGGGTGGTAAATGATGTTTTGAGTTGATCTTCTGGGAGTACCAACACTTGGTTGTATCCTGAAAAACCATCAAGCAGGGAGATTCTCTTAGAGCCCACTACCTTCTGTAAGATATGTTCCATCCTAAGAAAAGGGTAGTTGTCTTTCAGGGAGGCTCTGTTGAGGTTTCTGAAGTCTATGCATAGTCTGATCTCCCCTATTTTCTTTCTCACAACCACTAAGTTTGATACCCAATCAGAAAAACTCACGGGGACTATAATGCCTGCATTATACATCTTTTTGATCTCTTTCTCTACCGCAGGCAATTGTTTCGGGTTGATTCTACGGAGTTTTTGTCTGAAAGGTTTCTGATTTTCCTTTAGTGGTATCTTGTGTTGTATGATGTTGGTGTCATAGGCCTTTAAGTCTTCATAGCTCCATGCAAACACATCAATGAATTCTTTAAACAGGTCAATGTACTTCTTCTTCATGTCTGTAGGTATAGACTTAGCCAGTTTTATCATTTTAGGCTTATCTTCAGTGTCAATGTTGAATTCTTCTATATCTGAGTCTGCATGTTCTATAGTGGGATTTTTTGCTACGTCATCAAAGTCAAAAAGATCCTCTAGGGGTGCCAGGCCTCTGGGTATATTCTTATCTTTGGCCTGCAACACCTCTATCTCTTCGTTGTCTGCATTTTCAAATTTTTCGGTTGTGTTTCCAGTTCCTCAGAAAAGGTGTTTATTTCTATATTACAGGATGTTTCTTGTTCATCTGAGGGATCCTCACTTGGGCAGCTGTCATCAGATTTCGAGTCCGAATCAGAAAATTCAAACTCATTCCTGCCTACTAGGAAATCTTCGATTTGTTTATCTCCTTCAAAGACCTGCCAATATTTTTCGTTGTCTGGTACTGCAGGTCTGAACTTGGTTTGAATGACGATTTGTTGGTCAGGGGGAGTCTTAGGATATGAACTAGCCAAGCAAGCTAATCCATTTGCAATGACATTTTGACTCCTGGGAACAAACACCAATTCATATTCAACAAAGGTTTTCAATAAATCCACTGCGTCATTCCTGTATGCTCTTAATCGAGGATGTTTTGCTGCGTATTCACCATTCACTTGTTTGATTACTAACTCAGAGTCTCCCCTCGCAGCTATCCTATGGGCTCCTAATTTCTTCAATAAATTTAGAACCAGGATGAGAGCCTCATACTCTGCAATATTATTTGTGCATTTGAAATGAAGATTCACAACATGACTCTCTGCGTGGTAATTTTCTGTGTTATGTAGCCACACTCCTGCTCCAGCATTTTGCCTAGTACATGACCCATCGAAATTCATTTCCCATAGGGGCTCGCCATTATGTTGCGTTGGGGAGTCTGTACTAGTTTGTGGGTTGACTTGTTCTTCACGTGGCATGTTGGTTTGAAGGGAGTGACTAATAGGCTGACTGCATTGTGTTCCTGGTTCACTCTGAGTTTCATTTTCAATACCCTGCCCATGATTTTCTTCATTGTATTCTTCTAGGGTAGCCATTATGCTAAAGTCTATGGGCTCTGTGACCTTGCTTGTACTTCTACATTTAGACCCTGGCTCTCCTAAGGATTGGTCGTTATACAGAATGAAAGAATCCAGATCTATGTGTATAGAGTACAATGGTGAATTTTCAAGCTTCTCGGGGCTACTGACTAGGAATTTCATCTAGGACTCTCTATACAGTCTTCTAAGTTGGCCAAATATAGGGATAGTGGCATATGAGCCATCCATCTACATTGTTCCTTGTAGTTTACCTCCCCATGATCTTGACAATAGCATGCCATACTTAGGTGGCACATCAGCCACCACAACGTCCATGACCATACATTTGGCAGGAATCTGGGTCAATCTCACACATAAGTCTTTGATTAGGCCTAAGCATTTCACTCTGCTAGAGTCAAATGAATATAGATCTTTATAAGGTCGTGTTATCTCTAGGCCTAGCTTTTCCATCACTACCTTAGGCATTAAATTGTGTGACACTCCAGAATCATGCATGGCATTGTGGAGAATTTTGTCATGAATGTTAAGACTAATATAAAAAGGTGGAACTACCCCTTCTTGAAATTTTCCCTCAATCTTTGGACCGAACAACAGGGCAGGTTGATCATCATTCAAATTTACAGTGTCATTGTTTTCCCCTAAATTCAATGCTTTCAAAACTTGGCCTTTATATACACCCTGAGCGGCCAGCTCAGAAAGTGGGACAGAGATTTTGATTTTTGCAATCTCACTCTCTAAATTGAAAGTGGACTGTGTCTTTGGAGTACTTGACTCTATTTTATTCGCTATGGCCTTAGTGGCTGAATAAGTTTGTGATTTTTCTCTATGTACAGGGTCAGGAATCGTTTTATCAGGAGCACTAACTGCTGTGCTAGTGTTGCTGGTTGGTTGTCTTTGTTTTTTAGTGTCTTGGTTGTCTTTTTCCTTATGTTTACCAGAACTTTCAGCTGTTGATTTTTCATTTGCAGCAGATATTTAGAAGTTTTATCAGGTCTTTTCTTGATAGTTACCTCAGAAGCTTTGGTTTTGGAAGTATCTTGGTTCTTTTTGCTCCTAAGTTCATATTGTTCTCTAACCTGTAACATGGCATTTTCAAATCCTAATCTGTAATCCTCAGTTTCTAACCATTCCTCATCCCAGTATGAAGGTGAGGACTGACCTTCCCCTGAATCACAGTTAAGGACTGAGTCTTCTGTTTCAAACATGTTTATTTCATTCCCTTCAGACTCTTCTATGATTCCCTCATCTTCATCTAAGAAGTTTTCTTGGAATGGGGGAACCACTTGTTGATCTGACTCCCTTTGTCTATTGGGAGTGGCATTGTTTCTTCTAATGTTTTGGTTCTGGTTTTTGTTTTTGTTTTGGACAACCATCCTTTTTATCATTTGTTGTAGTTCTTCCACGTTTTTGGACAGTCTATCATATTTGGGATTTGATGTGGAAGCTACATTATCATCCCTATATGTTACCCTTTTCTCAGCTTTTAATCTTGCCCTTTTTTCCATCAAATTTTCTTCTATGGTTATGGCTCCTTTTTGCATGTCCTCCAACGTGGTGTACTCTTTATCCCTAAGCTCGTAGGCCATGTCAGCATCAAATCCATCGGGATATTTAGCCAGGGCCATCCCTTGTGGAGGTTTCATGTGTGGAGGGAGAGCATTGTAAATTCTGTTGAACCTCATTGTGTAATCATGGACACTCTCTCCTACGTTCCTCTTAAGGGAAATGTATTCTGCCAAGAGCTGGTGAGGGTTTTCCTTAACCTCCCATTTGTTTATGAAAGTCTGATATAATGCGGGGAGATCTTGGATACTGCCAGGAGGTAAAATTTTAAACCATTTCTTTACATCGCCCCCTAAGCTTTGGGTGAAGATTCTCATTTTGATTGTTTCATCATCAATTTCCATATAATCAAAAGAATTCTCCATTTTATCTACATGTTGCTGAGCTGTGATGGATTCTTTAGCAGTGAAGTGTGGGATTTTTGACTGATAATCATTGGGCAAGGGTAACAAGGGCTAAGGTAAGAGCAAAGGTGCATACCAAGCTGCCATGATAATGTTATGGTGAGGTGAATGATTGATTTTCGCAGCTGGTATTTGAAGGAAAGGGATATTAGGACCAGCAGAAGTCTGTTGAGCAGATCTAGGGTGGGAGAGCCCCAAGTTTTGAAGGAAGTGGATATTAGGTGGTGTCGATGGAGGGGTTTCTTTGTCCCTAGTGTGCTGACCACTATGAGATGGTGTACTGTGAGGCTCGAGGTCTTGCTGGTCTAGGTGATTGAATGACCTAGTTCTTAGTAATCTATTAGGTGTGTCTAGGTCAGGGAGAAAATGCGATAGAGCTGTTAGTTCTTTCGGTGCAGAGTTAGCTCTACGAGTGTGACTAAAAATAGTTGGTCTATGGGGCGCAGGGGCTCCTCTGAGGATACTCTCCGTATTTTTAACTATTTTAGGTGGGTCAGGGTTGGGGTAAGCTCTTGTGTGGATGGTTCTGAAAGCCAGAATGTTGTTTCTAAGCCAAGCAGCTTAAACATACTTGTTACTTCTACTGTGGTTGATGTTGTCTCAGGGGCTGGTCTCCCAGTGGAGTCTATTGTGAAACCAAGATAATCAGTAGGCCTACTGATCACCAGTGGAGTATTTTCGTTTAGGAACAATGGAGTCGCCAGGTGGAGGGTTTCAGAGTATATCTAAGGGGTTACACTGTCCACCACAGTGCTCAGGCACTATCACCCTTCAGGAATCTCCTCAAAAACAGACTCCAACCAGAGATTGACTGGGAGGGAATTTACCAGATATGTCACCTCCGAAGAGGGTGAGATCTGGAGGCTACCTGGCCCTTTCCAGGCTCTGTCTAAGAGTATGATGGATATTCAATAATGGAGGTCGATTCAAGAAAGGAGTGACTTACTGTCAACCTAACTAGAGTTCTAAGCTTCTGAAGTTTTAGATGTAGTGAGATGAAGATCATTCAGAATGTCCCCAGTATGGTCGCCATTATGTTGGTGTTCCCATGTTTTGGCCAGGTTGGCAAGACCAAAAGATGAGACAACATAGAACCACTTTCAGACCTTAGGATTTAGCCCTTCCTAGGTCCAGAGAGGGATATCTATGTGATTGTCAAATTGTATGTATTTGAAGCTCTAAGTTATGATTTTAGGCTAGTTATAGGCTCAGGATTATTTATTTGATTGTTTGTGTTTGGTTGTTGGGAATCAGGAAAGGAAGGTCCACTATAAGACAAGGATGATCATAGAGGGGATTCGGCTAAGACAAATAACTCAGGGAACATCAAGGCCATTGGGAAATGGAGTCAAGAGAGGATTTACTTGTGTTCAATGTGCAAGCTTTCAGTTGGGATAGTCATCTAGAGCATTAGGATCTTAAAGATGATATTTGGAATGGGACATTAGGGACTGAAAATGAAAGGAGGAGAACCATCCAATTCTGTCTATAGATCAGGCCAGAGGTCATTTAACTCCAGGCCTGCTTGGACAAAATCAGAGGCAATACAAGGGATCTTGGAAAGGCTTAATTGGGATGGAAAGATCCTAGTGAGGTAGAGACAAAGTTCTGAACCTCCCAGTGTTCTCAACTCATTCAACTAAATCCTAACAAGAACATCTAAACATAGATTTCATTAATTCATACATCAGAGAGCAGGCAATAACATCCACTACACTGGTTAAATCAATTGAAATCAATATTCCGATACACATGTAAGTAGAAAACATAAAAGGCTGGGAGAGCAGCAACATAAGGTACCTATCAAGGGTAAATATTATGCCAAACTTCTGATGCGAGCCTGTAGAAATGGAATGAAATGAAATCAAACACTGAGATAGGAAAACATCACCAGCTGCTTTAGATCAGGATCCAAAGAAACATGCTTGTCATATTAAAACAACACCAATCAGGTACATTCATTGCCCACAGCTTGAACATTCAGTCTGAATACATCAAATCTCAACCTATCTTACAATATTACACAGAGAACTTGTCTCAAGAGGAAATTGCTTGCACTCCTCTGATATCTCATCAATCTTTACAATAATTTATTCCTGAGTTTTATAGCAGAAGATGAGCCGAGGAGGTAGGTAGGGCACTAAATGAAACATTAAAACACAGAAAAGAAGGAGAGGGCCAGAACCCATTCTGTTTTAAATCTCTGCATTTATCCCTGGTACCCTTTTGGGACGAAGGAGTGGTCTTCTTCAGCTTCCACTTACTTTGACATGGTCCTGATGTACTCCGGCTGCAGTAGTACTCTATGGTATTGTGGGTGGATAAATCAACTAATAATAAAAATGGAATGGTCTGCCATACTGCATTAAAACATGCTTTGGTAGCTTGGACTGTGTTCTGGGTGGAAATCCCTTCACTAGAGCACGACATGGAGTAAAAGCAGTATGGGCACTCTATCCTTCCATGGAGAGAAACATCTCTGCTGATGTGGCAGCCCTGATGACTTGGTTTTCTGTGCATTAAACTCTCTGCCGCTTCACTTATATCTTTATCTACAAAATCTTGCCGTTGTAATGAAGACTGTGCAATCATGGCGGCCCTTTACTTCTGCACACTGCATAACACGCAACTGGACTCAGAAAACAATGCAATGGGAGGGTGGATGAAATGGTAGCACGACGACGGAGGGGTGGCTTTGAATACACAATGGTGAAAAAAAGTGAACGGAAGGGTGAGAACTCGCGAACAATAGGGTTTGGTGGTAAAATGCAGCGCAGACCATTAGATCATGGCCTGAGGACAAAGATCGACGGCGAAGATCGAGCGGAGAAAAAATATATGAAAGGGGGTGGAACAACTATGAAATATAATACTTTGGTGTAAAGTCTTAAACCTTGACTTTTGAACAAAATACAGAGAAATGTGACCGGAATTAAATGTGACGAGGTGGGACCCAGCCGGAGGCGGAGGGCGATTCCTTTTGAACCGTTAGATCTTAAATCCAATGGACGGTCAGGATCAAATCGGAGGATGGCAGCAATCGGAGATCAGAAGACAGGGCTGCGATCAATCGCATCACAAGTGTTTGCGATGGGCCGATCGGAGGGACGCACATAAATATTGCGATTGCGATTGGGCGGGGGCACGCGGGCTATTCTATTTACATGGCGGATCAACGGTTGAAAAAACAAGACGCAGGACTTAATAAATAAAGCCAATCGCATCAGGAATTTTGATGCTACAAAGGGATTTCACGTTTGGCTCCGACCTTCCGATGCGATTAGCACTCAGGAATTGACCGCTCGGTCCTAGCACACAGGCATGTGTGGGAAGTGGTTAAGGGACTCGCGGTAAGGGGCTAAGCCCTGTTATAAAGCGGAAAGTTGGTTTTTTAGCCTGTTTTAATGTATTTTGAGGCCCAAAGGGTAACGATAGGGAGATGGAGGGGGAAAATGGGAAAACGAAGGGTGTAGGGATTTTTAGAGGGGATTTAGGGGGTTAATAGGGAAAATAAAAGGGGAAAAGAGGGACTTTGTCAAAGGGGAAAGGAGGTAACCATGTGTTGTTTTGCAGGAGTATGAGGGGCAATGTTGGTTTTTTAGGAGCAGCATTTATAACCAGTGAGGATTTAGATGGGAAATCAGCAGAGGGGATTTTACTGCAAAGCAGAGGCTTGCAGAAGACATTCAAAGATGATGTGTCTTCAGGGGAGATGCATCCCTTGAAGGTCTCCAAAATAATACAACCCCCAGCTTGCTTGTCAAGAATTTCATAGGGGGGCTAACATATATAATGCAGATCATGGAAATCAAAGAATAAAACCTCAAAACATTGAAAATATTGAGGAAAAAACCACAGAGAAACATAGCGCAGACCCTTATACAGAAAATAATGATGAACAAGATAGAGAGGAAAAAAATGAAGTAAATCACAAATATGAAAATAGTCCTCTTTGGAAAATGATTTTTGATGGGTCTTGCACTAAAACTGGTGCAGGAGCAGGTATATGGTTACTCAACACTGAAAACAATCATGCTATGGGGCATTCCTACAAATTAAACTTCCAATGTACAAACAACATAGCTGAGTATGAAGCTCTCCTTTTAGGCCTGCATTTATTTAAAAATTTAGGGGCCAAAAGAATAACAGTTCATGGAGATTCAGAGCTGATAATTAGGCAAGTAAATGGGGAATACAGTGCCAAACATCCCAGAATTAGAGCCTATAGAGATGATGCCATGGACTTGTTAAAAAAATTTGATGAATTCCAACTTACCTTTGTCCCAAGGAATCAAAATGTCCTTGCCAATGGATTAGCCTTTGCTGCTAGGACTTTTCTTACACCTTATGAAACCAAGTAATGCACCACCCAAGTCAAATATAGACTAGCTGTCCCGGATAATGAAAAGTACTGGCAAGTTTTTGATGGAGATAAACAAATACAAGACTTCCTACAGTCCAAAAATGAATTTGAAACACCAAAATCAGATTTAGAGTATGATGAATATTGTCCTACTGAAGAAAACCCACTTACTGAAGAAGAAAAGTCTCCAGAGATTGTTGAAATAAATCTGTTAACAAATGAACCCAAACAGATGATAGAAAATAACACAGATTTAGAAGATGAAGACTTAGAAGTGCTGCAATCTAAAGTCCAAATCTTGCCAAAAGGACTGGTCCCATTAGAGGAATTGTTTGACTTGAATGATGTTGCCAAAAAGCCAAAACTGGAACCTATTGAAACTGAAATAGAAGAATGCAACATAGGCAGTAAGGAAAATCCCAAAATGATCAAACTGTCTAAAACATTGCCCACTCATATCAAACTGAAATATATTGAGATTTTCAAAGAATTTTCTGATGGTTTTTCATGGATTTATGAGGATTTGAAATCATATGATACAAAAATAATTGAGCATAAGATACCCCTCAAAGAAAACCAGAAACCTTTTAAACAGATGTTGCGCAGAATTAACCCTATTCAATTACCTCTGGTAGAGAAAAAAATTCAGAAAAATGTATGATGTTGGAATTATAGTCCCTGTTAGATACTCAGAGTGGGTGTCTAATCTTGTATATGTTAGGAAGAAAACAAGAGAAATAAGGCTTTGCATTGATTTTAGAAACTTAAACAAAGCCTCATTTAAGGACAATTATCCATTACCCAAAATGGATCACATCTTACAAAGGGTAGTTGGTTCTAGAAGAATTTCTTTGCTATATGGCTTATCAGGTTACAATCAAATATTGGTACATCCTGATGATCAACTTAAAAAAACCTTTACTACACCTTGGGGTACTTTCATATATTTGAAAATTCCTTTTGGCTTAATGAATGCTGGTGCCACATTTCAGAGAGCCATGAATATTTCATTTATGAAGAAATAGGTTACTTCATAGTGATTTACCTAGATGACATTACTGTCTATTCTAAAACAGATGAATAACACCTAATACACTTGAGAAAAGTCTTTGAAAAATGCAGAAAATTTGGGTTATCCTTAAATCCAAAGAAATCATTGTTTAGTCTCCAAGAAGGTAAACTTCTTGGACATATCATATCTGAAGAGGGAAAAAGGATAGATCCAAAGAGGATTGATGGTATTTTGCAAATCAACCATCTTAGAAACATCAAGGAACTTCAATATTTCATTGGGAAGATTAATTTCTTAAGAAGGTTCATTCCCAATCTAGTTGAACTCCTTAGAAACATGACAAACATTGTTAAAAGAGAAGAAGTTAAATGGACCTTAGAATCAAAGAAATCATTTGAGATGGTAAAACAAGCACTTACCAAAACACCAGTTCTCATTAGTCCTCATTTTACAAAAGATTTCTTCATTTTTTCATTTGCATCAGAACACACAGTAGCTGTTGTCCTGTTACAAAAAACATGAATGGACAAGAGCAACCAATTGCATTTTTTAGCAAGGCATTAAGAGATGCACCTTTGAAGTACAACATAATAGAAAAAAAGCCTTTGCCTTGGTCAAAGCCTTAAAAGACTTCAGAGTTTACATTTTACACTCCCACATTATAGCATTTGTGCCTCATTCAGTTGTAAAAGACATTTTGACCCAAGACCCAGATGGCAAAAGAGGAAAGTGGATTGCTGTAATTTTAGATTATGACTTAGAAATCAAGCCCATGAAGCTCATAAAATTTCAAGGAATAACAAGACTTATGGCTGAATCCAACTTTCACGCTCTTTATATAAACATGTTTGATGCATTAGATGAACAAGAGGAGTTTTCAACTCCAATTATTGAAGATCAATTTTTGAATTCCTCTTGGTATGCTGATATTTTGTATGTTTTTCTCAATCTAAATGTCCCTCCTGGTTTTTCTAAAACAAAGGCAAGATTTTTAAAGTTGAAAGCTATAAATTACTGCATTTTGGATAAATGTTTATATTGGAAAAATGCTAGTGGATTATTTCTTGAATGTTTGCTTGAGAATTATGCAGATAAGATCAAGCACAAGTTTCATGAAGGAGAATGTGGAGGCCACCTCTACTAGAAGTCAACTGCCAAAAAAATCCTTAGAGATGTCTATTACTGGCCCACCCTCTTTCAAGATGTTCATAATATGGCTATTGCCTGTCACAAATGCCAAATATTTGAAGGCAAAAGAAGGCTGCTTCCCTTACCTCTGCAACCAATCACTGTTGAAGCTCCTTTTCAGCAATGGGGCCTAGAATTCATTGGGGAAATCCATCTTGCCTCATCTGCCCAACATAGATGGATCCTCACAGCAACAGAATATTTTACCAAGTGGATAGAAGCCATCCCATCTAGGAATGCCACAGATTCAGTAATCATTTCATTCCTTGAAAACCATATACTGCCTAGATTTGGATGTCCTAGGAAGATCATAACTGACAATGTTGTTGCATTTGGATCCAAAAATATGGTGGAATTCTGTCATAAATATCATATCATATTGGGTCATTCTACAGCTTATTACCCTCAAGGTAATGGGCTGTCAGAGTCCTCAAATAAAAGTTTGGTAAACATTATCAAAAAGTTGTTGAAAGACAACAAAAACTCATGGCACAACAAGCTAGTACATGCCTTGTGGGCTGACAGACTAACCATTAAAAAGTCAATTGGGATGTCCTCTTACCAGCTAGTTTATGGAACAGATGCAATATTTCCAACCAGTTTAGGAGTGCTAGTCATGAAGCTGATCCAAGAAGTACAGCCTGAAGATGATGATATGACAAGAAGAATAAATCAGACTATACATCTACAACAAACCAAGGAGGAAGTATACATCATAGCACAACAACTACAAGAAAACATCAAGAAGTTGTTTGACAAAAGAACCAAGGAAAGTGATTTTAAAGTTGGGGATAAAGTTTTAAAATGGGATTCAAGGAGAGAAGATAAGGGCAAACATGGAAAATTTGATAATTTATGGCAAGGCCCTTATCTTATTCAATCTGCTATTGGGAAAAATGCATTATTTTTACAAGAATTGGATGGAGCTGAATTTTATGGAGTTCCTGTCAAGGGCAGGATGCTCAAACATTACTTTGGTTAGTTTATATTTTAGTTTCAGAGCTTTTAGTTTCATTGTATATAACACTGCTTTTTGAATTTGAAAAAAGAGAAATACAAAAACAATACAAAAGAAAAAAAGAGGGCAGATATAAAAGAATAAAGGTACAGCCCCATACCCAAAAAAGAGAAATTTTGAAAGTGTGCAAGCTTAAATTCCACTACCAAAAAAAAAAAAAACAACACTGCGATTAGTCATACACCCTAATCATGACTAAAGATAGATTTCAATTTTCTGCTGGTAAGTTAGTGAAGAAGATTTGTCAAACTATTTGATCTTGGCTTATCAATAGAATAGATTAGAATAGAAAAAAGTGGTTCAAACAAGCTTAAATCCTGAACCTGTAAATTTTGATGAATAATTGGTTCTAATATGCTCAAAACCTGAACCAAGAGAAAAGAGAACAGCTCCAAAAAGATCAAAATCAGAGCTAAAGAAAAAATGAAGGATGTTCTTTTGTTTTTTAGATCTAAAGCCTTCACAGTTTTGTTTTAAATTTCTGAAAATAAAGTCTATGTGCAGCTTGTACATACAGCCATAGAAACCATGGTAAATCAAATATTCTAATCCTGATTTGACTATGTTTAAATTTCTTCTTTAGAAAATAGAGAATAAGGTCTATCAGACAGTCTAATCCTAGCAGATAGTAGTTTAGGTAGAGAATTTATGAGTTCAAAAGTTTAATCTGAACTAATGGAAGAAATAAGGGTAGATTTAGATTGGTTTTTCCTGTTTTCAAAAGAATAAAATGTTGATGAAAAAGGTTTGCAAGTCCAAGTGCACCTTGTGAAGAAAAAATGTTAGGAAAAGTAGGTTGTGTAGGTAGAATGATTGGGAGAAATTTCTTTGCTGATATAAAATACTGGTCATCTTTTCTAAAGCAGCATGATCAAAGAAGAAGCAGGTTGTCAATGGATAAAGGCACATGTTTTCATCCCAAACATGAAATTCTGAAGTTCTTGACACCTCCAAGGAGTTGCCAACCCCATGTGGAGCCACTGTTAGCCATCAGTAAATTTTTGTTATAGCAAATGATGGCTAAAACAAGTCTTGAGCCTTCAAGATATTATTTTCATTGAAAATCATTCATTCTTGAAGTTTGTTGTTCCTTAAGAGCTGTTGCTTAGCAGTGTTGTTCCTTCGCACTGTTGTTCCTTAAGTGTTGTTCCCTAACAATGATGTTCCTTAGTGTTGTTCCCTTTAAAAGACTATTGTTCCCTTCAAAAAATCCACCAAGAAATCATGTTGTTCCCAAAGAAAATTGTTTCCTAAAAAGCCCCATTTTCATCATTTCATTCCCCCCATTTTTTCCCCCATTTCATTCATTTTCCTTGTAAAATTTCCCTCTCCTCTCTCATTTATCCTTCATTCTCCTAAAAATCCTCCAAAAATCCCTTTTAAACTCATAAAAAAATCTTGTTTTATGGCTTAAATTGTCCTATTTTGCCTATCGAAACCTCAAAGAACCCCTAAAAAACCTTCTTTTGGACTAAAAAGCACCCTTTTTATACACAGGATCTTAAGCCCCTTTTGGCTTAGCCCCAACTCCTTCTTCGTCATAGGACCCAGCGCTATGACCAAGCCCCTAAATCCCTCTGACCCTATCGCATTGGCATTTCCCTTATATACCCACATTTTCCTTTCTATCCTAATGCGATTAGCTCCTTTTCCTTTGGTCCCTAGCCACTCATTCCTCCACGGGACCATACCACAATGCTAAACATCTAGCCCCCATCGCATCGGCGCTATTACATTTTCATCGCGTCACTCCCCCTTCCCCCGCTGATGTGATTTCCTTTTTTAGCCCCTTATCCCTCTGGCGATCTTGGCCATCAATCTTATCGATCTGATGGTCATCGCATTCCCTCCTATCCTTTGATCGCCTGACCCAAATTTTTCCTCCACCCTCCACATCAAATCCCCGCTATTGATCTATATGATCCAACGGCCTCAATCCAACCCGACAACCCAACTCCACTGGGGCCTACCATCCACTATGTAAAGCACCCATCCAATCACTCGCTGACACCTGGCCCCCACCAAAGCCCCCACTGTGCTCCTCTCTTCGTCACGCTCTCCCATAGCTGTTGGATCTCCCCCCCCAGATCCAACGATCTACATTACATTTTGCGTAAATATTCCATCCTGGGTTTAACCACCTGTATCCACACGAGACTGCTGGTTTCGTGAGGGAAACATGTCGCAAAACAATTGGATCACATTCGTTTTACAATAAACCATTTAACGCCTGAATCGAATGTGAAAACCATTCGTAGTTTTCATAAAATCACTTCGCCTATTTTCGCGCCTATATTCAAATTCGACCCTGTTTTCACAGGTTTTTCACTCCTCTGCCATGAAAGCTCTCCTTCCACCTGCATGTCCACCTCCTTCACTTCTACCAGCCTTCGAAGAAGCATTTTATGACCTTGTAGGATTTTATATAACATGTTTTGTGGGTTTTTGCAATTTTTTATGGTGGTTTTAAGACCGAAAGCCCCCTATAGTCCATAAAAAGACAGGCACATAAGGTGATGAACTTTACGGTCCAGACAGAGGCCAAATGACGAAAAAAGGGAGTGCCAGGTTTCATTTCATGGATGATCAGTGTTTTATGAGCACTGTTTACACTATCAAACCCTCCAAAGCACCAAAAGTCTCCTGCACATAACAAAAGGGAAAGACACTGAAACTTGAAGATCAAAGGTTAAAGTCAGAAACCAAAGAATTTGAAGACTTAACCAACAAAATAAGAGGGCTAATGCAAAATTTTGAAGGTTAAAGGTTTAACCCAATAGTTTGAGGGTTAATACACATGTTTTAAGGTTAAATACAGTGAATTAAAGATAGAAAGGCCGAGAACCAAAGATAAAGGGATTAAAGCGCAAAGTTGAAGATCAAAAGACTTAACCTCACGGTTTAAAGGGATAAAGCACAGTTTGAAGATAGAGTTAGTTTAAAAGGTTAAAACAATCAGCAGATAAAGTTTAAAACTCAAAAATGATTATCAAGGCTCGAAAGAAAAATCAAAGGCCTGATTGAAGTTCAAAGCGCCAAATTAGCACAAATCAGTATTTAAAGAAATAGATCAGAAAAATAAAAAAAGGAAGCCTCCAAATGCCACATCAGTGAGGCAATTAAAGCCAAAACTTCCACCTACAGGCTTATTTCCTCAAAAGAATACACAATGAATGCACATTCAGAGATATTTTGTCAAAGACAGCTCAGAATTAATGGCCAGCCTACCAAAAACCCCCAAAGTCAATAAAAGTAACTGAAGTTGATGAAATTTAATGTAAAATAAATTAATAAGATTTAAGTACATGTCATTTCTTCTCCACTGAGCCTCTCAAGGGCTGATAAGCACTTACTCTTCATTAATTAAACAAATGAACCCTTCTTACACTTCACCTCCTCATTCTTCTATAAAAACTCCAAGAGGAGCACATTGTAAGGGTTGGTCTTGAATACTCATTGATTGTAAATAGCTATTGAGGTTGTTGAAGCTCTGTTTGTAATAGAAGAAAGACAGGCTGAGATGAGAAGATTGAAGCTATAAATACCCACTGGACTTGAAGATTGTAATTGGTTTGGACATCAAATACACAAGTTGATTTATGGGATCCTGGTCTATGTCAATGGTGATTTTTTTCTTATTGTAAATTGTTATTTTCTCATGTTTTCCATACTGTCCATTTTCTCTTATAAAGAACAACAAATATAGATTACGATTTACTGTCAATTACCCTAAATCTCACTGATAAATCTTTATCTTTATGTTTTATGCTAATTGTGTATTTGAGGATAATTCAATAGAGTGTGATCAATCAAGGAATGTTGGTGAGTCCATGTCTTGCTGAGTAAAACTTGAGTTTCTATCCTTGAATTTTCTTTAAAGGTTTTCTAAGTAAAGTTGAATTAGAGAAGTTTATGGTTTCCCTGTCCTCTAGTTTCTTCTCCAACAGTTCCTTTGAAAATAACCCTTGAAAGTATGTCAAAAGCAGGCTAGGTTAAAAGTCATTACTTGATATTAGACTACTTTTTATGTTAATCTTGAATGTTTTCCTTTGAATATGTTGAAAGCAGGCTAGGTTAAAAGTCCTTACTTGATCTTAAGCTATTCTTTGTTTTATCGTAAATGTTTCTTTTGAGAATATGTTGAAATAAGACTAGGTTAAAAGTCCTTATTTGATCTTAAGCTATTCTTTGTTTCCCTTTGAGTATGCTAAAAGTAGGCTAGGTTAAAATTCCTTACTTGATCTTAAGTTTCTCTTTGTTTTCTTATATGTTTGCTTCTTTCACTACTTCTTAATGTTTCATACCATAAATCAACTTAAAGAGATCTTTTGACCTAGATGACTTTCCCCATAGACAACTCTTGCAACCTGTTTTCCAATTAAACCCTTTTGTGACTCCATAGCCCAATGGATTGACACTATTTCTTACTTCTCTTATCAGCTGAACCATTTTCAACCTACTGACACCTTTACCCCTCAAAAAGACTTCCTTCATTTTAATGATATTCATCCCAACCAAAACAAACAAAAACCATTGTGCTTTATAACTATCCTAATATCATATCATAAGCCTTAAATATAATATCTTTGAAAACACATATATAGAGAGAGCCCTCTTTGAATCTAGGATGGCTAGATCCTTAGATTCCAAAGTGGTTTTTATGTAGGCTCTGCAGCGTTTGTACTTGCCAATCTTGCAAACTACAGAGACCTAACATGGAGTTCAATGTGTTTCATATGATGATGCTGAACTAGATCTTTACATAGCTGAATGGCACTCTGCTTATCACACCAAAGTGTAGTTGAATGCTGCTGATAAAGACCAAATTCAGACAGGATCTGACGAAGTCACATGGCTTCCTTGCTGGCTTCAACTGCACCACTATACTCTGATTCTGCTGAAGAAATGTAGATGGCACTTTGTTTCTTACAAGACCAAGTAATAGGTTCTGAACCAAGAGTGAATACATATCCTACAGTGGACTTCTGATCATCAGGGTCAGCAACCCAATTAGAATTAGTGAAAACAATCAACAAGGGAGATGCTCCTGCACTATAATTAATCTCGAACTGAACTGTACCTCGAATATATCAAAGTATTCTTTTAGCTGCTTTCCAGTGACTTTCATGAGGTTGGTGCATAAACCGAGTGACAACACCAATGACAAAGGAAAGGTTAGGACGAGTATGGGTTAGACACAAAATTTTACCAACAAGTTGACGGTATAAGGTAGCATCAACTTCAGTGGTAGTATAGTTGACTGAAAGCTTGACTCCAGATTAAAAGGGAGAAGGGGCAGGTTATAGTCTTCCATGTGAAAGTGGTGTAGAAGATCACAAGAATACTTGGACATAGAGAGGGTAATGCCTTCCTTAGATTGGAAGACTTGAAGACCAAGGAAATAATGCAAGTGTCCTAAGTATGTCATTTCAAACTATTTTTTGAGGCTAGAATTCACATGGTTTATATGATTTGGATCACTACCAGTAAGGATAAGATCATCAACATAAAGAATAAGGATGGTGAAGGAATTACCCACTTTCTTGGTGTAGACAGTGTTGTCAGAATGACACCTAGAAAATCCATTATCTAAGATAAATCTATCCATTTTGGCATACCAAGCTTGAGGAGCTTGTTTGAGACCATATAGAGACTTCCTAAGGAGACAAACAAGGCTGGAGTCTTTTTGGATAAAGCCAGGGGGTTGTTCCATGTAGATTTCTTCATGCAAATATCCATGTAAGAAGGCAGATTTAACATCCATCTGATGGACTTCCCATTTAAAGGAGGCAACAAAGGAAAGAACAAGGCGGATAGAATTCATTTTGGCAAAGGGGGAGAAGGTTTCAGTATAGTCAATGCCTTCAACTTGTGAAAAAACTTTAGCAACAAGACGAGCTTTATGTCTATCCACTTTTCCATCTAGTCCAAACTTTTTTTTGTAAACCCATCTGTATCTGACAAGTTTTCTTCCTTTTGGAAGAGGAACAAGATCCCAAGTATTTTTTGCCAATAAAGAACAATAATCTTCATTCATAGCTTCATCCCAATCTGGATGACCGGAGGCTTCTTCAAAGGTTTCTGGATCAAGTTTTTATGGAACTTGAGCCAATAAGGAAGAGGCTCTTTCGAACTGAGAACGTGTACGTTGTCGATCGAAAGGGTCACCTACAAGAGAACATGTTGCATCGCTAGTAGAGTGGACCCATCTTGGAAGCGGTGGAGTATAAGGAACAATTTCACGAGCTGGAGGAGGATTTTCATCCCCGCTGTCATCATCTGAACTAGAAGTAATGCTATTGAAAATAGAAGAGAGAGAGAGGTGGCACATATGCCGAATCAGGCTCGCAGGCCAAAGGTGGCACACCTTCCGAACTAGGCTCGCAGGCCGATATATTTCATCAAACTTTACATCTCTTCTAATGATTATATTTTTGGATTTTGGTTGAAGAAGTTTATATCCTTTGACATCTTCAGAATATCCAACAAAAATACATTTTTCACTCTTAGGTTCTAAGGCTTTATGTTTCGCATCTGGAATATGGGCCCAAGCATCACTTCCAAAAATATGAAAGTGACTTACATCTGGTTTGATTGAGCTCCAAGATTGTTCTGGAGTTATATTCTTTAAAACCTTAGTAGGAGTGTGATTTACTATGTAATTTGCATAGTTAATGGCTTCTGCCCAAAAATTGAGACCAAGTCCTTTAGATTGAAGCATACAATTAGCCATTTCTTTTAAAGTGTGATTCTTCCTTTCAGTTACACCATTTTGTTATGGAGTATATGGAATAGTATGTTGCAATTGAATGCCATTCTCAGTGCAGAAGTTGATAAATTTTTTGTTAACATATTCTCCACCATTGTCTAATCTTAACTTAAGAATTTTATGTCCAGATTGTTTCTCAAAAAAGGCCTTAAAGGCTAAGAACATGTTAAAAAATTCACTCTTGAGTTTTAAGAAATATACCCAAGTGCGTCTGGAAAAATCATCAATGAAAGTTAAGAAGTATTTGCAACCAGAGAAAGAGACAGCGGGAAGTGGACCACATAAATAATTGTGCACAAGCTGCAAAGGGGCTGAAGCATGCCAAGAGGCACGTTTTTCAAAACTATCCCAATGATGTTTTCCGAGTACACATCCGGAGTAAACACCATCTCGGCAAGATACCATAGGAAGGCCCGTCACCATATTTTCCTTACATAGAGTTTGAAGAGAGCGATAGTTTAAGTGACCAAATCACTCATGACAAAGTTTGCTCACATCATCATTATGAGCAAAAAAAACAGAGGGAAGAGATGATGACCCAAATTTTTCAAGCTTATACAACCTTGTGGAATCATCAACAATGCTAGTAGCTAAAATATGTTTAGGATCTTTGAGGTCCTTGATTACAACATCATGAGGTAAGAATTCTACTATTTTCCCTTCACTTGAATGAGTTATTTAGTAAACAGAGAGAAGGTTGCATGACAAGGTAGGAACACATAGTACATCATTAAACTGACCATTATCTAGATGAATGGTTCTAGATCCTACAACACTAAGAGATCTATCATCACCAACATAAATATGTTTGGTGTTACAATCCTTTAAAGAAGAAAACATGGATTTATTTTTAGCCATGTGGTAAGAAGCTCCAGAATCAATGAGACACTCATGAGAAGGAGAAGAAGAAAATACATTTAATGCATAACCAAATCTTGATGCTTAACAACCACAAGCAGAAAGTACCATGCCTGAAGATGAAGGTGAAGAGTGCTCCAAATTAATGTTGTGCTTCTTCATTGTTGATTCTAAGGCTTCCATCTTCTTAAAAAATTTGGACTTTATATGGCCATCCCGATTGCAAAAGTTGCAATGTCTATCTGTCTTCTTCCCTTTGTTTTGATTTGCCTTATTATTTTGGTGATTTGATATTTCAATTTGCGGCTGAAATTTCTTAGGGCCCCTGTTTGGTTTAGGACCATATTTTTTTGGATACTGCTTCTTGGGATTCTTTTGATATGGTTGTTGTTGGGCTGCTAAGGCTTTCTTAGAAGCATTTCCAGCAATGATAAGACCAAGGTGTAAAATTTTTTCTTGTTTATCTTATCAAAGAATCACAAAAGGCATCAAAAGAGGGATTATTGTAGGTGGTTCCTGAAGAAATGATGGCTTCTCTAGTGGAATGGAAGGCGGAAAAAAATACATATTATGTAGGACCAAGCTTAGCAAGAATGCAATATATGAGGCTACCATCGTCCTTTTTGTTCTTACAACATTCTAAAAGAATTCTGAGGATCTTAAATTTGGACAAAAAATCTTCAATGGAGGAGAAATTATTGGGGTCCAAAGTAAGCAACTCATTTTCAAGCTGGTGGGCCTGGATTTGATTTTAAACACCAAAAATAGTTTTTAGCTTTTCCAGGGCCTTATCGGGGGTGTTAATGTCAAGGATATGAAATTGAAGATCTTGAGCAATGAACATTCCTATCAACCCTCGTGTTTGATCTTGTTTATTTTCCCATTTAGAAGCTTTATCATCATTGGAAGGTTTATTTTCTTGTCTTGTGGCTATTATATAAAGCCCTTTACTTCTAAGTATATCTGCCATGTGAGGTAGCCATTGGAAATAATTGGTGCTGTTAAGAATAACTGGGCATGTACTTTCCATTTAAAAAAAAAAAAAACTGAAGCTGAGAAAAGCTGAAACTAATTGCTCCAACGGAAAGATCTCAAAAAATTATGCTATTTCTCGAAAAACAGCTCGAAAAATGGCTTCCAGATGAAGAAGCTATGCCTTTTGAAAAATCTGAGTTGTAGATGCCGAATAGTTACGAGAACAGGATGAAGTGCGGCTTTTTAAAAAAAATCAGCCCCTTTGAACAAATTTTTTTTACAAAAGAAGCTTGAGAAGGAGACTTGAACCCAAGACCTCTATTCTCATAAAATAACCCCTCACCAAGTGAGATAGTAAAAGGACCACGTTATTGTATGAAAGGAGGAAAAAGTTTTTTTTTTTAACTCTCTTCGGTGTGCGTGCCTTTTTCTGCACAAAAAAACACAAAAACCGAGTAAAAAAAAAAACGAAATGAAAAGCCTTACAGCAGAATTTTAGCTTTTCAGTTATCCTTACCAAAAACTATCACTTTTTTCACTATTTCTGATTTCCCAAGATCGCACAAAGATGCGAGGAAAGAGCATACGTAGTAAAAAAAAAAAAACCCTTTTTCTTATTTCTGATATTCCGAGGTCGCACGGAGTGCACAAAAAAGAGCATACACAGAGAATAGGGTATAGATCCAACAAATAAATAAAACCTTAACACTGAAAATAAACAGGAAAAAAAAACAAATAAGCGGAAATATTAACAAATATAACTGCAAAATAGATGCTTTGTACCTCCAAATCTAAACTAACATAACTTGGGCAGCCGAAAACCTTTTCGCATGAAAAGAAAGGCGTTCCTCACTATAACAGATGCTCCGGACACAACCAAGCAATTCCCCAAGCCCAAAAAAGTTCAGAAATAGTATATCTACAAAATAGCATTCACATGCAGTCAAACTGGCTTCGAATTTTGATCAACAACGGATGCGGCCCTCAAAATAGCTCTAATACCATGCAGGAATTTACAAGGTAAGTTTCGTATATCAAGAACCAAAGGTCACCACTCACCAAAAGATCAAAAATTAGTACACCAATATAATCACTTGGTTAAAACCCTCAAAGAAGGAAACAGTTCACGCCCTGAGCCAACACGGCCACTTTAGGGAATTTATTAATATAAAAAGAAAAGTTACATATGTTTCTCTCATAAACGGTTACCGAACAAATGACCCTCCATGATCTTTAAATAGAGATCATGGACCAATCGGGTGTTAAGCCACGGATCAAGTGCCATTAATATCGAGGTGAGAGATAACTGTCAGATCACTACAAATCGTGACCGTCGGATTATAAGTTACAAATGTACATGGTAAAGAAACACACTTTACCTAAATATACACTAGACTAAGTTATTCTTAACTATTTCCTATGTGTCGGAATATCCTAACAATTATTAACCAAATACAAAGAAAGGAATGAATCCTTGTATTATTCATAAAATATTGAATGGAAAACTCTAAGAGAAAAAATATTGGAAGGTACTAAACCTTCATACCAAGATCGTGCTTTTCCTTCAAGAGAAGCCATGAAAATATTTAAAAGACAATCTTCAGGAAATTCAACCTTCAACTTGCGTGTATGCATGTGAAATTTAACCAAATGTAAATCAGCATCATTCCTATCATCATCTTTAAACATAGGCAAATTCCTTTTCCAATCTACCTTAGGCATTTTATTTGGGAAACCTAGAATGTTATCCCAACTCATGGGATCATACCTTCTTGCAATAATTTCCGTATTGAAAATTCTTGAAGCTACTGATTTTCATGTAGTGGAGTCGCCATGAAGTGTTGATTTTATGGATCTTTCAGTCAATGGAATCGCCAGGTGAATGATGCACAACCTTCTTGTGCCTAATCATTGTTCATCATCAAAAATAAAATATGATCTATGTCACACTTTCCCAGGGAAGATTTGATATTTCCTCCTCCTCGTCAATAGCACCAAGATGTTATCACTCCACCAAATTCCCAAGGCTGAGGAAGGAATCCCAACAGAGGTAACCACAAACCAAGCTTTTGACTTGATAGCTAGCCCTATCAAGCCAGAGAGGGCTCTCTCCAAAAGGGCCATAGCCAGGAGGGTTGGAGAAATTAGGGTTTTTAGGCTAGATATAGAGTGCAAAGGTTTTTTTTGAATTTATTAGGTTGGGGAAATAACTAGATGAAGGAATTAGGTCAAGGAAAACTAGGTCAGGGAAAATGAGTTAGGGTTTCAGGGATCAATGGGGCAAGGTAGGTACAATGCTTATCACTTTAAGGAAATTTTTGTGGAATGGTTTTGAAACTATAAGAAGGCTGAGAAAAGCATAAGAGATGTATTTTTCACAGATAGAAGATAATGAACAAAATATGATCAGTTACCCAAAATAGAGCATGGCAGACATGTATTATGAATTTATAACTTGTAAAATATCATAACATAGATGTGAAAATGAACATGAACACAATAATTTCAAACACATGATACTGAAGAAGAAATAATGATAGACATTCAATACCACAAGTGTCCCATAAATGTATTTGAAACTCCTCTTGTATTAATGGCCAGACTGAGTACAAAGCTTCCTTGATCAAATATCAAAACATCGATTGATTCCAACTCCAACCCTTCCCACACATATTACATTGGATTTATGCAATTTATAGACAAATTTACAAAATCTGAGGCAAATCTCAGATCCAGAATTATTTCTAACAAAAAAGCTAATTCCTAACCTCTAGGAACATAAAACTATTTATTTTCTTAAAATAAATTGAACTGCTTGCCCAAGTCTTTGATTTCATGATCTAGAAGAATTTGGAGAAACCTCCCTTGCAGATCTGCACCTTGAGAATAGGGATTTTGTTTTATTATGCTGATTGTTGAGCTAAATCGGCCTTTTTAATATGATAACAAGTGGAATTATTTTAAAAGAAAATCCTTTTTCTTTTTGTAAATAATGCAAACTACTTTTCCTTTAAAAATAGCAAGAATCCCTTTGAATTGGCGAAAAACCTTTTGGATATATTTAACACAGATGATTAGGTTGGTGGTTCCAAATTGAAGTTATATTAACAAAAATTTTGGATAGATTTGGTAAATAAAGGCGTGGAGCAGGGGTTAGCGGAGTATAGCAGTGGAATGACGAAAGTATTAAATACAAGGTAGAGAAGAATATCACAAACGTAAGAGCTAGATTAGACAACAATGGACTTGGCACATAAAATTTGTGATATGCAAAAAGGCAGGTGACATGAGCAGGTAATGGTGGACAATTTTCAAATTGAAAATCGGGCATATTTGTTCATATGAAAAACATGGAGTAAGAATTGCGATTTGCGATTTGCAATATCGCAAATCGCAAAGTCAAAGGCTTTCACAACTCAGGGTCAAAACTTATCACAAATCGACGGAGGTGGCTTATTTCATATCACAACCGGGGGATTGGGGTTATTGGCGATCGCAAATCACATTTGGAGATAGATAGTGATGAATGTGTGGAAATGAGATATGTGATATGAGATGGGAGTGACATGGTGGTAGGCAGTTAAGGGTCCCACGTAATATCGCTTCGGCATTTTAGAGCGATAGCACATGAATGTTATAATGATTTGTTGCAATGCTAGATATGCGAAAAGGCATAAGGGGTAACAACTTGGATAAGTTAACTAATGAAATGAAATGTTTGGATATTGGATAAAAAGGTGAAAATATTAAAAAACGAAGCGAGGTCAATGATAATGACAGATATAAGGTGAAATTAGAGTAAAATAAGGTGGGATGGGTGGGATGCAAATACCAGTGCTAACACATCTAAAGGATGAGATTACACAACAAGAAAATGTTGTCCTCCTCAAGCTTGAAAAATAAAGGGGTACTTGCCAGTAATGGTGGGGGGAAATTTGAGAAAAGAAATCCATCTTTTACACTTGTTTTAAAAGTAGCATGTCACTCTTGAACATGACACTTTGTCACACTCGTGTCTGGGTTGGGTAATCCTTCTGTCTTTCAGTTAATTGAACCTCATTGAAAGTCTTCAGCTGGATTTGGGTACTATCTTTAAGTCAAATTCTACTAATTCATTTAAAATATCGTTATGTGCTCAAGAGAAAGTTCAACTTCAATTCATTATTCATTGCAAATATTTGCCTCCATTCGCATTGACCATCCCTGAGTTAATCCTTGCAAAATGTTTCTTCAAAACTTGACATAATGGTTTCGTGTCATAGGCCCTCCTACAATGGATCACTTCCTATCGACTTCAACTCATTATCTACGAAGTTGATCTAGAAATCCTATCAATATCGCGAAATTTGCATGCCTTAAAGGCAAGTTTCTCGCCTTCGATGACAATTTTTCATTATTGGCCTTCGATCAAACGACTCTATGAGTGTTCAAGTGCAAATCATTCATTCACACTTCTTAGATTGTACTGAAGTATTTTTAGAGCCATTATCATTACTGGTGGTTTCTCTAACACTTGTTAATGGTTTTAATCATTGATCGGTAATCAAGTGGTTTCTACCATGTTCGACTTCAAAACAATCAATCGGATGGTTAGATTTGTACTAGTTCAAGAAGTGGAAATCAAGACCTTGGATCTAGTCTCAACCATCCAAGATGTGAGGATTTATGTATTAATTTTTCATTAGAATAATTCATAACAGATGGTTGTGTCCATAGTGTGTCTAGTATTGATGTAATTCTATGTCACTTCTATAAGAGGACATATAGTTAGTTTTGTTATGAGTATGGGAATTCCTACCACACTGATGACTATATATTTTCATTTAATGTTTCTTACATGTTTTCGACCGATGTCTTTGATCCAATCCTTAGTATGATAAAGCACTTCACTCTCTTGAAATATTTTCTCAGACTTTGCACTTAGGGAGAAATATGTTACATGTCATTTTTTCACCATGAAATTTGACGGTCAATAAGGATCTATCACCATTCATACTCATGCTTCCTTAGGATTCAAACATCTATATTCCTTAACTAGGTCTTGGAAACTAGGAAAATAGCTCTTAAATACTCTTAAATATGGCTTCCGCACTTTTTTTGGTCACTTCTTGCGCATGCGCAAATATTAATAAGCTTAGCAAGAATGCAATATATGAGGCTACCATCGTCCTTTTTGATCTTACAACCTTCTAAAAGAATTCTGAGCATCTTAAATTTGGACAAAAAAACTTCAATGGAGGAGAAATTATTGGGGTCCAAAGTAAGCAACTCATTTTGAAGTTGGTGGGCCCGAATTTGATTTTAAATGCCAAAAACAGTTTTTAGCCTTTCCAGGGCCTTATCAGGGCTGTTAATGTCAAGGATATGAAATCGAAGATCTTAAGCAATGAACATTCCTATCAACCCTCATGTTTGATCTTGTTTATTTTCCCATTTAGCAGCTTTATCATCATTGGAAGGTTTATTTTCTTGTCCTGTGGCTATTCTATAAAGCCCTTTACTTCTAAGTATATTTTCCATGTGAGGTAGCCATTGGAAATAATTGGTGCTGTTAAGAATAATTGGGCATGTACTTTCCATTTAAAAAAAAACTAAAGCTGAGAAAAGCTGAAACTAACTGCTCCAACGGAAAGATCTCGAAAAATTATGCCATTTCTCAAAAAATGGCTGGAAAAACAGCTTCCAGATGAAGAAGTTATTCCTTTTGAAAAATATGAGTTGTAGATGCCGAATAGTTACGAGAACGGGATGAAGTGCGACTTTTTAAAAAAAAATTCCGCCCCTTTGAACAATTTTTTTTTACAAAAGAAGCTTGATAAGGAGACTTGAACCCAAGATCTCTATTCTCATAAAATAACCCCTCACAAAGTGAGATAGTAAAAGGACCATGTTATTGTATGAAAGGAGGAAGGGTTTTTTTTTTACTCTCTTCGGTGTGCGTGCCTTTTTCTGCACAAAAAAACACAAAAACCGAGTAAAAAAAAAATGAAATGCAAAGCCTTACAGCAGAAATTTAGATTTTTGGTTAGCCTTACCAAAAACTATCACTTTTTTTACTATTTAGTATTTCCCTATATCACACAAAGATGCGAGGAAAGAGCATACGTAGCAAAAAAAAAAAAAACCCTTTTTCTTGTTTCTGATTTTCCGAGGTCGCACAGAATGCATAAAAAAGAGCATACACAGAGAAGAGGGTATAGATCTGACAAATAAATAAAACTTTAACACCAAAAATAAACAGAAAAAAAAAAATGAAATAAGCGGAACTATTAACAAATATAACTGCAAAATAGATGCTTTGTACCTCCAAATCTAAACTGACATAACTTGGGCAGCCGGAAACATTTTCGCATGAAACAAAAGGTGTTCCTCAATGTAACAGATGCTCCGGACACAACCAAGTAGTTCTCCAAGCCCAAAAAAGTTCATAAATAGTAGATCTACAAAATAGCATTCAGATGCAGTCAAACCGGCTTCGAATTTTGATCAACAACGGATGCGACCCTCAAAATAACTCTAATACCATGAAGGAATTTATAGGGTAAGTTCCATAGATCAAGAACCAAAGGTCACCACTCATAGACAGATCACAAATTAGTACACCAGTATAATCACTTGGTTAAAACCCTCAAAGAGGGAAATAGTCCATGCCCTGAGCCAACGCGGCCACTTTAGGGAATTTATTAATATAAAAAGAAAAGTTACATATGTTTCTCTCATAAATGGTTACCGAAAAAATGACCCTCCATGCTCTTTAAATAGAGATCATGGACCAATCGGGTGTTAAGCCACGGATCAAGTGCCATTAATATCGAGGTGAGAGATAACCGTCGGATCACTACAAATCGTGACCGTCGGATTATAAGTTACAAATGTACATGGTAAAGAAACACACTTTACCTAACTCTACACTATACTAAGTTATTCTTAACTATTTCCTATGTATCGGAATATCCTAACAATTATTAACCAAAGACAAAGAAGGGAATGACTCTTTGTATTATTCAGAAAATATTGAATGCAAAACTCTAAGAGGAAGGTAGTAAACCTTCATACCAAGATCGTGCTTTTCCTTCAAGAGAAGCCATGAACATATTTAAAATACAATCTTCAGGAAATTCAACCTTCAACTTGCATGTATGCATGTGAAATTTAACCAAATGTAAATCAACATCATTCCTATCATCATCTTTAAACATAAGAAAATTCCTTTTCCAATCTACCTTAGGCATTTTATTTGGGAAACCTGGAATGTGATCCCAGCTCATGGGATCATACCTTCTTGCAATAATTTTCATATTGAAAATTATTGAAGCTATTGATTTTCATGCAGTGGAGTCGCCATGAAGTGTTGATTTTATGGATCTTTCAGTCAATGGAATCGCCAGGTGAATGATGCACAACCTTCTTGTGCCTAATCTTTGTTCATCATCAACAATCAAATATGATATATGTCACACTTTCCTAGGGAAGATTTGATATTTTCTCCTCCCCGTCAATAGCACCAAGATGTTATCACTCCACCAAATTCCCAAGGCTGAGGAAGGAATCCCAACATAGGTAACCACAAACCAAGATTTTGACTTGATAGCTAGCCCTATCAAGCCGGAGAGGGCTCTCTCCAAAAGGGCCATAGCCAGGAGGGTTAGAGAAATTAGGGTTTTTAGGCTAGATATAGAGTGCAGGGTTTTTTTTTGAATTTATTAGGTTGGGGAAATAACTGGATGAAGGAATTAGGTCAAGGAAAACTAGGTCAGAGAAAATGAGTTAGGGTTTTAGGGATCAATGGGGCAAGGTAGGTACAATGCTTATCACTTTAAGGAAATTGTTGTGGAATGGTTTTGAAACTATAAAAAGGTTGAGAAAAGCATAAGAGATGTATTTTTCACAGATAGAAGATAATGAACAAAATATGATCAGTTACCCAAAATAGAGCATGGCAGACATGTATTATGAATTTATAACTTGTAAAAGATCATAACATAGATGTGAAAATGAACATGAACACAATAATTTCAAACACATGATACTGAAGAAGAAATAATGATAGACATTCAATACCACAAGTGTCCCATAAATGTATTTGAAACTCCTCTTGTATTAATGGCCAGACTGAGTACAAAGCTTCCTTGATCAAATATCAAAACATCGATTGATTCCAGCTCCAACCCTTCCCACACATATTACAATGGATTTATGCAATTTATCGACAAATTTACAAAATCTTAGGCAAATCTTAGATCCAGAATTATTTCTAACATCAAAGCTAATTCCTAACCTCTAGGAACATAAAACTATTTATTTTCTTAAAATAAATTGAACTGCTTGCCCAAGTCTTTGATTTCATGATCTAGAAGAATTTGGAGAAACCTCCCTTGCAGATCTACACCTTGAGAATAGGGATTTTGTTTTATTATGCTGACTGTTGAGCTGAATCAACCTTTTTAATATGATAACAGGTGGAATTATTTTAAAAGAAAATCCTTTTTCTTTTTGTAAATAATGCAAACTACTTTTTCTTTAAAAATTGCAAGAATCCCTTTGAATTGGCGAAAAACCTTTTGGATAGATTTAGCACGGATGACTAGGTTGGTGGTTCCAAAATGAAGTTATATTAACAAACATTTTGGATAGATTTGGTAAATAAAGGCATGGAGCAGGGGTTAGCGGAGTATAGCGGTGGAATGGTGAAAGTATTAAATACAAGGTAGAGAAGAATGTCACAAACATAAGAGCTAGAGCGGACAACAATGGACTTGGCACATAAAATATTTGATATGCAAAAAGGCAGGTGACATGAGCAGGTAATGGTGGAAAATTTTCAAATTGAAAATCGGGCATATTTGTTAATATGAAAAACATGGGGTAAGAATTGTGATTTTTGATTTGCGATATTGCAAATCGCAAAGTCAAAGACTTTCACAACTCATGGTCAAAGCTTATCGCAAATCGACGAAGGTGGCTTATTTCATATCACAACCAGGGGATTGGGGTTATCGGCGATCGCAAATTGCATTTGGAGACAGATAGTGATGAATGTGTGGAAGTGAGATATGTGATATGAGATGGGAGTGACATGGCGGTAGGCAGGTAAGGGTCCCACGTAATATTGCATCGGTATTTTGGAGCGATAGCACATGAATGTTATAAAGATTTGTTGCAATGCTAGATATGCGAAAAGGCATAAGGGGTAAAAACCTGAGTAAGTTAACTAATGAAATGAAATGTTTGGATATTGGAGAAAAAGGTGAAAATATTAAAAAACGAAGTGAGGTCAATGATAATGACGGATATGAGGTGAAATCAGAGTAAAATAAGGCGGGATGGGTGGGATGCAAATACCAGTGCTAACAGATCTGAAGGATGAGATTACACAACAAGAAAATGTTATCCTCCTCAAGCTTGACAAAAATAAAGGGGTAATTGCCAGTAATGGTGGGGGGGAATTTGAGAAAAGTAATCCATATTTTAAACTTGTTTTAAAAGTAGCATGTCACTCTTGAACATGACACTTTGTCACACTCGTGTCTAGGTTGGTTAATCCTTTTGTCTTACAGTTAATTGAACCTCATTGAAAGTCTTCAGCTGGATTTGGGTATTATCTTTAAGTCAAATGCTACTAAGTCATTTAAAATATATTTATGTGTTCAAGATAAAGTTCAACTTCAATTCATTATTCATTGCAAATATTTGTCTCCATTTGCGTTGACCATCCCTGAGTTAAGCCTTGCAAAATGTTTCTTCAAAACTTGACATAATGGTTTCGTGTCGTAGGCCCTCCTATAATGGATCACTTCCTATCGACTTCAACTCATTATCTACGAAGTTTATCTAGAAATCCTATCAATATCGCGAAATTTGCATGCCTTAAAGGCAAGTTTCTTGCCTTCGACGACAAGTTTTCATTATTGGCCTTCGATCAAACGACTCTATGAGTGTTCGATTGCAAATCATTCATTCACACTTCTTAGATTGTACTAAAGTATTTTGAGAGCCATTATCATTACTGGTGGTTTCTCTAACACTTGTTAATGGTTTTCATCATTGATCGATAATCAAGTGGTTTCTACCATGTTCGACTTCGAAGCAATCAATCGCATGGTTAGATTTGTACTAGTTCAAGAAGTGGAAATCAAGACCTTGCATCTAGTCTCAACCATCCAAGCTGCAAGGATTTATGTATTAATTTTTCAGTAGAATAATTCATAACAGATGGTTGTGTCCATACTGTGTCTAGTATTGATGTAATTCTATGTCACTTCTGTAACAGGACATATAGTTAGTTTTGTTATTTGTATGGGAATTCCTACCACACTAATGATTATATATTTGCATTGAATGGTTCTTACATGTTTTTGACTGATGTCTTTGATCCAATCCTTGGTATGATAAAGCACTTCACTCTCTTGAAATATTTTCTCAGACTTTTCACTTTAGGGAGAAATATGCTACAGGTCATTTTTTCACCATGACATTTGACGGTCAATAAGGATCTATCACCATCCATGCTCATGCTTCCTTATAATTCAAACATCTATATTCCTTAACCAGGTCTTGGAAACTAGGAAAATAGCTCTTAAATACTCTTAAATATGGCTTCTGCACTTTTTTGGTCACTTCTTGCGCATGCGCAAATATTACTAAGCTTACCTATAGACATATTTTCTCTGTTTTCCACTAAAACCTGTGCACCCCATTTAAAATAAAGTAAAGGGAAAAAGTAACTTCTAGAAGCATATTTGGGTGCATATTCTTCCAACTAAAAGCCTCTAAGTCATGCCAGTTCAAGCCAAATCCCTCCAATCAGGGAACTTATCCCCTTGGATCAAGGAACGCTAATCCCTTCCTTTGAGGATCACACCCCTCTATTGGTGGATTTGTAACCTCCTCTATTTCTCCTATAAATTGTGCTGAAAATTCAGGGTTAAGGGGTTCACTTATGATAATATTATGTTGGTCATTCTATAGTGGAAATCTTATTAAACCAAGGAGGAAGATTGGAAAGGAATACGGGAGGAATTTGTACAACATCAAGGCTCGATTGTAATATTTATCTTTATATTCTTGATAATACATTTGGATACTTTTCTCATTTTGTTGTTTTCAGATTCATAAAACAATGACAATTCTTAATCTCCTTGATAATTAAGTTAACCTGGTATTTTGATTATAACATATTGGATACGCTTTTGATTCTTTACGTTTTTGTGATTGCAGGTTCTCCTCGACATTGAAGGACTTCTTCAGGACAAAAGGAAAGGTCTTAATCAAACATCTCATTGAAAGGTAAGAGCATTGTCCTCTCTCTTCTAGTTTTGATAATCTAAATGTTAATAGCTTAGGGAAAGAGATATTCATGTTTCTGTTTGTTTCTAGTTAGGGAGATCGATCTTGTCCACTAGAGGGATTTATCTGGGTAACAGCATTGCTTCGCCTTTACTTTCTTGAAAGTTGTTCTTGTTGGTTTTTTCTTGGTTTTTGAGAAAGGTGCTTCTTGCAATATTGAAATTTTTTCTTGATATTCTTGAAATTTTCTTGCTTGTTGGAGTTTTTTATACTGTTGTTCAGATCAATTCGTTTGACTTTGTAACCTATTTTTGTTTTTAAGTCTTTTCATGTTAATGATTTCTATGGCTTATGGAATTTGAGGTTCTTTATTCTTGAATTTTTTTATCTTGAAGCCTTTTGGTAGTTTTTGTTTTCTCAAGAACACTTTGTGTCCTTAAAAAGAAAAAAGAAAAAAAAAATCTTTGTGTTGGTTTTATTTTTCTTTTGGTTTTGTATTTTTTCTTCTTATCATCTTTGAGCGAGTGTAAAATATTTTCATTTGGTTTATTTTAGGAAAATTTCTTGCCTTGAATTTGTTCCTCCTTTTGTCAAGTTTTGGCCTCTTGATCTTTGTTGAGAAACACACTTGCTTGTTTTTAGAGTAATCATAGAATCTTGCATTAGGCATTTATAGTTTGTATTATAATAGTTTCACTATAATAATTTTTAGTCTTTTTGTAGATTTTTAGTGCATGAGCGTGTATTTTGAGAAAAGAAAAGAAAATTTTTCTTTCATTAGTTTGTCCGTAGTACCCTTTGTAGAAATCACTTTAATCGAAGAAAAATTTGCATCTGCATGTAGTTGGATTTCTATTGGTTTATTCTTGCGTCCAGTAACACCATAAGTTGAAATTCTATCTTACCCTTTTCTTAAGAACAACCATTAAAATCAAGTGCTAAAATTAAATTAACTATAATATTTTTTATTTTTCATTATATACATCAACTAGTCTAGGTCATTAGGGCCTTTTAATAGGTGTGTGGAGAGTTAACTCTCCAAGACCACTCTGAATTTTAACATAGAAGTTGACTAAAAGAGTGAAATCTAGTGTCGTTAAGTTGTCCATGAAATATCTCCTTAAAATGGAATCAAGCACGAGGGCGAGTGAAATTAGGGAAGAGAGACACCCCCTCTCCTACTTGTTGGATCCCGATCAAAGGCAATTACATCTGACTGTCGATACGAAATGGTGACCTTAGTTTTGATCCTAGGTATCGCATAGGTGACTGCAAGGGGGAATACCCATGGCATCTGAGGCATACATTGTTGTTGGCAATATGTTGCAATATGCTGTCCTTGATGGTAACCTACTTAATGAAGTTTTTCTTGATGGAAAACTACTTGACGAGTCTCCTTTTGATAAGCAACCTATGTGTTAAAGACAGAGAAATGAAACAAGAAATATTTCTCAATGTATACTTAGGTTTTATGAAGGAAACCCACGTATGGATGCAATGTATACGCTACTTTTATGAAGGCAACCTTTGTATAAATTTAGAATTAGTAAATACACAGTTTTTATGGAGAGAAGTCGCATATACACACGGATACGAACGACCAATGTCGTGTATGCCTTTTGCGCTCTAAAATTATGATACCAAGGGGCATTACCATGGTATTAGCCCATAGTATTGAGCGTTGTATTGTCCATTTGATTCCATCCAAGAATATAATCAGTAGTTGTGTGGTTTTGACTCATGGTATTGGTAAAGGCTAAATCTATATAAGGAGAATAAGATCATAGTGCAAGGTGTGCATGAGTAAGGGTTGTTACTGAATAATTTTCTCTAAGGTATATCTGCATGGGATGAACTCTATTTTAATTGATAGACCTGAATCTATGATGCACCCATGGATAAAATGATGGTTCAGGATCTCTAGATCTGAAATGAATATGCTCTTGTGTGATCCATTGAAGAGATGATTAGATCTATGACCTGGCGCAAGATTTCTAAAGTCAAGTGAAGAAATATGGGTAAGTTCTATGGATCTAATTCATTCTGCAAAGTTTATATATATATAGATCTATACGCTAGTTCGTCTCAGTAAAAGCGTGTATATATGTGGGTTTGCTTTGGAAAAGGTTCATATGGCTGTTAGGGTTTTCTGAAGCTTATTACAGAGGTTTTGCTATTATTACTGCTATTTGTCTATTGTCTGTCAATGAATTCTTCTTGTAGATCTGGGTTGTTTGAATACTATATATGCTGCTAAGTTGATTATGTACACATCTGATCAATGAGAGAATAAACATGGTTGATGGTGACTAACTGATGAAGGATTCTGAATTTCTAAAGATATCTGACTGAAAGCCTCAGATCTGGATTTATGACTGATTACATTCTGAAAAACAGTATTCACATAGCTATACAGAGGTTGGTGTGAAGGAAAGCACATATACACGCGAGTTCAGTGAAGCGAAGTAGCATATTATTTTTAAGTTGATGAATGTTCAGGGTTGAGTTTGTATCTGCATATTTATTTTGAAGTCTAGGTTATTTCTAAGCTTTGGTTATAGTGGTCTCACTGTTCTGATTGAAGTATTGGGTAAATTTTATAGTTGATGATGTTTATGAAGATTTGTGTTAATGCTCTTTGATCCAGTATGAAAATTGATGAAACGTGGTCTGCAGTGGCTCTGAGGGTTGGAGCCTTTAGTATGGAAGTAGAAACTTCCTGCTAGTAGAAGCTGGTGTTATAATCAGGGGGTTGAAGCTCCCTTCCAGCAGTGGCTGGTAAATGAGATTACGAGGTTATAGCTCCCTTCCAGTAGTAGTTGGAAAATGAGAGAAAGTTGTAGCTTTCTGCTGGTAGATACCTGCATACTAATATGAGTCTACATCAATACAATATTGTAAATAGTTTTCCATATAATAAATTTTGAAGAGAGAGACGACAACGACAGTGGTTTTCTTCCCAATTTGGTTTCCACCTTCAAAATTGGTGTTCATGTGTGTTTCTCTTGTGTGATGATTTATAATGTTGTTACTACATATAATTACTGATTATCTAATAGATGCATGACTAGTAAATTGACTTAAAGACTGTTCCTGAAATTTTTTTCTAATCTGCAAAATTATATTAGTATACGTTAGTTTCTTTTATTATATGCACATGTATATGCGAGTTGGGTTCATCAAAGCCACATATGGAATTCTGTAAAGGAAAAAGTTAAAATATTTTCAGTAAGCTCTAAATACTAATTCCCCCCCCCCTTCTCAGCATTTTTCCCAAAAATTGGTATCAGAGTAGGTTCTTCTTCTGAAGCTTAATCACTAGAAGAAAGATCAGCTAAGATGAGCAATCAGGATGGGACAACATATATTAGGCCTCCTCTCTTCAATGGAAACAATTTAATCTTCTGGAAGACAAGGACAATATCCTATCTTCAGTCTCCTGGATCAGATGTATGGGCTATAGTTGAAGGAGGTTATCAATATCCAGCATCAGTTCCAACAGATGCAGCAGAAAGAAAGAAATATGAAACCAATGCAAAGGAGGTCAATGCATTATTGGGAAGTCTGATTGAATCAGAAATTGTCAAAGTCATGCAGTTAATACAACAAAGGAGATATGGGACAAATTCATTCTAAGCTATGAAGGTAATACCAAGGTAAAAAGTGCTAAACTCCAAACTCTCATAATTCAATATGAAAATATTATGATGCGTAATGAGGAAAGAATTACCATTTTATTTTTACGTCTAGATGATATTGTAAATCGTATGAGAAATATGGGTAAAACCATAACTGAAACCACTCTGGTAGAAAAGGTTTTAAGATATCTAACTCCAAAATTTGAATCAAAAGTGTCTGCTATTGAAGAGAAGCAAGATCTACAAACTCTTACTATTGTTCAACTTCATGTATTTTGACTGCTTTTGAAATGAGAAAAGGAGGTCCATCTGAAGTCAAAGAAGATGTATTTAGAGCTGCTGCAAAAGGAAAAGAAGTAAGAGAACAAGAAGGATCAGGGTGCGTTCCAGAAGAATATAAGATAATTTTTTTAAAGAAGCTACAACTTGGCACTGGAAGATTCAGAGGTAAGATTCTTTTTAAATGTTTTTCTTGTGGAAGAGTTGGTCATTATGCTGCTAAGTGTCCTCATAAAGAAAAGCATGAAAAAGGAAAGGAAGTGGAAAAAGTAAATAAGAATTGGTTTATCAATATAAAAAGTTATTATACTCATGAGGATAGTGATGGGTTATCAAATAGTGAAGAAGAAGAATCTGATCAAGATGTTAGACTACTCATGGCTTTTGAAAATGATGTAGAAATAACAAACTCCTACATCAAATTTTAGTATAGCAAAATTATTCAATTTTACTAAGTCCCAGATTCACTTTCCACAATGATGGAACTTATTTGTTCCTAATTTCTTAGTGTGAAACTCTGATTTCCATATCCATTTAAAACATATAAAAATGATCCTTATTGCAGCTCTACAATTTACAATTTTATTTGTAACTTTAGTGTTAAACTATACAAATGTCGTTCCCAAAAATCAATGTACTCCTTAAGGAATCATTGATGTATATATAACTATGTGAAACAAATTCATTGAATTATTGAGGACCCACTACCAAACATGGATTTCTCTTAAGAAAATAAATGTTGCATTTTGTTTGAGACCACTAGCCGCACAAACCATCACAGCAACCAAAGCAAACATAACCAAAAAATACGATTCCAAACTGGTTGTATTCACATTGGAATACGATGTCTATATCGCATACTTATTCATTACCATGACTCCACAGGTCTATGATTAAATGTCTTAGGCAAAATTTAAACCACACACTACTTACATCGTACCCCAGGGGTATTACCATATGCCACCACACTGCTATTACCATATGCTACTATTACCATATGCCATCGGCTGCCCACGGGTCGTTAAGCGCATTGCCTATGGTAACATTACCTGCGTCCACACACTTGGCCACAACTTCACTACATTAATGCTGCTCCATCCACCCTTTCATCTGCGTTGTTGCCTCACGTAGACTCCAAGAATACATCAACATTCTTGCGTTTTTTGTCTTTACCTCCGAATACACCAACGTTTTTGCGTTCACATACTCACATACAACATATACATATAAATTTGTAGACTTAGAAAGGAAACTTATAATGCAAAACACAATTACATTAACACTGCATGGGATGAATATTTCATTGATCACCCCTTTGCGTTTGAAGACTTTACACTGGCACTCCTGGTGTTTTCTCTCAATTTCCCTATTATTTATACTTGAAATATGAAACTGTTCCTCTTAGAATAGGTTTCTTCTCAATTTTTCTCAACAAATCAATACCTACCTATTTTTAAGTGCTTATCCCTATGTTGGCTCTATATCCACGCAAGGAAAGAAACCAATTCCTAGTTTTCTTCCTAATTGATTAAAAATACAAAAAAAACTAACTATTCTCATAAATAATAATAATAATAATAAAATAAAATACTACTACTAATGTTTATTTCTTTTGGATTAGCTACAACATGAGAAAAAAACATCACATTGTTGGCTAAGCCCCGATGCTCCTGCATTAGACTTCCGGGGAAGAAAACTGATCTTGTAATACTTCGAAATCTGCTCCCAACTTCTGTAGCTTTGTTGCAGCCATCCAACTGGCGTCTTCCACTGGCTATCCTTTCCATTTCACTAAATACTAATAATAGATTTGGCTCCTAGTTTTCTTTGATACTCTGTTCTCCAAAATGGCTTCGACTTCCCTCTTTCCTGTTTTGGGCATCTGCTCTTCCCAATTTACTGTTGGGTTTTCTTCTACTGTGGATTCCCCTTGTGGTTCTTCTTCTGGTTTTCAATATAGATACAAATCTGCAACATTGAATATTAGCAATATTCCATTTCCTGTTGGCAATTTAACTTCATATGCATTTAGAAAATTTCCTTACAATTTTACATGGCCCTATCTTCTTCAGTTTTAATTTTTTATAAGTTTTAACAGGAAATATTTCTTTTCTTAAATATACCATGACTGAGTCGCCCACTTGGAATTCCTTTTCTCGCCTCCTCATATATACTCTTTTCTTGTATTTGGTACTGCTTTCCTGCAATATTTTTTTGACATCTTCTTGTAGTTCCTGCATCTATTCTGCAAATTCTTCAGCCTTTGTGCTCCTTACCTCCCGTTTTCCTAGATCTCTAAGTTCATACACACCTCTTGGATAAATTCCAAAAACAATCTGGAATGGACTCATACCAATACTTCGATTTGGAGTATCGTTGTAAGCAAACTCAGCCTGAACAAGGGCTAAATCCCATTGTTTAGAATTTTTATACACCAAGCTTCTAAATATGTTTTCCAGACTTTTATTCACTACCTCGGCCTGTCCATCCATTTGAGGATGATATGTTGAACCGAAACTAAGGTTGGTACCTAGTGTCTTCCACAGATTTCTCCATAAATGTCCTAGAAACTTGGTATCCCTGTTAGACACAATGCTTACAGGTAATCCATGTAATCTTACAACTTATGAAAAAAAAAATTAGCAATATGTGTTGCATCACTTGTTTTCTTGCATGCAATAAAATGAGCCATTTTAGAAAATCTATCCATAGCAACATAAATGGAATCATTTCCCCTTTGAGTTTTTGGCAAACCCAAAACAAAATCCATACTAACTGCATCCCAAAATCGGCCGGGTATTGGTAATGGCTGATAAAATCCTATATTCTAACTTTTCCCCTTAGCACTCTGACAAATCCTGCATTTTTCCACAAACCATTTAATATCAATTTGCATCTTCGTCCAATAATAAAAATTATTTACCTGAGAAAATGTTTTGTCTTGTCCGAAATGTCCAGATAAGCCTCCATTATGCTTCTCCTTGATTATGTTTTCCCTCATAAAACATTTAGGAATACATAATTTATTACTTTTGAATAGTAATCCCCCTTGGATAAGATAATCCAAGCACTGGCTTCTGTTATGTACTGCTGGATTTTCTACAATTGCATAAATTTCTTTAATTTCTGCCTCATTTTTATACATGTCAACCATCTCCTCAAACCCTACAACACCAAGTTTTAATTCCTACATAATTAAGTTCACCATGTAATCTTACAACTTATGAAAAAAAAAATTAGCACTATGTGTTGCATCACTTGTTTTCTTGCATGCAATAAAAAGAGCCATTTCTAAAAATCTATCCACAACAACATAAATGGAATCATTTCCCCTTTGAGTTTTTGGAAAACCCAAAACAAAATCCATACTAACTTCATCCCAAAATCGGTTGGGGGTTGGTAATGGCTGATAAAATCCTGTATTCTAACTTTTCCCCTTAGCACGCTGACAAATCCTGCATTTTTCCACAAACCATTTAATATCAATTTTCATCTTCATCCAAGAATAAAAATTATTTACCTGAGAAAATGTTTTGTCTTGTCCGAAATGTCCAGATAAGCCTCCATTATGCTTCTCCTTGATTATGTTTTCCCTCATAGAACATTTAGGAATACATAATTTATTACTTTTGAATAGTAATCCCCCTTGGATAAGATAATCCAACCACTGGCTTCTATTATGGACTGCTGGATTTTCTACAATTGCATAAATTTCTTTAATTTCTGCCTCATTTTTATACATGTCAACCATCTCCTCAAACCCTACAACACCAACTTTTAATTCCTACATAATTAAGTTCACCCTAATCAAAGCATCATCAAATTTGTTCAATTTACCACTCGTATGTTTTATTACAAAAGTGAAAATTTGCAAGTATTCTACCCATTTGGCATGTTTCTGATTTAATTTTGGTTGGTTGTTTATAAACTGTAATGCATGATTATTAGAATATAACACAAACTCTTTTGGCAACAAATAATGTCTCCATTTTTTTAAAGCTTGTACAATAGCATAAAACTCCTTGTCATAAGATGAATATTTCTTCTTTGCTTCATTTATTTTTTCACTGAAGTA
Source organism: Pinus albicaulis (assembly GCA_034641835.2). Classification (NCBI taxonomy): domain Eukaryota; kingdom Viridiplantae; phylum Streptophyta; class Pinopsida; order Pinales; family Pinaceae; genus Pinus; species Pinus albicaulis. Next base: position 981,832,301 of record CM076581.1, read on the forward strand.
TGCTATTAGTTTCTGATCTTGACTCAAAACCACTCCAATCGCAATTCCACTAGCATCAGTTTCAACCTAGAAAAATTTCTCAAAATTTGGTAAAGCCAAGACTAGTTTTTCAGTAATTTTTTTTTTAGCAATTTAAAGTTTAGATCTACTGCTTCTGTTCATTTTAATGGCTAATTAGTTTCTCTGATTGTTTCAATAATGGGTGCAAAAATCTAACTAAATCTTCAGATAAATTTTCTGTAGAAACTTGTAAGACCATGGAAGCTTCTTACCTCAAATATGCTTCTAGGAGTTGGCCAATTCACGATTGCTTGGATTTTCTCCACATCCATTTTCAACCCTTCATTACAGACTAAAAACCCCAAATAAATTAGTTCTTCCTTCATAAAGCTGTACTTCTTCAAATTTAATATCAGTTTTTCTTTTTGCAAATTTTTTAGAACTAATTTAAGGTGTTCCAGATGCTCCTCTTTACTTCGACTGAAAATGAGAATATCATCAAGATAAACAATTACAAATTTACCCATATATTCCTTCAAAACTTCATTCTTCAACCTCATGAAAGTAATAGGTGCATTAGTAAGTATGAAAGGCATTACTAACCATTCATAAAAACCATTATCTGTTTTGAATGCGGTTTTCCACTCATCCCCCTCTCTCATTCTTATCTGATGATACCCACTCTTCAAATCTATCTTAGAAAAATAATTCGACCCACTCAAACAATCCATTAAATCATCCATTCGTGGTAAAGGAAAATGATACCTGATGGTGATTTTATTTATGGCTCTAGAATCTGTGCACATGCACCATTTGTTGGAGCATAAAAATGTATCTTTTAAACACCTAATTAGCCTACATTAATCATCAATCCGGGAGCGACTTTTTATTTCAAGAGTGTACTCTATCCGAGACTGCAATTAACTAACAGTAATGCTATGAATATGTAGTACAGAATCCTAAATACAAGAGTAAATGGATGCTTGTAAAGAAATCTAATTACATTAACATAAATGGAAATGCTCTGAAATCTTAACTACATCAATCTGCAAACCATCGATCAGGGATACAGTAGCAGTAACTCATTCCCTTAGAAATCGATGCAACTGAAATCACACTAAAGCAAGATAACCAATATGAGAACTTAGAAGCAGTAACCAATGTCCTCTACAGTTGGTGGTCTTGTTCTTAAAGCAATGGAAATGAAATCATACTCAAACTGCTTGCTGATGAAAATAACTGAAAGGAACTTCAAAGGATAGAAGGGAACAACAACTCGTAATTCATATGCATACACAGCAACTGTAACCAATATATCTGCTAATCTGAAGCTATGAATCGGAAATGAACAGTAAACATAAATGGAACAACAATATGAATTGAACAGCAATTATAATCTTAATGCAATCAAGCAGCTAACCTCAATATTCCAATCCTGTCAACAGCCAATACTACACAACAGTCAATTATAACGAATAATAAATCAATAGAACAACAATTGGAATTGATTATAGAACATCAAATCTTTATAAGGACAGCAAGGCAAATAATTAGCGAATACACTTCTTGCAAATGATAAAGCAACAGTGCAGTTCGTTAATTCTTCACAATGAATCTATATTCAATCCAAAAACAATCAATCAAACTTTGTAATCGTAATAAACTTAAATGTGACTTCACACAACAGTAATAAAAGATTAGAAATAAAAACAACAGGGTAATTCCACCAGATCCGAGCCCTTAGCACCAGTGAAACACTGTTGGGCTACTTTAGAACTTAAGAGATGAAATGAAACTAGTCTTTGATATTAAACAAGCATAAAGTATTACAGACTACTCTCTTAAAGACAAGAGTCAATAAACACAATTTTATAGAGGAAATATTTTCAATACAAGAATTTCTGACACTTTTATTACCAAAGGTGTTGCCTTATATATCAGACCCTGACAGACAAGACAAGGAATAAGATGAGGCTTGAACAGCAATCCCTCAAGATCGAAGGATCCTGAGGGATTCGCTTCCCTTCATTTAGTTATCATATGGTTTACTTTGACTGAAGCTGAGCTGGCCCATGCCTTTTCTTGGCAATGCATTCGAATTTCCTTGTCCTTGGCAGGATTTGGTCTAATGCTGGTGGAACAACAGTTGCATTCATCTCAGCCTCACCTTTGGCACAACTGTTCACTTCGTCTAATTCCTTTTTTATCAACAAAAAGAAATCTTTAGTCATATTTTTTACAATAAACATAAACCTTGCTAATTCTACCATAATTCTTATAATAAATTACCTTTCTAAGGTAAAAAGGATTATGTCTATAGTAAAAGAATGAGAAAATACACAATGATTTCATACCTTTTTCACTGCTCAACATACCCCCCAACTTAATCTTTTTCATGTCCTCATGAAAACTATAGTTCACATGGAGAACATTTAAAGAATAAGCCGGATAAGGTTTGTCATCAAAAGGCCTAAAACCATGCAATGCAGCTAATGCTTCGAAAAGATGCTCTATATGTCCTTCGGGTAGTTCATAAATGGCTTTGTAGTTTGAAGCAGGATACCATGCAATGGGGCTTCGAAACCTACACCCTAGCTAGAATGGTCCTTCTTTGAAAATGAGATTACTATAGGAAACCAAGTGGTCTGCAACTAGCCCAAATTTTTTATAATTAAATGGTTCCCTATTTTTCACATTTTGATTGGAAGTTCTCCATCGGACCTTGGCTACTATGTAAGCCTAGTTTCTAATAGATAGGAAATAATTCGTTCCTTTCAAGATCATCGATTTATGGACAGGCCCAAATGCTTGGATAACACCTTCCTTTGTCATCAAACTCTTCTGCCTAGCACAAAATTGAGATGCGTTCTGAGGTTCACTCCTAACCCACAAATCTAATTCATTTTCCTGCTTTTGAAAAGCATTATAGGCTTTAATCCATTTCAACTGATTAATAGCAAAGGAAATAAACGCCTGGTGTTGGACATCTCTCACAAAAGGGCTAGGGTTTGTCTCACAACCATTTTCAAGTATTATATTATGCATATAAAACTCACACAAAAGGCATTGTACCTTTATCCCATAGAGTTTGCAGCATGATACAAAGTCATCTATAGTTTTTAGCTCTAGAGATTTTCTTGCCCTAACTGCCTTAATCTTTAGCTGTAAATATCTTTCTAATAAAAATAAAACATAGTTTTTGGCAGGGCATCTACAGGCTAAGACATTAGTGTACAATGAGCAGAGAGTTTCCATTCGTTTGTAGGCTAATTTTAATTGATTCATTACCTTGTCAGCCTTTTCCTCTGCTTTTCGACACTTTTCGTGAGCTTCAGCTTCTGCTTCATGGATAGTCTTCATCTGCTGCTGCAACTCCTGATATTTCTTCCTAGGGACAGTGTCTTCTTCCAACCTTTGCCTTTCCATTCCAGCCTGTGCCAACTCCTCTTGGAGTCTGACTAATGTAGGGTCACTAAAGGTATGCTGACTACTAGCTTGCATGTTTTCACTTAAAGCAGGTCCCTTTGGAACAACTTGTGTTGGAACAACTGTTTGTTGTTCCGTATCTCCATAATTAGGCTCAGGCATGGCTTCTGCAACTTGGGGGTTCCTCTTAGCGGCCACTTTTCTCTTTTTCGAAGCTCGCTTAGTAGCTATGCTTCTTCTCTTGGGGGCTCGCTTACGCATTTGTTTCATTCTAAGAACCCTAATGGTTTGCCTGAGTTGTTCCACGAGTCTGTGAAGCTTCATTCGTTCCCTGCAAATATTTTCAATCTCGGTTACTTTCTTCCTCTTTTTTAATGGAACGGTTGTTCCTTTATCTGAACCTATTTTCTCAACAAGGTTTTGGTCCATATCAGTTGTGCCTTCAGTTAAGTTCTCTTCTTGGTTTTCTTCTTCAACATTCATATGCCCTTGGCTAGATTCTTCGGGAATTACACCCTTAGTTGATTCTGCAATCCCCTGGAAACTTTCAGGTTGGAATATTGCTTCGATGTTTTCTTGTTCATGCCTTTCAGGGGAAGTAACCCTAGCTGACTCTATCACTTCGTTAGGGTTTTTTGTTTCATTCAACATTTCTTCGGTTGTTTCTTTGTCGATAGCAGAGTGCTCTGGTGGCTGATTAATATCAATGTTAAGGTCCAAAGGGCTATGAGGCTACACATATTCACTCATACTGGCCAGAATTTGGGCCAATTGGTCTTCCCGTAAAGGGCTTCATGGTGAACTTACAATAGTATTTTCAGGAGGCTATGTTCCTTCTCTTTTGCTGCTATGATTATCTTCATCCTCCTCACAGGTATGATAGCTTCCTTCTTCCTCATCCGAATATCGAATTTCTCCTTCAATTTCCTCTTCTTCATTATCTTCTTCTTCTGCACTCGTTTTTTTCTCACCACTAGTGTGGTGACTCATTTCTTCTTCATCCGAATAGCGAATTTCTCCCTCCATTTCTTCTTCTTCATCAGTACGAAGACTTCCTCCTTCCAATTATGGAGGTTGTTCATCCTCCGAGCTGGGCAATTCCCAGGGCTGGCTACTACTACCCAGAAGTCCTTCTATCATTCCCCGACTTCGTTTTGAATGGAGGGACTGTCTGCGAATTGATGGCTCAGCTATTGAGCCAACCATTCTCTTGAATTTTGGGGTAGGTAAGGCTAACCCTCCATCAAAGGAGAATATCAACTCTTCCTAGTTGGTCTGTTGTTGGACGAGACTACGACTCACTATTAATCTGATTAGGCAATGGTGGTTAACCACTATGTCTGTGTGCTGAGCTTTTCTTATACTATGAGCGATATCATGCAGTAAGGAATTTAAAAATGCAGGAAACTTTACAGTGCATTTCTGTTTTAATATAGCCAGTAACTTAAGGTGGCGGGATCTTACCACGTCTTTCCTTCCGTCGCATTTTATATAGGTCTGCACTATCTTGGCGAATTCCGTCCATGGTTCTCCCAATGATGTTGGCTGAACTCCTTTGCCTTTGACAACCAATGTCTGTCCGTCATCCTAAAAAATATTCATGGCTTCTTGAAGCCTGACCTTCTTCTGAGTCCATATAGTTCCTTGCGTTGGTATACCAGACACTTCTACAATTATTTCATCGGATACAACTATCTTTCTTCCTCTAACCATGGAGTATCCTTCCTGCAAGTTCTGTAAAAATTCGGTGGCCACTGCTTCATGGGGTTGTTTCATCCTCGTGAAATATGTAATCCATCCTATTCTTTCCAAAATCTCTCGTGTAGCATCAGAAACAACTAGCACCCGTGGCTCAATGCGAATTGGTTGTCCTCCCATCGTATCTGCACACTGTTAGTTCTTTCCAAACACACAGTGATCATAAAGGAACAGCACAACACGGTGAATTGGAATAATGTCGTTAAATTTTTGTTATTCCCTAGAATGCAAGGATTTGGTTTGCATACAGATAAAGAAATATCGGTATTTGATCTGCATGCAGACATATGCTCCCCCCCTGAAGGATGATAGGTCATCCTCGACCGTCAATTGAGAGAGGCAAGTGTGGCACATCAGTAGTACATTAGGAGAAAATAGGCATAATTATGATACATTCAATCAAATTATAGCAATTACTGAAATAAATGCTTGTGATAAATCATTAATAGATATAAAATCGTTTGTAATGATTCAAATATAAGGAGAAGGGACAACTTAAGATAAACATAAGTACAGATGCATTTATTACCGACTTCAAACTAATGTGATCGATTTACAATGATTTTCATATATAATAGGTTCAAAATCAAAGGTTAAGGATTCATATTTTCATTTGATATTTAAATAGAGATATAGTAAAAAGGGTTTAATATGACTATTGATGTGTATAAATGTGACTTCAATACCATCAGCAGAGCTCTGTTTCCCACAGGTTTCCATAACCTTGACAGAGTTGCTTTCTCACCCTTGGAACCATTGTCCTTTGTTTATGCTAAGGAAGTGCTTGTTAAATATCATAATGGAGGCCATTGTGTTGGCTTGGTGACCAGATAAATCACAATGCCATTCACTGGGAAGAAGAGAAAATTGGGCAGGCCGGCTCGTGATGAGACCTCCTGTTCCAAGGACTTCCTTAATTTTTTCAATTGTCCATTGGACCATATCCCTGGTTTGGTGGCCATTATGGAAATGCCACTTCACTGACTTCCTTATGATCATGGTAGGCTGGCTCTTGATGAGACCCCCTATACTCCATCTACCAAATCATAAAATTATTAGTGAACTATGTAAATATTTTCTTTTTCATATACCACTTTCCTACTTATACATAAAGGATGGCTCAGCACTCCTTAAGAGTAGGGATGGTGGAAGAAGTCTGAACATCTTAATAGGAAATAATATGCCCTTATTCATACTCCGTAAATAAAAATCAAAGAAATTTATAACATATGGGAAGAACCAACATGATAATGATAATCGATCAGATTAATTCAATGGTAGTAAGACAGCAAATCATGTTATTGATTATGTCCCTTTTTCCTTTTTCTTATCATTACTAAACAAATTTCTTAAAAATGACAATTTCTTTTAATTTTTTGATTACAGTAAGCTTTAATTTGTATGATTGTATATGAATAATATGTGTGCCTTTAGAAGATTCATCAAAAATCCTCAAAATGCTAATCTAAAACAAAAAAACAATCCACTCAAAAGGTGTTGTTCCTTTAAAAAGAACAGCAGAAACAATCTGCGGAACTGTTGTTCCTTCTAAAAGGAACAACAAAAACGATATGCAGAACTACTGTTCCTTCCGAAAGGAACAACAAAAATCTGCGAAACTGCTCTTCCTTTCGAAATAAATAGCAGAAGTGTTGTTCCTTTAGAAAGGAACAGCAAAAAAACTCAAAACAAGCGAAATAAATAGAGTTTTTGAAAAAAACAGAATTCCATGAAACAAAAAACAAAAACTCAAAATGAACAAAATAAACAAAGAATTGAAAAAAAACGAATTCCATAAAACAAACAATCCAAATAAATGAACAATCTTTATCTACAGAATTTAAAAAAATAAATGATTTAATAAACTGGTGCTGAGTAGGAGTTATCCCCTTCAACCAGAATTTTCATGGTAGAATCTTCCCGTAATTGTTGGTAAAAGGATTCTCAAGTAAGCGGTTTATGCTACAATCATACTCGATGACCGTTTACCTTAAAGGAATGTCCAGATCCATCAATGGTGGCTAATGTAATAGTGCCATTATCATGCACTTTTTGTATTTCATAGGGTCTGAGCCATCGTGTCTGGAGTTTCCCTGGAAAATCCTGAAAACTAGAATCATATAGGAGTGCCCAGTTTCCTTCGTGGAAGATATTTTCTTTGATAAGGGCGTCATGCCATTTTTCTCTCTGTTGTTGGATTAACGCTGTGTGTTGAAGAGCAGAGAGCCTAATTTCATCTAATTCATTAATTTGTTGCAGTCTTTTGGCTTGGGCTTCATTTCAATCTAGACCCACCTTTTGAGTTGTTCTTAATGTCTGAATTTCAAATTCTATTGGAAATATGGGTTATTTTCCAAATACCAATTGATATGGTGAATATCCCATAGTGGGTCTCCATGTTGTTCGGTATGCCCACAATGCTTCTGGAAATCTGTAGGCCCAATCTCGTCTGTGTGAGGCAATGGTTTTTGTTAATATAGATTCAATCACTTTGTTCGTGCTCTCTACTTGGCCATTGGCCTGTGAGTGATATGGGGTTGTAATCTTGTGCTGAATTTGATAGTTTTCTAGTGTTTCAGCTAGTTTATTACCTACAAACTGCAGTCCTCCATCTATGATTATATCCCTTGGGAGGCCATATCGCACAAAGATTTGGAAATGAAATTTTATTACAGAGTCCTCAGTTGCAACTAGGATGTTTTTTGGTTTGATGGAGGGCTAATAGGGTCGACAAAATCAAGCACCCAGCGTTCAAATGGTTCAATTACTAGTTGAGGGTTTAAAGGAATTTCATCAGACTACCCAAGGCAACCTACCCTTTGACAGCTATCACAGGCCTGCACAATTTTTTTGGCATCTTTAAATATGGTAGGCCAATAATAGCCTATTCATAAAACCTTATGGGCAGTTCTACGATCTTCAAAATTCCCACCACACTGCCCATCATGGCATGCTTTCAAAATATCAAATACCTCATTATCCTGAACACATCTTCTTATTTGCATATCTGCCCCTGTGTGAAATAGGTAGCCCCCAACCCAAGAGAATCGGGTACTATGTTGTATTATCTATTTTCGTTCATTAAGGGATAGATGATTAGGTAATTTACCTATTGCCAAATAATTTTCTATATCAGCATACCATAGGGTTCTGACAGTAACAGTGAACAAATGTTCATCTGGGAAGTGGTCTTCAACTACTTCTGTGTCTGTTGGCTTTGGCATCCTTGACAGAAAGTCAGCTACAGGGTTCTCTTTTCCAGGTCGATATTTGATTGTAATGTCGAATTCCTGCAATAAAATCATTCATATTGTCACTCTTCCATTTGTAACAGGTTTATTTGCTAAGAATTTAATGGCAGAGTGATCAGTATATAGTACTACAGGATACCCAATTATATAATGTCTAAACTTATTTACATGTACTACAACTAAAAATTCCTTCTCTGTCACAGTATAATTTAATTCAGTAGGGGATAGATTTTTTCTAATGTAATAGATTGCATATGGTTTCTTGTCTTCCTCCTGCCCAAGCACTGCTCCAATTGCTGTGTCTGAGGCATCGGATGAAATTTGGAATGGAAAATTCCAATTTGGGCCCCTCAGCACTAGAGTTGTTGAAACAAGCTTTTTCAGATCATTGAAGGCATTGTCACATTTATCTGTCCAAATGAAATCAACATTTCCAGTTAGTGCATATAAAGGTGCAGCTATTCGAGAATAATGTTCTATAAATATCCTATAATAACCAGAAAATCCAAGAAAGCTACATACTGTTTGTGTGGTGGGTGTGGGTATTAACAAGATTATTTGAATTTTAGCTAGGTCCACCTGAATTCTAGCTGCTGAAATATAATGCCCTAAGATAACTCCTTCGGTCATCATCATATGACACTTTTCATGGCTTAAACAAAGCCTAGTGTCAATACATCTTTGCAACACCTTTTCTAAATTTTCTAATTTTGGCTCAAAATCATCCCCATCAGGTGTGAAGTCATCCATATATACTTCAAGCTCTTCATTTATTAAGTCTGCAAAGATGCTGAGAATGGCCCTTTGGAATGTAGCAGGGGCATTGCATAGGCCAAAAGGTAAGACTCGGTAGGCAAATTTCCCCCATGGACAGGTAAAAGTAGTTTTGTCTTGGCCTTCAAGGGCAATCTAGATTTGATTGTACCCACTGAAGCCATCGAGGAGGGTAAAGAATTTCTTTCCTGCCAATGTGTCTAGTACCTGGTCAATGAAAGGAAGAGGAAAGTGGTATTTATGGGTTTCCTTGTTAAGTTCACAATAATCTACACATATTCTCCACTTTCCATTCTTCTTTGGTACCACTACTAATGGAGAGACCCACTTGCTATCAGATATTGGGTAGATGAAATTAACATCCAATAGTTTTTGTAACTCAACTTTCACAATATCTTTAAGGTGAGGGTTTAGTCTTCTTTGGGGTTAGTGAATGGGTCTCGCATCTTTTTCAATATAAATGTGGTGTGTACACAATTGGGGGTCAATTCCCTTCATGTCTGGGTAATCCCATGCAAAGGTTGCTTTGTATTTTCGTAATAATTGGACCAACTTCTCTTCTTGTTCAGCAGTTGGATTTTTGTTAATGTTTAGAGTTTTTCTCAACTCAATTTCTACAATATTACTATTGTACACAGAAGTAGTGGGTATTACTTGATCAGGAATGTCTTTCAAAGGATCTTCTTCTTTTTTATTATCAAATGCTTCCTTGATCATGTGACATTGTAGATGGGATCTGATTTGTGGTTTATTAATAAAACTATTGATGATATCATCCTATGTTTGAACTTTAAAATCAAGAGCATTTTCTATAGTTAGAGGTGATCTCATATTGTCCATAAGATATGATACAGGTTGTTTTCTTGTTTTGATTATTGATAGACTTGGTTGGGCAGGGGGATATAAAGCTAAATTCTTGACATAATTTCTCCTTGTTATTGTCATGTTGCCTTGTCGGCATCCAATATAAGCATCGACAGTTGCCAACTAAGGTCTACCTAAGATTAACGGGTGTCCATCTAGCCGGTTCTTTGGATTGATAACCAGGAAGTCAGCAAGGTATTCCCAGGAATCTACAGATACCATTACATCTTGTAGTGTACCTTTTGGTTTGACTACCGATCAGTCAACCAATTCCAATAAGGTTGTTGTTGGTTCTAGCGATGTAATGCCAAGTTTTTGACAGGTGGTGGTTGTTAGGATATTGATTGCTGCTCCCAAATAAACTAAGGCATTTGGAAACAATTGCCCATGGATTTGCACTGTCACTATGGGATTTCCTAGGTCTTCATATTTTACGAGTGTTTCCATTCCTGATAATAAGTCAGATAAAGTATCGACTATTTGGACAGTTGGATTGGTGGTTGTTCTCCTCTTTGGATTTTTTATGCATAATTCTTTAATGGTTTTTGCATATATCGGAATGTATTGGATAGCTTGGAGGAGAGAGATTTTATACACAAATTTTTTAATTCTCCCAGAAGATCAAAATTAGGATGTTCTAATGGGTGCGGTATGATTAATAGTTCTGGGAATGGTGGAGAGGAGGTTGTTACTTATTGTTGAACTTCCTTCTCTTTTTGTAATGTTTGTTCCACAGGTAATGGATCTTCAATATGAACATCATTATTTCTCTCTGTTTCTACTATGCGCCCGGACCTTAATTGAACGTCATTGCACTCCCTCAGTTCAGTTTCTAATTCTGGGGGTTCCATTATTTGGACAGACTGAACTGGCCTATTGTTTGGGTTTGGGTTGGGTTGGGCTGGGAGTTGTGGTGTTAAGTTGGTCTGGGGATTTGTATAGGGAGCTAGTAGTGTAGGTTGAGAGAGAGGGATTGTTCCAGCTGGATGATTTGTAGGTCTTTGCCAGTTTGACTGTCAGGCCTGACTCTGCGAAGTAGAAGGGGACCATTGTGTTGGATAGTTATTATTTTTCCAAAACGGTGGACAGAAAGGAAAACTAGGCCAATTAGTTTGATTTGTTTCATTTGGCCAAGATGTTGTAGGGAATGGTTGTTGGAACCAATTGGGGAAAGGTGGTTGATTTTGCCACATTCCACTATATTGTTGAGCATTGTATTGAGGAGGCTAAAAAGAAGAAAATGGATCAGTTGGCATACCTGATTGTCGTGGCTGCCATTGTCGGCGCTGATTAAGCAGACATACCACTTCTGATTCTTCTTCTGCCTCCTTATAAACAACTTTTAGACGAGGAAGCAAGGGACATCCTTTTGTAGGGTGATCTTTTGTGCAAATAGCGCCAAATTTGATTACATCCAGCAGGCATTCTTTGTGGTTGTGTTTCTTCCTGCATCTAGGACATAATATCGCCAAATTTTTCTCTGCTTCCGCTTTCTTTTGTTTAGCTTGCATAATGTCGAACTGCATTGTTAGAGTCCCAAGTATATTTGTCTTAAAATCTTCCAACATATTTCCAATCTCTGCATGAGTCACACCTTCATTAGAGGTCTTGTTGTCTCTTGTAATCATATCACGTTTTGTTGATTTTAGCCTTGTGTTGCCCCTCGAACTCCTGATACATAAATCAATGATGTTAGCATAACTTTCCTGATATATATCACCTTTTCCCATAATATTCAATGTTTCAACCCATTGATCTTTCATTCCCCTAATTAATGTAGTTTTCAACACATTATCAGGTAAGGGTAAGGATGCATAAGGGGATCTTTGAAGATTGTATTGAAACCGTTCCACATATTCTTCCAAGGTTTCATTTGGTTTTGCTTTCATTTTGAATATTTTATCTTTTAGTTCCCGATGTCAAGGCATAAAAAGGTGTCATTTTAACACCTATTTATCTCACATTAATTATCAATCCAGGAGAGACTTTTTATTTCAAGATTGCACTCTGTCTGAGGCTGTAATTCATCCAAGAGAAACGCTGTGAATATGTAGTACATAATAACAAATACAAAAGTAACAAATTCTTGTAAAGAAACCTAATTAGAGTGACATGAATGGAAAGATTAAACTACATCAATCTTGCAAAACATCAATCAGGGATGCAGTAGCAATAACTCTTTCCCTTAGAAATTGATGCAAGATAACCAATCTGGGGACCTGGAAGCAATAACCTCTATCCTCTACAGTTGGAGATCTTGAAGCAATTGAAACGAAAGCAAATTCAATGAACATAACTTAAAAGAAACGAAATCTGGAAAGGAACAACAACATGTAACTATAACTCATCTGTTTGCTAATCGAAGACTATGAATAAACAATGAACAGAAATAGAACATCAACATGAAATGAACAGCAATTACAATTCTAACATACTCAAGCAACTAGATTTTCATGCTTTAATTCTGTCAACAGCCACTCACCACGCAACAACCAATTATAGCAAATTATAAACTAATGGAACAACAACTTGAATCAGATACATAACAGCAATGCTTTATGATAATAACAAGATAATCGAACGGAAAATGTGCTTCTTGTAAAAGATGAAATAGCAATGACTCTGTATTTGATCTAACAACAGTAAACCGGTTCTGTAATTGAAACAAACATTAAACACACTTCACACAACAGAAATAAAAGAATATAAATACAAACAGTGGATCGCTCCACTAGGGTTGGGCCCTCAACCGCCGGTGAAAGCGCCGCTAGGCTACTGCAGAGCTTGAGAAATGGAACGAGAACGCCTCTTTGTATTAATAAAATATGAATAGATTTTACATCAGCTTCTCTTTGATCACAAGAGTCAAGGAATTACATTGTTACAAAGGGAATTCAATAATCATCCATTGTTTTTCATCCTCTCCAATACACAATACATGCTCTCCTTTTATAATCAAAAGGAAGAGAAATTAAATAGCAAATATGATCTCTCATAACAATATTGGATTTTTCCCAACAACTTGATCAACCAGAAAATATATTTGCAACAATATTTCAACAAGAGCAAGGTGAATTTGGCTTTGCAGCTGAGATTTGGAGGACGGTTGTAACAACAAATCTGAGAAAATCGTGCTCAAAGAAGCCTGCGTTTCTCTCAATACAGGCCGAATTTGAGTAAACCATTCTATACTAAAGTTAATTGGGCCCGTTCTGGACAAAACCCATGTTCCAGATTTTCCATATTCTTCTTCATTTTCCCAGAATCTTAACCGAAAAACTGTCACTTCTTATTCTAGCGAATTTCTGAGTTAGAATATTTCATGATGATTTGGAAATCAAATCTGCAGTTTGGAAAATATCTTGGAGGCTAAAATGTTGAGTGATATTACAAAATATATTAATAAACCATCATTGATAAAATTATGCATAATAATCATCAATTTATTAAAAATAAAAGATAAGAAATAATATTCATCCATAAGAGCATAAATCATTATAAGATATATTTATATGATAAATTATAATAAATGACATGATAAAGAAGAGTAAAAATGGATGTAACAAGTGTTAAAAATTGGTCGTATTCACAACCCAACATACCCTCAAACTGAATATATTGCATGTCCTCATGCAACCCACAACTGAATATATTGCATGTTCTCATGCAACCCAAAGATAAAACCCATGTGTTAACCAAGCAAAGAAAATTGTTCATCTCAACTCATGAAATGGATGGAACAAATGAATGTTTCCTCAAATAATGAATATTCAATTTTAGAAATCTTGATAAAGGCATAACAATTTTTATAGTTGACATTCAACTATATGTATATGAAGTTGCATAAAAATGTGACATAAGTAACAACAAACTTCATTAACCATTTTTTCAAAAATCAGATCGTTTTGATGCATGGATCATGAGATATATAAAAAAATGGTTGTAGGTGATAGTGAATAATTTTCAAAATTTTATGAACTAATTTAGCGTGAAATTATCTGGGTTTGTGTATTTTAATGATAATTCTTTATTATCCAGAAAACACAAGAATTCAATTCGTAGTTTTAAAGATATATGCAAATCAATTTCTGCACTGTACAAAAATGAAATTGTATGCCTTAAATGAGAAAGAAAGTGGAAAACATCTATCAAGTGTAGCAATTCCCCCCCCAAACTGAAGAATTAGCATGTCCTCATGTGATGCTAGAAAACAAAGAGAGGTGGTTGCTACAATCTGTTGAAATCTATGCTTGGTGTAAAACAACATGGAATAAGGGAGGAGTTGAGAATGAATAAGAATATCCATGGATGATAAAGAATATTACTAACATGGTCAAAAGAAATAAATAAAGGAAATCAACACTCACCCAAACTGAAAGATGAGACATGTCTAAAAAAATGAGAAGTGGTAAAGATGTGGAATGAATGATGATAAATAATGCTCAATGGATTTTCATGAAATTCTCCTAAATTCATAATAAATCAGAAAATTATGCTATTTTACCTCAAGTGTTACTTCCAAAAAAATGTGGAATGACATGTAGGGACTGGCCTTTTTTGAAGCTGATGTAGGCTGAGCAGATACTGAAAGTGATGCAAAAGGTGGAAGCCATGCAAGCACATCATGTCTGAAGAATCGTGTGTGTTTGCAAGTTGCGTGGGCCCTTGCTATTAGTTGCAATGGTGCAGTCGTACTGCGAATAGAATTTGCCCCCATACTTGTTGTTCTCCTATAAACAAATCACAATTCTGTATGCAATTTTTTTGAATCCACGATTTTAGTTTTAAATGACAACAGATAAGATGCATACAAAAATTTCAATCAACAAAAATTCTGTAGAAATGCAGTATGAATATTGTGGAAAAATGGCAGCGCTCTGCACAGCAATTATACAGTATGGAAAGGCATACATACTTATGATATGATCAGCAAATTATCGCATTACTGAAATCCATGCATGTGATAAATCGTAAACAGATATATAAGCGTTTTGTAATTATTCAAGGATAAGGAGAAGGGACAGCTTAAGATAAACATACATACAAATGCATTTATTACCCACTTAAAATAATGTGATCGATTTATGATGATTTTCATGTATAATAGGCTCAAAATCAAAGGTTAAGGATTCATACTTTCATCTGATATTTAAATAGAGATATAGGAAAAAGGGTTTAATATTACTATTGATGTGTATAAATGTGACTCCAATACCATCAGCAGAGCTCTTTTGCCCACAGGTGTCCATAACCTTGACATAGTTTCTCTCTCACCCTTGGAACCGTTGTCCTTTATTTATGCTGAGGAAGTTCTTGTTAATTGTCATAACAGAAGCCATTGTGCTGGCTTGATGACCAGATCAATCACAATACCATTCACTGGGAAGAAGTAAAAAGTGGGCAGACCGGCTTGTGATGAGACCTCCTGTTCCAAGAACTTCTTAATTTTTTCTATTGTCCATTGGACCATATCCCTGGTTTGGTGGCCATGATGGAAATGCCACTTCACTTGCTTCCTTATGAACATGGTAGGCTAGCTCTTGATGAGACCCTTTATCCTCCATCTGCCAAATTATAAAATTAATAATGAAATATGTAAATATTTTTCTTTTCATATAGCACTTTCCTATTTATTCATAAAGGATGGCTCAACACTCCTTAAGAGTAGGGATGGTGGAAGAAGTCTGAACAACTCAATAGAAAAGAATATGCCCTTGTTCCTACTCCATAAGTAAAAATCAAAAAAAGTTATAAAATATGGGAAATAACCAACATGATAAATATAATCGATCATATGAATTTAGTGGTAGTAAGACAACAAAATCATGTTATTGATTATGTCCCTTTTTCCTTTTTCTTATCATTACTAAAAAACTTTTTAAAAAAAATGACGATTTCTTTTGATTTGCTGATTACAGTAAGATTTAATTTGTATTATTGTGTATCCTTTCATAAATTGTATGTTTGTCTTTCAAAAAGTCATGAAAAATTCAAAAAAAATTCTAGAAATGTTTTTTTTTTTTAAACAAGAAAAATGCAGTCAAAAGGTGTTGTTTCTTTGGAAAGGAACAACAAAAACAATCTGCGAAAATGTTGTTCCTTTGGGAAGGAACAACAAGAACAGTCGGTGCTGTTCCTTTGGAAGGGAACAACAAAACTGTTGTTCCTTTTGAAAGGAATATCAAAAACGAGCGGTGTTGTTCCTTTTGAAAGGAACAACAAAAACATGCAACTAAAATGTTTTTCTTTTTGAAAATAAAACTAATCAGCAAAAATGTTGTTCTTTTTGGAAGGAACAACAAAAATAAACACATAAACGCACTGCTTCTTAAGAGGAACGGTTGTTGTTCCTTAAGAGGAACAATAATTGTCCCTTAAGAGGAACAACAAACAAATTTAAACACGCAAAAAGGAAAAAAATAGAGGAAAGAACAAAGCTAATATGCAATCCACTGCCAAGCAAATCCAATCAAATAGAAATAAAAGTTTATGTACAGGTTTTAAGAAAAAAAGTATTTTTTATTTTTATTTTTATTATTTTTCATAGAATTGGTGCTGCCGCAGAATTGCCTTTTGTAATTGAAACTTGCATGGTGGGGTCTTTATTGTTCAATTAACACTGGAGCACAAATTTCAATTGGAAGGAATAAACACCTAAAACGCAAAAACAAAAGAGAGATCAGAAAAGAAATAACACTTTATTAAGTTACAACAGCAATGATGTTATTTCTAAGAGAATATCAGATCTATTAATGAAAAAAATGATCTTTTGAAAAATGTTTGGCAGCAGTGACATGAATATTGAAATGGAAACCAATTCTTCATTTCTTCTTGTTATGAATCATGAACTGGATGAAATGTCCTTGTTTTACTAAAATTTCTCTCAAGAATCGCTCGTCCATAAATTGACCTTCTTTGTTCTCCTAAGATCTGCAAAAAACGAGTGTCTACCTGCAATAAAAAATTAAATCATGGAGAAAGAGAGGTGATCAGGCTCCCCTAATCAAAAAATTATGCAAAAAACTAACAAGTAGTTACTCTGTAGAACAAATCCACAGAAAAATAAAACAAATTATATTTTTTACCAGCAGAAGAGGAGTGGTCGACTATACTAACCAACAGTGTTTTAATCATAACTTCTTTGTTTTTCGTCCGATTCGATTGATTCCAAAGCCAAACGAGAGCTAATTAAAATTTTTATCTCCAATAGAAACATTTTTTAAAAATTCCATGTAATGGTATGTTAAACTTGCTCAGAACAACCTTCATAATAGAGTCATTTTCGATTTTCCAGCTCAGACCAACAGTTGGTATTTCAAGCATAAATTATTCGTTTGATGGCAGATTGAAGCAATTCGAATTGGAGATTAAAGTAGATTCATTTATTGATCTCACATAGAAATAGGTTTTGAAGACAAGAATAATTGATGGGTCAAATACGTTAAGGAACAGCTGAGAAAACAGAGTTTCAAGAGTGCTGATTTATGATAGGCAGTCAGTATTTTTGTCATAAATTCCTCATAAGATATCAAAATTGAGTGATTCAAATTGCGTTGTAAACTATATTCATAGATAAATCTCCCATAGAAACATTTTTTAAAAATATAGTCATTTAGGCCTCCAAAAACTGACTGTCCCAACTCTGTTCTTGAGCTGCCTACTAGACACCCTGTCGATGTTTTGGTTCTAACTTTTTCGTTCAAATCCAAATAGAGTGATTCAAATTGGGTTAGAAAGTAGAAATAAAGGGCTAGTTAGGATAGAAATATGTTTTAAAAATATTCAATTTTGGTCCCCCAAAACATGACTGTCCCAACTGTGTTTTCAGAAATTTCATCAAGCCCGCAAGCCAAAAAAATATGATATTCAATAAAATTTTCCATATTGATAATAAAAATGAATATAAGTGTTTGTAGAATTGTTATTTTCAATATAATTCATCTACATACACAAATAAATTAGAACATTTATCATCAATGTTGATTTCACAGCGTGTTGCAATCAAAGAAACAACAATTTTTACAAAAATAAAAAAAAATGTGTTTGTTTTATTTCCTTATTTATTTTATTTTTCTCTACTATCCTACTCTTAATTGGAAAATGAATATTATTACGTATAAGAGTATTTCCAGTGGAGCCATTTCCAAAATAAGGCTTCAATTATGTACATACTCAAATTTGAAAAATGTATGTTAATAATAAAAATTAGGGTATGAGAAGCCAACTTCCCTTGAAAAGATGGTGCCAAAAATTGTTGAAGTATGTAATGATGTTGCAAACAAATGATGGAGTGAAACCAATCTTCAATGTATTCTTTACTTCCTTGATTTCCCATAGCCATCATATCATGAAGTTCTTGAGCTTTTAAAATGGTTTGTTGTTGCAAATTAGAAGAAACCTCATTTTCTTTTATAACTTCTACAATTTTTGGATTTGATACATTCTGAGTCTCAGTGTAAGTTTTTTCCAATATTACATGTGAGATAGAATGGGTGGGAAGGGTTGGTGAATTTTGCAGTTAAACACTGTAAGCATGTTGTACTGGTTTATTATCATGTGGGTGTGGAATGAGTTAAGCAGGAGATTGTGTAGGGAATGGAGCATTTTGATGATGTAGTTGATTGTGTTGAGTGGATGATTTTGATCGACAAACAAGGTGTTGTGGAAGAGCTGGAAGATGTGTTTGTGCTACAAGATGAGGGAGAGTAGTCATGCAATCATAAGGTGAACCATGGCAAGCTTGTAGAAAAGATTGGTAGTGGTTATATTGAGATTGGCATGGCTGCCCTAACATATGAGTATTCCATAACGAATTATGCAAGTAAGAGAATGGAGAGGAAGTGTTTTGAACCATACCTGTAGGCCATGATTTCCATGGTTTTGACCTTGTTGCATATTCCCCATCTTTTTGATATGCTACTTCCAAATTAGATAAGGAAGAGTGAGTATCTATGAGATGCTCCTTTTGGTAATGAGGGCAAAACACTTCATCAAATTCTTGATTTCTCTGAACCTGCAAAACATTCAATTTTGAATTTAGAGAGCTAATAAAATCATATTTAAAATTTTCAAATAAAACCTTGATTTCAGCTCTTATGTCTCTTGTTCTTGTAGTAAATTTAGAAAAGAAAGAATAAACTTCTCTAGAATTCTTACCAGCCTTAGAAATTCCTCTTGAACACCTTATGCAAAATTCACAAACATCATAATATGATAACTGAAAAACATCACCTTTTCCTATCAGATTTAAGAGTTCTAAAAAATCATCTTTGATTCCTTTAAGAAGGAGTGTTTTCAAGATATCTTTTTCCAAATGCTTATGCTTTGATTTTTGAAGGTTGTATCGAAATCGCTCTACATAGTCCTCCAAGCTTTCATCTTCCCTTTGTGTCATATCAAAAATATCTTCATTGGATTTGCAATAGTATTGGTACTTATTCAAGAATATGTTCTTCATGTCCTCCCATGTTTGGATGTAGTTTCCACCTAGGCTCATGAATCATCGGAGAGCCTCTCCTTTTAAAGTAAGAGAAAACACTTTCAACCTTTGATTGTTAGTACAATAATCATATCCTCTACAAAGTATTTCAAACTCAAACAATAATGTATCTGGATCTTCATTTGTCAAACCATGAAAATTTGGTAGAGACAATGGGGGAATTATGTGCATTTATGTCACTCCTCCTAAATCTTTGATAGGTAATTCAAAAGTTGCAATGTGAGCCATTTCTTACCATAATAGAAGATATTTTCTTTAAGGATCCTCCTTCTAATGTTCTTGTCAATTGGTTAGTAAAATGGGTGGTGCTTACATCACCACTCGAGTGGAATTACAAGATTTTTTCAAAAAAAAGACTCTACCTCTAAAATTCAAAAAAAAAACGCAAGCATTCATTCCTACCTTAAGCTTTCACTCAATTATGTTGTGAAGCAGACCAGTGAACAAGTGTGTTTCTTGCTCGGTGCGCAGGTTCTTACCTTCCGTCTTTAATACCCAAAACTTCCAAAGCAAAATAAAATAAAATATGCATCACTCTTTCTAAATGGCATACACTCTCCCCGGCAACGGCGCCAAAATGTCGAGGCATAAAAAGGTGTCTTTTTAACACCTATTTATCTCACATTAATTATCAATAAGGGAGCGACTTTTTATTTCAAGAGTGTACTCTGTCTGAGGCTGCAATTCATCCAAGAGCAATGCTGTGAAGATGTAGTACAGAATAACAAATAAAAAAGTAACAAATGCTTGTAAAGATACCTAATTACAATGACATGAATGGAAAGATTAAACTACATCAATCTTGCAAAACATTGATCAGGGATGCAGTAGCAGTAACTCGTTCCCTTAGAAATCGATGCAAGATAACCAATCTGGGGACCTGGAAGCAATAACCTCTATCCTCTACAGTTGGACATCTTGAAGCAATCGAAACGAAAGCAAATTCAATGAACATAACTTAAAAGAAACGAAATCTGGAAAGGAATAGCAGCATGTAACTATAACTCATCTGTTTTCTAATCGAAGACTATGAATAAACAATGAACAGAAATAGAACAACAACATGAAATGAATAGCAATTATAATTCTAACATACTCAAGCAACTAGATTTCCATGCTTTAATTCTGTCGACATCCACTCACCACACAACAACCAATTATAGCAAATTATAAACTAATGGAACAACAACTTATATCAGATACAGAACAACAAAGCTTTATGATAATAACAAGATAATCAAACGACAAATGTGCTTCTTGTAAAAGATGAAATAGAAATGACTATGTATTTGATCTAACAACAGTAAACCAGTTATGTAATTGAAACAAACATTAAACACACTTCACACAACAGAAATAAAAGAATATAAATACAAACAGCAGATCGCTCCACCACGGTCAAGCCCTCAACCGCGGGTGAAAGCGCCGCTGGGCTACTGCAGAGCTTGAGAAATGAAACGAGAATGCCTCTTTGTATTAATAAAACATGAATAGCTTTTACATCATTTGCTCTTTGATCACAAGGGTCAAGGAATTACAGTGTTACAAAGGGAATTCAATAATCATCCATTGTTTTCCATCCTCTCCAATACACAATACATGCTCTCCTTTTCTAATCAGAAGGAAGAGAAATTAAATAGCAAATATGATCTCTCATAAAAATATTGGATTGTTCCCAACAACTTGATCAACCAGAAAATATATTTGCAACAATCTTTCAACAAGAGAAAGGCAAATTTGGCTTTGCAGCTGAGATTTGGAGGACGGCCACAACAACAAATCTGAGAAAATCATGCTCAAATAACCCTGCGTTTCTCTCAATACAAGCTGAATTTGGGTAAATAATTTGTTTATAAATTTAATTGGGCCCGTTCTGGACAAAACCCATGTTCCATATTTTCCAGATTCTTCTTCATTTGCCCAAAATCTTAACCGCAAAATTGTCACTTCTTATTCCAGCGAATTTCTGAGTTGGAATATTTCATGATGATTTGGAATTCAAATCTGCAGTCTGGCAAATATCTTGGAGGCTAAAATGGTGAGTGGTATTAAAAAATATATTAATAAACCATCATTGATAAAATTATGCATAATAATCATCAATTTATTAAAAATAAAGGAGAAGAAATGATATTCATCCATAAGAGCATAAATCATTATAAGATGGATTTATATGATAAATTATAATAAATGACATGATAAAGAAGAGTAAAAATAGATGAAATAAGTGTTAAAAAGTGGTCGTATTCACGACCCAACACCCGAGACCTACAATAATATTGATACTTCTTTAAAAATGCAGCCTTCATCTGATCCCAATCAATTATGGCACCCGCACCTAATCCCATAAACCATCGTAAGGCTGCCCCTTTTAATGTAGAAGGGAATAGTTTTAGTTTTTGGGGATCGGTGGTATAATCATATCCCTTTCATAACACATCAAATTCAAACAAAAATGCATCCGGATCTTCTAATGTTAAGCCATGAAATTTGGGAATATGTTGAAGGGGAATGGCCTTCATAGGTGCATTGACTGCAGTATCTACTATAGGATATTGTAGCGTAGAGGTTTGCTTGGGTGTCTGTTGGTTTTGATTTTGGTTTTGGGCCATTTGGTCGAAGATGTGCCAATATCCTTCTCGGATCTCAAGGGAATTCCTAGGCTGACTAGAAGGAGCAGGAATGCCTTTGACAATACTTCCCTTATCTGAAACAATTCCTTGTTGACCTACTGTTTGAGGTGATTCGGGACCTTGGTTTTGAATGAGTTTAACAGCACTTCCCTTATCTGGACTGCTTACTGGTTGGGCTATTTCATTAGGAGATTTTGGGTCTCCTGTTTCTCCTGTTTCCCCTTTTCCTTCTCGGAGATTACTAGAGTTCCCTTCTTGAAGGGAAATTATGCAGGGATTCTCAATTTCTTGGGAATCTTTCTCAATTCCCTCTGTTTGACCATGTATCTCAGCAAAGGCTTCAGCTGGTGACTCTGTGACCTGAAGGGAACTAGTAGGCTGTCTAGAGATGACTCTCCTAAGTCCTACTGATGGTTGAGATTCAACCCTTTTAAGGATTTCGTCAATAAAAGTTGTTCACCCAAGGGTCACCGGTCCCTTAGGTTTTTCAATTTTAGGAGGAATTTTGTTTTTCTTAGCTGGTCTATTCATTCAAGAAAACAAGCCTTAATTCCTACCTAAAGAAAGAAGCTTACCTACTTCTATTGTGAAGCGGGCTGTGAGCAAGTGTGTTTCTTGCCTAGTGCGCAGGTTCTTACCTTCTGTCTTTAATACCCAATTCTTCGCAAGAAGAAGAAAATCAGCTGTGCAGCACTCCTTTGAAATGGCATACACTCTCCTCGGCAATGGCGCCAAAATGTTGGAGCATAACAAGGTATCTTTTAAACACCTAATTAGCCTACATTAATCATCAATCCGGGAGCGACTTTTTATTTCAAGAGTTTACTCTGTCTGAGGCTGCGATTAACTAAGAGTAATGCTATGAAGATGTACTACATAATCCTAAATACAAGAGTAAATGGATGCTTGTAAAGAAATCTAATTACAGTAACATAAATGGAAATGCTTTGAAATCTTAACTACATCAATCTGCAAACCATCGATCAGGGATACAATAGCAGTAACTCCTTCCCTTAGAAATCGATGCAACTGAAATCACACTAAGGCAAGATAACCAATCTGGGAACTTGGAAGTAGTAACCAGTGACCTCTATATTTGGTGGTCTTGTTCTTAAAGCAATGGAAATGAAATCAAACTCAAACTGCTTGCTGATGAAAATAACTGAAAGGAACTTCAAAGGCTAGAAAGGAACAACAACTCGTAATTCCTATGCATACATAGTAACTGTAACCAATCTATCTGCTAATCTGAAGCTATGAATTGGAAATGAACAATAAACAGAAATGGAGTAGCAATATGAATTGAACAGCAATTATAATCTTAACGCAATCAAGCAGCTAACCTCAATATTCCAATCCTGTCGACAGCCAATACTACACAACAGTCAATTATAATGAATAATAAATCAATAGAACAGCAACTAGAATTGATTATAGAATAGCAAAGCTTTATAAGGATAGCAAGGCAAATAATCAACGAATACACTTCTTGCAAATGATAAAGTAGCAGTGCAGTTCGTTAATGCTTCACAATGAATCTATATTCAATCCAACAACAATCAATCAAAATCTGTAATTGTAATAAAATTAAATGCAACTTCACACAACAGTAAGAAAATATTAGAAATACAAACAGCAGGGTAATTCCACCAGAGTCGGGCCCTTAGCACCAGTGAAACACTACTGGGCTACTTCAGAACTTAAGAGATGAAATGAAACGAGTCTTTGACATTAAACGAGCATAAAGTATTACAGACCGCTCTCTTAAAGCCGAGAGTCAATAAACAAAATATTACAAAGGAAATATTTTCAATACAATAATTTCTGACCCTTTTATCACCAAAGGCGTTGCATTATATATCAGACCCTGACGGACAATACGAGGAATAAGATGAGGCTTGAATGCCGGATTCACTTCCCTTCATTTAGTTATCATATGGTTTACTTTGACTGAAGCCGAGCTATCCCCTGCCTTTTCTTGGCAATGCATTCGAATTTCCTTGTCCTTGGTAGGATTTGGTCTAATGCTGGTGGAACAATAGTTGTATTCATCTCAGCCTCACCTTTGGTACAGCTATTCACTTTGTCTAATTCCTGTTTTATCAACAAAAAGAAATCTTTAGTCATATTTTTTACAATAAACATAAACCTTTCTAATTCTACCATAATTCTTATAATAAATTACCTTTCTAAGGTAAAAAGGATTATGTCTATAGTAAAAGAATGAGAAAATACACAGTGATTTCATATCTTTTTCACTGCTCAACACCATTCACCTCCTTTCTTTGGATTGAGTACTCTTGGTACAACACATAGATTGAGTCTCTCTCTAATTAATCCTTTATCCATCAACTCTTGCACTTGTCTTCCAACTTCGGCATTTTCTTGTGACATTAACCTGTAGGCTGCTTTATTCGGAAAACTAGCTCCAGGGATTAGATCAATGTGGTGACTAATACTCTTAATGGTCGGTAACTCATTTGGCAACTCATCCACAATAATATTAGCAAAATCATTCAATAGATTTCGAATTTCTTCAGGTAAATCTTCTAAATTTGTAGAAGTTAAAATTACCTTGGGTCTCCCAACAATAGAAAAATGCATCTCCTCGCCTTTCTTGACTTCTTGCAACAGATTTTTTCCACTCATCAACATAATTCTGTTTCTAGGTGCTTCCTCATCAGCTTCATCTTTCAATGGCAGCATGGTATGCTTGTTCCCACCTTTCTCAAGAGTATAAGTTTTTTTTTCTGCCATCATGTATGGCTTTTCGATCAAACTGCAAGGGTCTTCCTAACAATATGTGACATACATCCATTGGCATCACATCACATAAAATAACATCCTTATAAGTACCAATCTGCATTTTGAATTTACATTGTTCAGTTACAATAATTTGATGGCCTTTTTGGAGCCATGATACTTTATAAGGAGTGGGGTGTACTGTTTTCTCCAACTTCAATTTGTCCACCATCTCTGTAGAAACAAGGTTATCAGTACTACCACTATCAATTACCAATTTGCAACACTTACCCTTTGACTTACATAAAGTTCTGAACAAATTCTTTCTCTGAGCTGGTTCTCTGGCTTCCTTAGCTGCTTTAAGCAATATCCTTTTCAACAACAAGGAATATTCGGCTTCAGGTGGTTCCTCTTTGGCTGTAGTTTGAGGAATTTCTTCCTTTGTTTTAGCAACATTCACATTTCGTTGGGTTGTTGGTCTGTTGTGAGGGCAATCCCATTGCACTTGTCCCCACTCACCACATGTAAAGCACCGAATATCTCTTCCTCGACCTCTACCTCTAGGCACAAACCTTCCGTGACCAAATTATCCTCTTTGTGGTGATCTATTACGCGAACTCCTTGCTTCATTCTAGGAGTGTTTAAATCTGGATTTAAATGTTCCCCTTCCTTTTGCCAGACTCTTGCCTCTATTTTTTTGATTTTGTTTGTGCAACATTTTTTCTTCTGCCTTCAAAGCTGCTTGATAAGCATATTCAATCTTCTTCAAATTTAATAAGTTGATTTCATCCTGTATTTCATATCTCAAACCATTTATATATCTAGCTACCTTCTCTATGTCATCTTCAATATGACCCACTCTAATACTCAACTTATAAAATTCTTTAGTATATTCTTTGATAGTAATCTCTTTTTTCTTTAAGTTCTGCAATTGTCTAAAAATATTTAATTGATAATCTTTCGACATGAACTTACCTTTTAGTTTACTCACCATCTTATCCCATTGCTTTATTTTGGGTTTCCCTTTTCGTTCTCTAGACAACTTCAATTCATCCCACCATAGGGATGCATGACCTTTCAATCTCCTGGCTGCAAACTTCACTTTCTTCTTGTCATCGACTTCTTCATAGTCGAAATATTTGTTTAATGAACTAATCCAGTCCATTAGTACTTCCACACTAAGATTTCCATCGTATAAAGGTACTTCTACCTTTGGTTTGCTACTGGCCTTTTTTAGCATATTCATAGCTTTAGCTACCTCACTTTCTTCCTCTATTTCATCTTCGGTGGTCTCTTTTTCATCTGCACTAGAAACTCCATCATCGGTTGCCCTCCTCTGAGTAGTTTCTATTGTGGCCATCCTTGTACGCAATTTTTGGATTTTGTCTAGTAGAACATCATTTTCTATAGGTCTCCCTCGACCTATCCCAACTCAGCCTACTCCAGCTCCTCTTCTGGGCGACATTATCTGCAATTCTCAAGAACAACTCAATGGCTTTGATACCAAAAATGATGTAGAAATAACAAATTCCTACTTCAAATTTTAGTAGAGAAAAATTATTCAATTTTACTACGTCCCAGATTCACTTTCCACAATGATGGAACTTATTCATTCCTCAGCTCTTAGTGTGAAACTCTTATTTCCATATCCATTTAAAACATATAACAATGATCCTTATTGCAGCTCTAAAAGTTACAATTTTCTTTGTAACTTCAGTATTAAACTATACAAATGTCGTTCCCAAAAATCAACGTACCCCTTAAGGAATCATTGATGTATATATAACTATGTGAGCCAAAATTCATTGCATTATTGAGGACCCACTACCAAACATGGAATTCTCTTAAGAAAATAAATGTTGTATTTTTTTTGAGACCATTGGCCACACAAACCATCACATCAACCAAATCAAACATAACCAAAAAATACGATTCCAAACTGGTTGTATTCACATTGGAATACGTTGTCTATATCGCATACTTATTCATTACCATGACTGCACGGGTTTGTGATTAAATTTCTTTCGTAAACTTTAAACCACACACTACTTACATCATACCCCAGGGGTATTACCATATGCCACCCCGCTGCTATTACCATATACTACTATTACCATGTGCTATCCGCTACCCACGGGTCGTTAAACGCATTTCCTGTGGTAACATTACCTATGTCCACACACTTGGCCGCAACTTCACTACGTTAATGTTGCTCCATTCACCCTTTCATCTGCACTGTTGCCTCACACAGACTCCAAGAATACACCAACATTTCTGCGTTTGTTGTCTTTGCTTCCGAATACATCAACGTTCCTGTGTTCACATACTCACATACATCATATACATATAAATTTGTAGACTTAGAAAGGAAACTTATAATGCAAAACACAATTACATTAACATTGCATGGGATGAATATTTCATTGATAACCTTGCATTTGCGGACTTTACACTAGCACTCCACAATTGTTTTCTCCTATATTTCCCTATTATTTATACTTGAAATATGAAACTATTCCTCTTAGAATAGATTTATTCTCGAACTTTCCCAACAAATCAATACCTCCTTATTTTTAAGTTCTTATCCCTATTTTGACTCTATTTCCACACAGGGAAAGAAACCAATTCCTAATTTTATTCCTAATTAATTAAAAATACAAAAAAAACTAACTATTCTCATAAATAAATAATAATAATAATAATAATAAAATAAAATACTAGTACTAATGTTTATTTCTTTTGGATTAGCCACAACATGTGAACAAAACATCACATTGTTGGCTAAGTCTAGAAGCTCCTGCATCAGACTCTCGGGGAAGAAAATTGATCTTGTAATGCTTCGAAATCTACTCCCAACTTCTGTAGCTCTATTGTAGTCATCCAAATGGTGTCTTCCACTGGTTGTATTTTCCATTTCACTAAATATTGATAATAGGTTTGGCTCCTGGTTTTCTTTGATACTCTCTTCTCCAAAATGGCCTCGACTTCCCTCTTTCCTGTTTTGGGCATCTGCTCTTCCCAATTTACTGTCAGGTTTTCTTCTGCTATGGTGTCCCCTTGTGGTTCTTCTTCTGGTTCTCGGTATAGATACAAATCTGCAACATTGAAG
Organism: Pinus albicaulis; assembly: GCA_034641835.2. Lineage (NCBI taxonomy): Eukaryota > Viridiplantae > Streptophyta > Pinopsida > Pinales > Pinaceae > Pinus > Pinus albicaulis. The sequence continues at coordinate 981,860,357 of CM076581.1, forward strand.
ATTGGCGATATTCCAATTCCTGTTTTCCTCGAGAAAAAAGCGTAATTTTATTCAGCAGATGTGTACAAAATTACATTAAAAAACACACAGATGTGTGTTCAGGAAAACCAAACCACGAAGGTTGATTGCAAGAGACAGTATCTGAAACAAGCATAGCCTTTGCATATTCGGGCTTTTACAAGCTGTTCCAAAACGTTCAAAAAAACAAGACTGTCAGTAAATCCCTTATGAGAAAAGTCATGTCACACCAGAACAGAAATGCTGCACTTCCACAGCACAGACCAATGCCACTGCCCACAAAGAAGCATCCACTCATAACTAACACAGGCACCTGTACATACCTTCACCCGATCCATAGCAAATGCGGCCACCATAGAAGAATCCATAGTCGATATGTAACACCGCCACAGAGGAACCAGAAGCGCTGTAAATAATTAAAAAACAGTTGCTCATCCCGCTTATGTAGCCCAGCAATGAGAAAAACGTTAAGGTAGACAGATATGTAAACAGCCATCTTCAACTAAAAACCAGTGAATGCTATCTTCCGGAAAGACAAACCGTAACCAAGCAATACCAGCCAGATTAAACCATATCGTCCCTCAATATGCACACTAAAGTATCATCCTGCAGAAGAAAAGGTCCTGACCTCCAAAACGAACAGAAAGGAAACAAACTCTGTAACCACGAGTAGGTTTGAATCAAGCATATCTTCAGAAAGGCTGTATGGAATTGAAACGGCCATGAAACAGCAAGACCATATATCTGCCCATTCGCATTTGTGAAAAAGGCTTCGAAGGTTTCTCAAACTTTTTAAGAGAAACTTAGCATCAAGCTGGATATTCCAATTCCTATTGTTAATTTAACTTCATATGCATTTGAAGAAAATTTCCTTACAATTTTACATGGCCCTGTCTTCTTCAGTTTTAATTTATTATAAGTTTTAACAAGAAATGTTTATTTTCTTAAATATACCATGACTGAGTTGCCCACTTGGAATTCATTTTCTCGCCTCCTCATATCTTCTCTTTGCTTGTATTTGTTACTGCTTTCTTGCAATCATTTTTTGACATCTTCCTGTAGTTCCTGCGTCTGCTCTGCAAATTCTTCATCCTTTGCACTCCTTAAGTCATGTTTTACTAGATCTTTGAGTTCATACACACCTCTTGGATTCATTCCAAAAAAAATCTGGAATGTATTCATACCAGTACTTCGATTTAGAGTATCATTGTAAGAAAAATCAGCTTAAGCAAGGGCTAAATCCCACTGTTTAGGATTTTTATACACCAAGTTTCTCAATATGTTTTGCGGACTTCTATTCACTACCTTGGTATGTCCATCTGTTTGAGGATGATATGTTGAATTGAAACTAAGGTTTGTACCTATTTTCTTCCACAAAGTTCTCCAGAAATGTCCCACAAACTTGGTATCCCTGTCAGACACAATGCTTACAGGTAATCCATGTAATCTTACAACTTATGAAAAAATAGATTAGCAACATGTATTGCATCACTTCTTTTCTTGCATGTAATAAAATGAGCCATTTTAGAAAATCTATCCACAATAGCATAAATGGAATCATTTCCCCTTTGATTTTTTGGAAAACCCAAAACAAAATCCATACTAACTACATCCCACGGTCGGTCGGGTATTGGTAATAGCTGATACAATCCTGTATTTTGACTTTTCCCCTTAGCATTTTGAAAAAGCCTGCATTTTTCCACAAACCATTTAACATCAATTTGCATCTTTGGCCAGTAATAAAAATTATTTACCTGAGCAAAGGTTTTTTCTTGTCCAAAATGTCAGGATAGGCCTCCACTATGCTTCTCCTTGATTATGTTTTCCCTCATAGAACATTTAGCAATACATAATTTATTACTTTTGAATAGTAATCCCCTTTGGATAAGATAATCCAACCACTAGATTCTGTTATGGATTGTCTACAGTTGCATAATTTTTTTTAAACTCTGCATCATTTTTATACATGTCAACCATCTCCTCGAACTCTACAACACCAACTTGTAATTCCTGCATAATTAAGTTCACCCTGCTCAAAGCATCAACAACTTCGTTCAATTTACCACTCGTATGTTTGATTACAAAAGTGAAACTCTGCAAATATTCTACCCATTTGGCATGTTTCTGATTTAATTTTGGTTGGTTGTTTATAAACTGTAATGCATGATTATCATAATATAACACAAACTCTTTTGGCAACAAATAATGTCTCCATTTTTTTAAATCTTATACAACAACATAAAACTCCTTGTCATAAGATGAATATTTATTCTTTGCTTCATTTAGTTTTTCGCTGAAGTATTCTATTGGTTTCTGATCTTGACTCAAAATCGCTCCAATCGCAATTCCACTAGCATCAGTTTCAACCTGGAAAAATTTCTCAAAATTTGGTAAAGCCAAGACTGGTTTTTCAGTAATTTTTTTCTTTAGCAATTTAAAGTTTCGATCTGTTGCTTCTATCCATTTTAATGGTTGGTGCACAAATCTGAATAAAGCTTCGAATCAATTTTCTGTAGGAACTTGCAAGACCATGGAAGCTTCTTACCTAAAATATGCTTCTAGGAGTTGGCCAATTCATGATTTCTTGGATTTTCTCCGGATCCATTTTCAACCCTCCCTTAGAGACTACAAACCCCAAATAAATTAGTTCTTCCTTCAGAAAGTTGCACTTTTTCAAATTTATTAGCAGTTTTTCTTTTTGCAAATTTTTCATAACTAATTTAAGGTGTTCTATATGCTCCTCTTTACTTTGACTAAAAATGAGAATATCATCAAGATAAACAATTAAAAATTTACCCATATATTCCTTCAAAACTTCATTCATCAACCTCATGAAAGTACTAGGTGCATTAGTAAGTCCGAAAGGCATTACTAACTATTCATACAAACCATTATTTGTTTTGAATGAAGTTTTCCACTCATCCCCCTCTCCCATTCTCATCTGATGATACCCACTCTTCAAATCTATTTTTGAAAAATAATTCGACCCACTCAAACAATCCATTAAATCATCCATTTGTGGTAAAGGAAAATGATACCTGATGGTGATTTTATTTATGGCTCTAGAATCCGTGCACATGTGTCATTCACCTCCTTTCTTTAGACTGAGTACTATTGGTACATCACACAGACTAAGGCTCTCTCTGATTATTCCTTTATCCATCAACTCTTGCACTTGTCTTCCAACTTCGGAATTTTCCTATGGCGTTAACCTGTAGGCTAATTTATTCGGAAAACTGGCTCCAGGGATTAGATCAATGTGGTGACTAATACTCCTGATGGGCGGTAACTCATTTGGCAACTCATCCACAATAATATTAGCAAAATCATTCAACAGATTTCAAATTTCTTCAGGTAAATATTATAAATTTGTAGAAGCTAAAATTACCTTGGGTCTCCCAACAATAGCAAAATGCATCTCCACGCCTTTCTCGACTTCTTGCAACAGGGTTTTTCCACTCATCAACATAACGTTGTTTCCAGGTGCTTCCTCATCAACTTCATCTTTAAATGGAAGTAGGGTATGCTTGTTCCCACCTTTCTCAAGAGTATAAGTGTTTTTTCTGCCATCATGTATGGATTTTTGATCAAACTGCTAGGGTCTTCCTAACAATATGTGACATACATCCATCGGAATTACATCACATAAAATAACATCCTTATAAGTACCAATCTAGATTTCAACTTTACATTGTTCAGTTACAATAATTTGATGGCCTTTTTGGAGCCATGATACTTTATAAGGAGTGGGGTGTACTGTTTTATCCAACTTCAATTTTTCCACCATCTCTGTAGAAACAAGGTTATCAGTACTACCGCTATCAATTACCAATTTGCAACACTTACCCTTTGACTTACATACAGTTCTGAAAAGATTCTTTCTCTGAGCTGGTTCTATAGCTTCCTTAGCTGCTTTAAGCAATATCCTTTTCAACAACAAGGATTCTCCGTCTTCAAGTGGTTCCTCTTTGGCTGTAGTATGAGAAATTTCTTCCTTTGTTTCAACAATGTTCACATTTTGTTGGGTTACTAGTCTATTGTGAGGAAAATTCCATTTCACATGTCCCCAATCACCACATGTAAAGCACCTAATATCTCTTCCTCGGCCTCTACCTCTGGGCACAAACCTTCCGCGACCAGAGTCTCCTCTTTGTGGTGATCTATTACTCGAACTCCCTGCTTCATTCTGGGAGAGTTTAAATCTGGATTTAAATGTTCCCTTTCCTTTTGTTGGACTCTTGCCTCTATTTTTCTGATTTGTTTGGGCAACATTTTTTCTTCTACCCTCAAATTTGCTTGATAGGCATCTTCAATCATCTTCGGATTTAATAAGTTGATTTCATCCTGTATTTCATATCTCAAACCATTTATGTCATCTTCAATATGACCCGCTCTAATAATCAGTTTATAAAATTATTCAGTATATTATTTGATAGTCATCCCTTTTTTCTTTAAGTTCTGCAATTGTCTAAAAATATTTAATTGATAATCTTTCGACATGAACTTACCTTTCAGTTTACTCACCATATTATCCCATTGCTTGATTTTGGGTTTCCCTTTTCGTTCTCTAGAAAACTACAATTCATCCCACCACAGGGTTGCATGACCTTTCAATCTCGTGGCTGCAAACTTCACTTTCTTCTTGTCATCGACTTCTTCATAGTCGAAATATTTGTCTAATGAACTGATATAGTCCATTAGTACTTTGACAGTAATATTTCTATCGTATAAAGGTACTTCTACCTTTAGTCTACTACTGGCCTTTATTAGCATCTTCATAACTCTAGTTGCCTCACATTCTTCCTCTATTTCATCTTTGGTGGTCTCTTCTTCATCTGCACTAGAAACTCCATCATTTGTTTCCCTCCTCTGAGTAGTTTCTATTGTGGCCATCCTTGTACGCAAGTGTCAGATTTCGCCTAGCAGAACTGCATTTGCTATAGGTCTCCCTCGACCTATCCTAGCTCAGCCTACTCCAGCTCCTCTTCTGGGTGGAATTCTTTGTAATGCTCAAGAAAAACTCAACAGCTCTGATACCAAAAATGATGTAGAAATAAAAAATTCCTACTTCAAATTTTAGTATCGAAAAATTATTCAATTTTACTAAGTCCCATATTCACTTTCCACAATGATGGAACTTATTCGTTCCTCATTTCTTAGTGTGTAACTCTGATTTCCATCTCCATTTAAAACATATAACAATGATCCTTATTTCAGATCTACAAGTTACAATGTTCTTTGTAACTTCAGTATTAAACTATACAAATGTTGTTCCAAAAAACCAACGTACTCCTTAAGGAATCATTGATGTACATATAACTATGTGAACCAAAATTCATTGCATTATTGAGGAACCACTACCAAACATGGAATTCGATTAAGAAAATAAACACTGCATTTTGTTTGAGACCACTTTTTTCACAAACCATCACAACAACCAAAGAAAACATAACCAAAAAATACAATTCCAAACTGGTTGTATTCACATTGGAATGCATTTTCTATATCGCATACTTATTCATTACCATGACTCCATGGGTTTGTGATTAAATGTCTTACGTAAATTTTAAATCGCACACTACTTACATCCTACCCCAGGGGTATTACCATATGCCATCCGCTGTCCATGGGTCATTAAACGCATTGCCCGTGGTAACATTACCTACGTCCACACACTTGACCACAACTTCACTACGTTAATGCTGCTCCTTCATGTTAATGTTGCTCCATCCACCCTTTCATCTGCATTGTTGCCTCATGCAGACTCCAAGAATACACCAATGTTCCTGCATATGTTGTCTTTGCTTTCGAATACACCAACGTTCCTGCATTCACATACTCACATACATAATATACATATAAATTTGTAGACTTAGAAAGGAAACTTATAATGCAAAACACAATTACATTAACACTGCATGGGCTGAATATTTCATTGATTGCCTCTTTGCATTTGCAGACTTTACACTGGCACTCATGGTGTTTTCTCCCTATTTCCCTATTATTTATACTTGAAATATGAAATTGTTCCTCTTGGAATAGGTTTCATTTCAAATTTTCTCAAAAAATAAATACCTCCTTATTTTCAAGTGCTTATCCCTATGTTGGCTCTATATCCACGCAGGGAAAGAAACCAATTCCTAATTTTATTCCTTATTGATTAAAAATACAAAAAAAACTAACTATTCTCATAAATAAATAATAATAATAATAATAATAAAACAAAATACTGCTACTAATGTTTATTTCTTTTGGATTAGGCACAACATGTGAACAAAACATCACATTGCTGGCTAAGTCTCGATGCTCCTACATCAGAAAAAGACTCTAGTGAGGCTAAAGATACCTTTATGCAGGGATAATTTTAGGGGCGAATTTTAAGGGATTTTAAATTTTATTAGGATGAATTTTTTATATAAAACCCATTTTTTATAGTTTAATAAACTTATCCCAATAAATATTTTAAAAATAATTAATTATTAAATATTAGCCCACCAAAAAAAGGGCGCACAAAACTGGAAATATCAAATTCGCCCCCGATTTTCCAGATTTTTATGGCATTCACTTGGATTTACAGGATCGGAGGAAGGGGTTAGAGTGATTCACCCCATTTTTTCACTGGTTCGGAGAGGTGGCTGGGCTTTGAAGTTTGTGCACACCGATCTTTTGGCTGTTTTGCTGGCTGAGCGAGGCCGACCCTCTCTGGTCCGTCCCTCTCTGGTCAATTAGGGCCTCCCATAGTTCGTATAAAGCAGAGAATCTAGATACACTTCGAAAGAGAAAGAGATGGTGTTGTGGGAGATCAACCTGCGCATGTACAACCTTGCTTTCAGACTCCAACGCTGATTAATAAGACAGAGGCACTGTGCTTTTTGCCATTTTGTTCAACGGTATGCACCTTCCTTCCCTTTCTCGATTTCAAGATCTCTGTAGACTATTTCAAGATGATTTTGATGTGTTGGTAAGTATTTCTGAAACTTTCAGCAAAATGTATTTCAAAATTATGATGTCTTCTGTACAATATGACAGCATGTGAATGAAATTTTTTCTTATGAACTGTTTTCATAAAAGGGAACACAAGTGTTTTAATACACTTCAAGCTTCGATGTGTCCCTATTTTATCATGATCAAACACAGATAGTTTCATTGTGCCGACAATCATTACATGGTTGCATTGGCTCACTGGTTTCTTGCACAGTCAAAATGAGCTACAAGCATCTACCCAAAACTGTGTCAATCTGATTTTACAGCAAGAACATCTGGTCATGTGTTTTCAAAATGTCCCAATAAATCGATCCATCCATAATTATATTCGTGGATCTTCAAGTACATGAACAGAATGCACCAATGGTTGTGATGAGTTAGGGTGACTCTTTTTGTCGTAAGAAAGGGACACAACCATGGCACCTGCGCAACCGAAATCAGGGATTTGGCATATAGTTACCAAGCGCGAGCTCGCTCCTCACCCCTCTGCGAACAAAGGGAAGAGGAGCAAACGAACAGATTTTGTGAGGAAGTTGATAAGGGAAGTGGCAGGTTTTGCCCCATATGAGAAGCGGATCACTGAGCTGCTGAAAATGGGGAAGGATAAGTGTGCTTTGAAAGTGGCAAAGAAGAAGCTGGGAACCCACAAGAGGGCCAAGAAGAAGCGAGAGGAGATGTCCAATGTCCTCAGAAAGATGAGGGCTGCTGGAACTACTGAGAAGAAGAAATAAACTACTAGCTTTGTTGGACAGTTTGCAATGGATAACTTGGTTTAGTTTTTTCGTTAGCTGGAGAGTTAGGGTGACTATGCTCTTGAGGATACAATTGTGACAAACTTGTATTTCTTGATAAGATATTGGGGCATTAACCGAGTTTCAGGAGATATCGATGCAGCGTTAGTTAAACAAAAAAAATTGCATGGCTTAAAATCTTGGAGGATAGGATTTTGTTAGCTATAATTGTAATAAATGGAAATACTACAACATTGAAGATTCCAATGAGTTGTGCACTCTTATATTCAACTAGAGTAAAGAATGAGTCATAACATGTCAGCGCGAAAGTGTAGAATTACTTGCGTGATATTAGTGTTTGAGGAATGCTGACCTATGATTTTCAAATTTAGTTCAAGCTTCAGTGACTTTTTCGAATGCAATCAAAATTAGGTGGTTTTTTTGGTAATTTGAACTAGATGCAGTTACATGGCATTTCATGCTTCTGAAATACACTCCTATTGTTAACTGACTTGCAGCTTTACATTCAAACTTTTGCATCTCTTTAGGAAAATCTCACATTGTACAATATTTTAATGGTTTTTTGTTCTCCCACCTTGTAAGGTTGAGACTGGTTATATGTTACACTTTCGATGTGTCCCTATTTTATCATGATCAAACACAGACAGTTTCATTGTGCTGAAAATCATTACATGGTTGCATTGGCTCACTGGTTTCTTGCACAACTTTCATTTCGATGGGATTCAACTTTCAAGGGTTCTCATGTGGTTCCAAGGACACTTGGAGCCAAATGTTAGCCACCATTTTGGCATGTGGGAAGCTTGCTCGGTAGGGGTGGAGAAACACGGTAGATCCAACAAGCAGCATAAGGACATGCACTGTTAGTACAATGTTCATATGAGCTTTCTAAGTTTTTATTAATTGCCATGGTATCCAAAGGAGATGATACTGATTTTTCCCTGGAGGACATTAACACTATACAGCAATAGATCAAAAAAATAAGTCAAAATGAGCTACAAGCATCTACCCAAAACTGTGTCAATCTGATTTTACAGCAAGAACATCTGGTCATGTGTTTTCAAAATGTCCCAACAAATCAATCCATCCACAATTCTATTCGTGGATCTTCAAGTACATGAACAGAATGCACCAATGGTTGTGATGAGTTAGGGTGACTATGCTCTTGAGGATACAATTGTGATAAACTTGTCTTTCTTGATCAGAGATTGGGGCATTGCATTGTGAATGAAAAAAACCCTACACAACAAGGGGATCTCAAGGGGATCATGTACCATTTCATTAGACACCGATTTAAAAAGGGAGCACTAGCTCTTCAATATATTCCTACAGATCATCAAGTTGCAAGTATCTTGATCAAACTGACAAAGAGGGAATTTCAAGATGTTCTGAGAGAGGCTTGGTGTTGTGGAGATGCTTAAGTCAATGAGAGGAATTGTTAAATTTTCCTGTGTGTAGCTACTATCATGCTCTAGTTATAACACCTTTCTTCTTCCAACAAAATAGAGAACGCTGCAATGGACCTCCTTTAAAAGGGCCATACAATAGGGATGAGGGTGCAAGAGCATTTATGGAGGACAAAGAGGTGGGGGGTACTACATGCATGTGAAAAACCCAAGTCCAGTTTAGGTGGTTTTCCTTATTTAGTGGTTCAGTTCCAAAATCTATGTTTTTGTTGTATTTGAAAAGTACTTGTTAAGCAAGGTGTTCATGCATGCATTAGCCATCCTTAATTCAACTCCAGTTCAGTTCCTTACATACATGCATGTTTTTCCTTATTTAGTGGTTCAATTCTAAATCTAAGTTTTGTTGTATGCAGTAGTTGCATGCACAGTGAAATGGACGGCAGAGTCCTAGTTAAGCAAGGTGATCATACATGTGGATCTCTAGGAAGATGCATGCTTGCATGCCTCAAATCATCTCTGATGGAGGTGCACTTCACTTGGCTCATTTATCCATGCAATCCACAATTCTATTCGTGGATCTTCAAGTACATGAACATAATGCACCAATGGTTGTGATGAGTTAGGGTGACTATGCTCTTGAGGATACAATTGTGATAAACTTGTCTTTCTTGATCAGAGATTGGGGCATTGCATTGTGGGCAGGCCTGGAATCAACATGGATAGATTTGGTCGCTGCGTTATAGAACATCCCAATCGTGTCAAGTCAGTTTTTCAGTTACAATTCAGGCCTCTGGATTTTCACTGTTCGATCTACTTGTATTTACATAATTATCATTAGGGCTAAACTTCAAGACCACTATCCGTTTCTAAATACAGTTAGTGAAGATAGTGGATGCTTAAAAGTGGGTTCTCGATTGTGCTACACATCCTCAAGGTTTTAATAATCTACTATGGGAAGCTACATTATACAACCATCAGCAAAGAACGTGTTGGGAATACTTGATCTAGTAGAATGTCTAAATTCATCAATAACGGTGTGGAGTATTTGCAGCTTGAATTCAAATAAAGCGAGCTATAGTGGAAAACGTGTATTACATTTCAGGATCTGGTCAATATCACCATTTAGAAATACAAGTTGCAGTTCAAAGTGAGAAGCTTGGAAGGTAATCTGTGTGTTAAATATAGAAGCAAATTCTGACTAAAGTGGTGGCACTTTCAATGAAGAGATACCAGGACATCAAGGCTTGGTAACAGTCTCTTGGGTAGAGTAGTTCGTGCAAGTGCAAGTCAACTCTCAGAGAAAATTAATGGAGCTTGAAGCAATTTTCCAGTGAAAAATTTCCTCCTGCTCTAGGTTATTAACTTATTATACAGCAAATGCATTAGCTACAATCATTGGGAAAACAGGTGATTGGGATGTTTTAGTAGTTGGTATTGTATTTGCTGCAATTGAGGGAATTGGCATTGTTGTGTATAGAAACCCCATACCCATAGCCAAGCTATAGTCTCTAGTTACAGAAAACTTCTAGAAAGCGGGAGTCTACTTAGGTATTTTTTTAGATGCCTTCAAACTTGGAAGCTACAGATTATAACACAAGTGACCAAAGCCGCAGATGGATGCTATTTTTCAATTTTGAAATTTGCATAAGTAAATAGAACATTTGATATTCATTCCAGTGCCACAATTTCATACGCCACTAATATTTAAATGGGATGTCACTTATCTCCTATACAGTTACAGCCAGTGCAAGCTATTGCAAGGGCCTTCTATCCCTACACGTGGAGTTTAATTATAAAGCACATGATGGATGCCACTTTTTCAACATCTTTGTTTATTAATAAACAGATCCAGGGTAATTTGGGGAAAGAGCTTGAGGGTTTGATTCTTTTTAGACACAGACAGAAAATGAAGAGACCACTCAGGTTGAATTCAAAGGGGGAAAATTTGGTGGTCTACTGAAACATGCAGAGTGGCATCATGTGGCAGGAAACCATCGGAAAGGACATCATGCTAGATGTTGTGTATATGTATCAATTGTGGAGCAGAATAACAATGGGAACAATAATTCAAATCCTCAAGTTCATGATGATGAGAATATTTAAAGTAATTTGTTTGTGGAAAATGGTAGAAAGAATAGTCAATCTGTTTCAGAGCATGCAGCATGTCTTGATGAGGCAAAAAAAGTCTTATAAAAGTTTTGATAGAGGTAAGAGAACTCAAGGAAAACAATGAAGGTTGGGTTGATGAGTTGTGCAAAAATTTACTGTATTGGTCATTCTCTAGAGAGGGAATTAAGGCATTCCAAAAAAAAATATCCCCCACTCTCTTGTTTTACTTATGAGTAATGAGAAGCACCATTGGCATGGGGAAGGAGGGAACTTGTTAGATTTTATATCAAATGTTATCACAAATACAAGCGCTTTTGGTGCTTCCTGGAAGAGAAATACATTCACCCTATTGTTGAAAAATTCATGTGTGATATTAGTGTATTTGATCAACCTCTCTCAGACCAAAGCAACTTAAAAGCCCAAAAATAATTATGTGCAGTGGGTCTGATAACCATACCAATGCTCATTTAGCACCTAAAACAAGCCCTGAACCTAAAGTTGTTGGTGAAAGTATAATGGTAGCAGAAAAGAAACATCGACTCCCCTCAAAGGGGAGGGCGTTTTGCATGTCATTCAGGTATAATGGTAGTAGAAAAGAAACATTCTCAGAAGTAAATAAGGTAAGGGTAGGTTGACCTGCGTATGATCATAAGCCAATTTGTTTGATGTCAATTAGAAGACGGAAACCTAGAAGAGAATATCCAATCAAACGTTACCCTTTGATATTCATGGGTAATCTATCAATTCATCTCAGTTAGTCCTCCTATATACTTTATAATGCTTTCTTATGCATGTACAAATGAGAGTTGCCTCACAAGTTTCTGCATGCTATTCAACGATGTGCATCCTTTAGAAGAATTGCAAACTAAAAATGTTTTCTGGGTGTTGAGAAATGATGGACAAGTTTCCCATCCCACATCATCCCGGATTTCCATTGTTTGATAAGGTGCATAAATATGGATATTGATGTGATTTTTCTAAGGAAGACATGAAAGAACTATAGAGGCAGTTCCTTTCTCAACAACAATTAAACAATAATGGCAGTGAATTTAATGTGTCAAAAGCAAAATTATAGCACCTAGAGGAAATTAATTCGAGGTGGCCTTTATGGTGTTGCCCTTGTTGTAGTAAATCTATCAACTAATCACATCTCTGGGTTGATCAAAACATGCTGAAGGTATTGAAGGAGGTTGGTGAAAGTGTTTCAGATTTGCAGATAGACCTTAGCAGGTTTTAGTTATAGGCCTTTCCCCATTTTTAGTATGTTGGAGATCACATGCATATTAGGAAGAATCGAATGAAGAGTTATTGGAAATGACATGATGGATTTATTTTGGATATCACATAGATTCAGAAGTCAAAGAAAACTTTATCTAAAGCTGGTCTAGAGATGTTGACCAATGTGCCTATTATGCATGGCCACAAGCATTTGGTCTCGTCTTGCAAACTTCTAGTAGAAAGAGTTTCGAATGCGAGTTTGTAAAAAGGCTGAAGTCATAGGTATATAGTTTGGTGAATAAGGTATGAAATCAATTCTTCCAACAGCAACATTGGATGTATATCAGCACATACAGGCTTTAAAGATTCATTTTTATAAATCGTTTTTCCCCCATCAATTAAAGCACTACCATCTACGGCAATACAACACCATTTTGCAAGAAGGCTGAATATAGTCCTTGCAGGATTTCAGGATGAATACATGTCATTTATTGAACTTGTGGATTACGCATCGCTTGCCTCCCATACCACAAACAAATCCAGATAGTTTTAAAAAAGTAATTGCAATAGCATTTGAAACAATATTGTGTCCTCTAAGTAAGCCGCAGAGGAAAATTTCTAGAGCTGGTTGGAGAAGACATTTATGGTGTCACAGAGTTTACAAAAGTTCTTGTGGGGATGGATAAACATATCATGTTGTAAAGCACGTCCAAGGTTGTAACCTCTTGCTGAGATATTTCAATTGCAATGGATTAAAACCTGTGGATTTGAATTTTAGAGATGGATGGATAGTAGAGTTTGTTTCTGGAAGAGGGGGTGCTTCTTATGGATTTATGCAAGAATGGATTAGATTTTTCATGGTTATTTCTGTGTTCAGTAGATAAAAGGTTTTGGAAAATTTTATTGGATGAATCGGTGATTTGAAGCATGTAAATTATTATTATTACTATCCAATTTTAAGATCACGACTAAGCCAGTTACCAAATTGGTGTATGAGACTTCTTTGTTTGTGGGACAAGAGACCCACATCTGCATAGCGATTTGACTGCTAAGTCTACAAAGGCGTACATACTCTGCCCCCCTCTGGTTTTGAACCTGTGACCTCATAGGAGGAAACACATGCTCTTATCCATTAGGCCCACTCAAGCTATCAAACTAATAGTGTCAGGAAGAAGGATCACAGTTTGTCAAAATGGTCAACAATTGGTCTTCCTGATTTTCTATGAGGACCTCAATTCTCTGATTTATGTGCCAAATTATTCTATGGATTTGATTGTACACTCATTGCCTACAATGTTGTCATAATTTACTTTGATATAGAATATCTTGGAATGACAGTAGCCCTATGAAATGAAAATTTAATCTACAAAATTGAGGTGTTTTTCATCTTCAGTTTATTTTGAAGTTGGAAATATTTTGTGCAGCATTCTAACCTCGCTTACAAGACTTCAAGGTGGACGGTATATACACCTAGTCCTAACTTAATTGCTTCCAGGAATTTAGTTGATACTTCAAAGGAACTTCAAGGTCCATTGCATCACTCTACAGTGGCAGGTCTGCATGAGGTTAGGCTAATAAGGCTCAAGTGTCAACTATAAATGGAAATGGAGGTGGCTTCTTGGGGTTTGGCCCAGTTAAGCATACCTTGGAAAGGTGGTTCTATTGATATTTCCAAAGTCGATACGAGAATTCATTTTGATCCTGTTAAATTGTTGTTGCAGCCATGTATAATTCAAAGGATGATTTATTTAGTCAGCTACGTTCATATAGTCTTGCTCTCTCCAAGACTACGTGACAATCAACACATCCTCAGGTCGATAATCAAAGAAAGGTTGCATACTTATGAAGATGCAGTTAAAATTAGTAACAATGCCTTTCTTGGATGATGATTAAGCAGATTACCTTCAATAGTACACATGCCTTTCTTGGATGATGATTAGGCATATTACCTTCAATAGTACAATGTGTGTAGGAGCTTTATATCAACAATTAAGGAGAAACAAATATCTTTCACTCAAGTATGTTCTGGGACAAACACGTGCAAGCTTGTAAGGTGTCTATTGCAAATGAGTTTCCACCATTGAAAAGAGTTCTTGGGTATCTGAGTTAGTCTGGAATACTGAAAATTTACAGGATTAAGGACAGGAAAAACAATGCATCGAGGTTTTGCAACCTAAATGCAGGATTGAAAATCAAGGAAACAACAGTAACATTATATGCACTAGTAACTTCGTTGAGGAAAGGCTTAAATTCCAGTTGTGGTTGCTCACTGAATGTGGTGTTACCTTGAGAGTTAACCTCTTGTTGATAATTTCCTGTTATATGGTGGATTCTCTATTCCAGAAAGAACAATGACAGGGCTCTTAGGTGTACAATGTACCATACTCATTTACTAAAGTTTTATCTTATGAATATCTATTGTTATTAACTGTATATTATATAGGGCATGATAAAGACCTCTGAATTCGGTTAATGCACCAAGAATTGAGGATGCGCTTAAATAAAGACATCATTGTAGAATATGAATAGTGTGCCTGCAATATGCTAACTGCAAGTATGAATGCATGGAGGATAGGTCATATGTGATAGCAGTTCTTGCAAGATCTGACTATAATTGAATGCACTGAGGACAATGCACAAATAAGGAGGGAGGATGTAACACCCCCTATTCGACCCTTGTGTGTTGTAATCACCATGTACATATGGAGTAAGTTGGTGAGCCTAAAACTAATTGAGGTTCAAAGTTCCTCTTGCTTGCTCCCCCTTGTGTGGTGGATGACATGTGTGGCTTTTAGTGGCCTAGCCACTGATGATATTTCTAGTATGTGCGATGTTAATGACCAGCTTTCGGTCATTGATGTATCTGCAATTTGTTGCAATGAATAAGCCTTTGAGTTGTCCAAATATGACTTTTTTCTATGGTGTAGTGTAACTAGATATTTTTGTTTCATTGTTGGAATTCAACAATACAATTTTTGATAAGATTATGAATTTTAGTTGTTTAAAATATGATTTTGAACATATAAATGAATTTACAAGCGAATAATTCTTGAAGCACTCAAATTTTGTAAATTAGACAGGTAAGCCTTATGATTCCAAGACTTTTCTGAGGTATTTTAGATAAAATTAACCAGAAAATATACCAAAGAGAAACAAAAACATTTTTAATCAATTCTCAGATAAACCTAAATGATTGTTTGAGTTGTCACTCTTTGGAAGATGCGATGTATATGACTGAACATGAATATATGCAGGAATGGTTGCAAGGAACGTGGGGGAAGAGATACAGAACTCTAAGCTGAGAAACAAAATAATTTTGTAGCATTGTAATGTCATTACATGTTAGTATCTTCCAGCATATTATGGAGAAGATTCGGATAAGAAGCAGACCCCCAACTGACAACACCCATTTTTTTTTAAGTCAAATATGAGTATTCATGCTTACGATATAAGTCTTTTAACTCTTTTTTCCGCCAGTGGAAAATGTTCAAAGCTGTCGTATTAAATGAATGATTGAAGATTTACTTATCATGGAAGTCCACTTAAGTCCCTAGGAAGGCTGGGAACGCAGAGGAAGTGTCACTGTGAAACATGGTAGATATATTGCATTATCAGAAAATCGTATTCAATGTACATATTAGAACTTTGGTAGATTTTCATGCCCCTATGAGTCTCCAAAAAACTAAGTCAAAATGAGCTACAAAAATCCAACTTCCAAAATAATTAAAACCACTAACCCATATCTCCAAAATAAAAATGGACAAAACCTATTACCAATAGCAGAATGGACATAACAGAGAACACCAAAAAATGAAACCACTAAATTACTAAGGAAGCCAAATAGCCACATTTCTAGATATTTAAATGGTAAAAATCATTCCTCTAGGAAAATTTGGAAGGTTGTATGTTTTGTATTCGAGGAAAAAAGGATTTGAATGGTAAAAATCATTCCTAGAGTGAAATTTGGATGGATGGACATTCTATAATCCAGAAGAAATGAATATCATAAAGATTAAAGTGAAGAGATAGATACATAGATCTGAATGACACGTCACATGCCATAAAGAATGACATGTTGGATGTTAAGTCATATACCATGTAAGTGAAGAGTATTCAGGTGAGAGAAATTTTGGATATATGGATGGCTTAGAGATAGGATGCTAATATCTATGATCTATAATATGAGTAGAGGAACACTAAATCTAGATATCCTAGATTTGGGTTCCATATAGGATGACTCATCTTAGATAACACACATTATTAATGATGATACATCTAACACAACATAATTTCACATTTGTGATGCCACATAACCTAACATGCAAAAACTTATGATAACCCAAGTGATATGTTAGAAATATCATAGGCCACATGTGATGTTAGATGCAAGTGGACAAGTGGGTGAGTTGGAACTGAGTAGAATGATTCAGATATCCCAATAATTAAGGCAAAACATTATAGCAAGGAAAACTCATAACTTAGAAAATTTGAATCTGGGTCTTTCCTTAAAATCTAGATATTTGAATATTTGGATTTTAAAGAAAGGTCCATATTTTGGATATCATTATGATAGTGCAAATAACACAGTATGCATATTTCATATTTCAAGAGTGCGTGACAGTTGAAATGTTGGTGTTAAGTGGATAGAGCAAAAATTGGGATCTAGATGTTGAGTGGTAGGTAAAACATTATGGATTCCAGGTGGTAGGATATGTTTGGGCCACATGAAATGGATTTTCAAGTCGCTCAAAATGAAAATGACAAAGATTCCTTAAATTTGGAGGTAGATTCCTTTAGAAAATATCTTTTAGAAAAGTAAATATCAATGAAAGCCTCCTCATGATTTCATCCTGACTTGAAACACCAGTTTGATACTACCATAGAGAAGTTAAAAGCTTACATTGAGGAATTCATTTAATATTATACTTTGGAAATTGTTCCTTGCATGGAGAGATTATCTTATCTTGATACAAGCCTCCTTTTTCTTATTTAAAAATAGAATGTAGTTAATTCTCATAAGTGAACCTGGTTCATAGATGTTTTTTTAAGCTTGATTCTGATTATGGAAATTCGTTGGAAAAAAAAGCTATAATTTCTTTGGACATGTTCCTCAGAGAAATATTCAATTACGAAGAAAAGGAAGTAGACCTTATAAATGAAAAGTAAATGTGATGAATTCAAATAAAACCTCAAAATGAAGAATAAATTAGGGAATTGAAGGACCTTTTATGTAAATTTTATGAGAATTTTAAATAAGTGAGAATGGATAATAGAAAAATAAGAACTAATATTGAGTAGACAGAAAGCAAATTGTTGTCAGTTAGAGAAAATCTGATATTTAAGACATCTGATATTTTTGTTTCTTGTATCATGATGATTGTTTTATTTTCCTTTTTAATTCGATCTTTGAGATATTTCTTCTTAATCTAGTTCCTTGACATTTTGTAAATGGCATGTATACGCTGGCAATGATGGCAGTTATACAATTGTCGTTCATATTCTTCATTTCTCAAAAAGTAAAAAGCATTTGTTTGATGCACTTAGTTTCTTTTTTGCATTCATAACATTAAAGGAACTAAAAAGAAAAACTTGCATTTGCATGTAGGATTGTGTTTTTTTTGCAAAAAAGGAACATTAGGAAATCTGCATTTAGTTTTGTGCTAAATGTTTTCTTTTGTTCATTGATTTGCTTGCTCACAAAATTATTTGCTCTCTTCCCTTTGTAGCTAGGTCTTTCATTGAAAAACTAAAAGTGAAAAGTTTGCTTATCATTCTTAGTTTGCATTTAGGAATTTCTACATACATCATCGCGGTACCATTGAAAGGCAAATTGCTAAGCAAGATCAACATAAAATTAATCTCAATTTATCTAAAAATGCATTGGAACCATAACAATAACATTTAGAAGGTCTAGGCTAGAGACGTGTTCCGGCGTCGTAAAACATAGCAGCTGTCGTTAACTTGTCTGCGATACATTCCAAGTGTGATATCTCACCCCACGTACGTAAGTATATCGTAGCACGTCCCTTGGGGCGGCGTTACAGTACGATAAGTATATAGGTGGTGCTCTCACTGTGCGGTTTCACATTAGACAGTGCTATTACGGACTTGGGCCTCCACGTACCTTCGGGTATATTTGGGAGGACAACTTTTAGGTGCTATCCATCCATAGTGAACCAAGTCGGCCGCCTTTAAATTGTGATACACCGAACACAGCATTCGGGGAGATTGCCTGCCCGTACTTCTTGGCTTGCCAGGAGGTATTCTGCAGTTCACAGTTTACTGGTAAACCCTTTTGCCTAGCATTACCCTCTTTTTGTTTATTTATTTTTGGTTAAAATTAATCAGCAATCGTGGAAGAACATAATCCTACCCCCCGTCGTTCGCGTAGATTAGCTTTAAAACCACCTTTACCACTAGAAGTTACTTCTAGTAGGCGAAGGCGATCAAAATCTGCCCAACAGTGATGTTGATGTTGTGGATGATATTACTTGATGCTTCATGATGGGTGTTCTTTCTCACTTTCACATAATCTTGTTATAGCCTCTGCTTGATGCTTTTGTTGCTATGGTCATGTCAGGCATTAATTAATTGTCTTCAATGTTTAATGTGTGAAGAGTGCAAATGTTCCCTTGATGCGGTTTAAATTCAGGCACAATAGACTGTTGTTATGCACCATGTTTCCCTGGCTCCTACATATTGGAATATGCCCAAAATTATTTTGGAGAGTGATATCCATTCATGGAAGGATATTTGCACTCGTCTTTCATGGAAGTTTATTTGCACTTGTCTTTCATTCTCTCATGAACCAAGTGAAATTTCTTGGGGAATTTCTAATCAACAATTTTTAGGAGTTTGTGTCAGATTTGGGTAGACTCGTAGAATGATTAGCTTGTGGCTGCTATAAACTCTTTTTGTCAACCCATGGATGCATGGGTTAAATTTACACTTGATTTGCAGTTTCCAATGATTTGACACTAAGAATCATTGGTTGACTGTGGTGATTCGTTGACTTCTTTTCTTCTTTTTTGCCCCTTTCCCTTAGATGGTCATTCATGGGAGGGGAAGTTCCAATGAATGTATGATTTGTGGTGTGCATTTATCTATTGGTTAACTCTTTGGTAACATCACATGACTGTTATTTCAATGGAACTTGGTTAAATAACAAACACTAAGTGCTAATTAGTAGTTTTAAATGTTTGATACAATAATTAATTTTGCTTTATAGGATCCCAAATGTGCTTTTTTGGGCCTGAAACTTTACATGGCACCCGTGTGTTTACAAATCATGGAAAACATTTGAGTCTTTTTAGGTTATTTCATGGCCATACTGGACGTGTTTCACTATGGAAAGGAAATTATGGTCAACAGGAGGACAATGTCTTAAGGGATTTCTTTCCATTGATAAGTAAAAGAATCACTAGTAATTGACTAGTTTCCTTCCTCACTTTTATCATGGAAAATGATAGAGGATATGTTTCAACTTCTTATAACCAATTCTTTACAACTTAAGGGAGAGGTGTTTTGGAAAGGATGATTAAAGTTATTGTAATATTTTTTTGTTTTGTTTAAAGCTTTCAAGTGTTCATTAGGTGATTTGGAGATATGATTTAATTTAGTGGAAATTTTTTTATATTTTATATTTGAATGATGTTCTTTGTTTTATAGATGATGACTCATGATGTTATTGTTTTGTGTATAATTATTTATTTTTGCTTTTGGGCTTGGGCCTTGGCACAGCATTTTAATAAAAAATTGCATAATGGTTTTTGTGAACATTACACTTATTTTACTTTGAAAGCTACTTACAAATCTAGTAATTCTCAACTCTTGGAAACTATTGATGCAGGTTTCTAGATCGATTTGAAATTTTATTTCTGGAATATTCAGTGAGATGTCAAAATCTAATCCTGGGAAGAAACTATCAAGGCAAATTGATGTATTATCATACTTTAAAAAGTCTCAATCCAAGAATACACATTCTCTTCATGCTTCAAGCTCCTTTGAACAATCTGTTACTGAGAGAGATGTTAACTCTTGTGAAAATGCATCTGATATCCATATGATGGATGAAATAATAGGTTCCTCAAGTGATCGGGGTGAGATAAATGCAGTTTCAACATAAATTAATGATGAAAATGTTAAAGATATTTCCTTGGAAGGTGACACAAACCATTCACGGAAAAGGAAAAAAGGCCAGTGGACCATAGGGAGAAAATTCCAAGATGATTGGCTCTCAAGTTTTCCATTTATTGAATAAATACCTTCTACAAATGAGGATTTACGAGAAGTTAAATGTCTTGCGTGTAGTTGGAAAAGTTGCAAGGTAGTGAAATTTCAGATGAAGCTAGATACAGTACAAAAGCATGCAGGAAAGGTTTATGAAAAGAAAATTGTAGATGGTAAAGAGAAATCTATTGTCATATGGAAATCTTTGGAGGAATGCCGACATAGCCAATGTGTGGAAGAATACAAAAAATATTTAATAAATAAGAAGAAACTTGAGGCAAGTGGAGGAACCATCATATCTCAATTTGAAAAGATGATGGAAAGAAGTTTGTTATCCAAGACAATACAATTGAGCACTGTATTTCACATCTTAAGTAAAGGTCTTCCTATGACAGATTATCCAGATCAGATGAAATTTCTATCTTTTCTTCACGTGCCAAACTTTCCATCTTCTCATTGGTCCATAACTAGTGGTTGGGAATGGGCAAGATATCTAGCTCAAGTAGAAATTGATGATTTGAAACAGGAGATTGCAAATGCTAGGTTTTTGGCATTGTCTTTGGATGAGGTTACAACTATTGATAACACTTCATGGATTTGCATGAGCATTTATATGGTTAATGACCATATTAGGCATTCCTATCTACTTGGGATTAAAAAGATGAGAGAGACTTCTACAGCTGAAAATATTTATGAACTTGTTCTTAATACTTTGAAGGAAAGTGGTATGAATCATTTAATGATTGCAAAAAAGTTGGTATGTGTTGGAGCAGATGGAGCATTGGTAATGCAAGGACAAAGGAATGGTCTTTGTGTTCGACTACAACTATCAGCTTCGCCATATATGATTAATATTCATTGTATGGCTCATAGGATGAATCTTGAATTTAAAATAGTAAGCAAGTTTCCATTAGTTTCAAAAGTTGAAGATCTTGTACGTGAGACTCATGCATACTTTTCTCGTAGTCCCAAACGATATTTAGAGTTTAAACAATTTGCATATGGTGTTACGGATGGAAAAAAACTACTGAAAGATGTTGATACAAGATGGATCTCATTAAATGGACCAGCTCAAAGACTATTTAGTGAGTTCAAATCTTTGGTAGGGTTGATGTATGAAAATCGCTACAATGTAGACAAAGCTCAAGATCTTCTTTTTTGACTAACTGATATAGAAACATTATTGACATTGGCTGGAATTCTTCCTATGCTACATGAAATGAATGTCCTCGTGAAAATGTCTCAGAATCGCACAATGTATATTTCCGAATACACAAATGCGAGAAAGTCAGCATGCCTTGCATTGGATAATTTGTATATGATGCCAGACTCTTTTACTAGTCCAGAGTTTACAAGTTGGACTAAGATCATCAATATAGAAAATACTGAAAATTTTTTGACGTTTGATGAAAAAGGGATACTATGTATCACAATGCATAGGTATATGGTCCCCTTTCATTATATTAGTAAGACAGGACGAATCACCAAAGATTGCCCCGTGTCAAGGGACCAATTTGATAATATTGTTATCTCAGTGAGACAAAATTTGATAGAAATTGCAAGATCACTATCATCAGAGATAAGAGAACGATTTCCTCGAGATGAATTTTTGGAGGCCATGTGTGTGGTATACCCTCAATATTGGAACAATTGTCAATGTTCAAGAAATTTAAAAGCCGATTTTCAAAAGAGATTAAAATGTTTAGTAGACCACTTTTGCAAGAAAGTCTCGATACATGGAGAACAGATTGAAGGTATTTTAGATTCATCAAATTGTATCAACAAGGTGGACGCTTTGCTGAAACAATGTGGAAGAAATATCCTTTTTTGGAGAATCCTAATGAAAACGGTGCTATAACAAGATTATGGAATACTTTAAGTGCTAGCCAATACCTGCAAGAAAACATATCAGAATATTTTAAATTAGCAGATTTGTGTCAAACTATGATTTTGGGATCAGTGGAGGATGAGAGAATGTTTGGTGCACTATCATTTTTGAAGTCAAAGTTGAGGAACAAGCTTGATAAACATGTGGATACATGTTTAAGATTATATGTAACAAAGTATGACGTTGACAATTTTCCATATGAAAGAGCACTAGCGCTTTGGCGATCAGATTGTGATAGAAGGGGAGAAAACAATATAACAAATTTATCTAATGAACTTGATACGGAACATAATGTTTTGGAGGCTCATAATGATAGTACATCTGGAGAAGATCATGTTCACAATGTAGAAAATGATGACCAAGATGAGAATTGGGAAATTGAAATACCCTAGGACTCTTATTTTGGTATACATGTTCCGTTGATCATGCAAGATTACTACATGTCAAATTCAGGTAAAAATGGGTTCTATATTTTGTATTTTTCATTGTAACATTGCAGCTACATTTCTTTCATGTGTGTTATATTAAGATTGATGTTTCATATTTAATCCTTACATTGTTTGCTTCTTATTTGTGACAGGAAATGAAGCTGGATTTGATGATTTTGGGACCTATTTTCACATAGATAGCGTTTGACTAGTATTAAATGATAAATAACTAATTTAAAAAGACTAATGCAAAGCATCAATGGGCTCATTCAAGTACATGAAACTACCTTGATGTCTAGCTTTGACAACTTAGAAAATTTTAATGGTATATATGTTGCTTGTGTTTGGGGAATTTTGCTGAGTTTCGAGTTTTATATTTTCTTGGAAAATAATTATTGATATTTGGAAATTGTGTGATTTTATATTGGTATTGGAAACGAAGCTAGTTTTGATCTTTGATTGGAAATGAAATCAGATTTGATGAAGTTGGGACCTATTTCTTTTCACATAGATAGTGTCATAGTATTGAATGATAAAGAACTAATTTAAGAAGTCTAACGCTAAGCAACAATGGGCTTATTCAAGTACATGAAATTGTGTTAATGTCTAGCCTTGATATCTTTGAAAATTTTAGTGGTTTGTTTGTTGCTTGTTTAGAGGATTTTGTTGAGTTTGAAATTAGTCTCTTGAATGCTTATGGTTCTCATATCATGCATATATCGATAGATCGATAGATCAAGTTCTATTATTATAATCATTATTGTTTTCTTTATATATTTGGTGGTTTGAGGAAAGATATTTTATTTCCTTTCACTTTGTGGCATGATTTCGACATCTTCACCTTTTAGAATATAGTAAAATATTTTTCTTATTATAGATTTTTCTTGGAAAATAATTATTGAGAGTTAGGTGCAAATGCACAATGTTGTGTAGAATTAGTGTGATAAATATGGGATAGTGCAAATCATAGTTTTGAAGATTAGTATAAGTTGACTCGTACCTAATCAACTCAGTCAAGTTGATTGTTGGTTGAATGGCTAATTGTTGGTTCAATGGACAGAAGGTCTTGCAGGCACAAATACCAAAGGGAAAAATGGAGCCCATCATGGGGTACTCTTTGTAATTCTCCACCACTGCTACCTTTCCTCAAACTCCTTTCAAACCTCAATATCAGTGCTAGTAGTAGCATGACAAACAACACTACGCTTAGCAGAACTAGAAGAACGTGTTTTCCAAACTACACGAGAACTACTTCCCTCACGAGTCACCATGTGCAATGCTTGGTCTCGGTGGTTCTCTTCCTTCTACTCTTGGTTCAATTACCATATCTTCCTGGCTAGAACCAACACCCCAACTCCACCAGATAAATAATCTACCATTTTGTGCAGGATTTTGCTATTTGCACTGCAGATCAATAAGGATTTTTTCATACATAAATATAATCCGTGAGAGATTCCGCCAAAAATTTATACACATATTATATTATTAATAAAACTCACTCCTTCTATTTTTCCATGTATCATGCATCCTACTGCTATTTTTTATATTATATATAAATTAGGGGGTTCTGTATCAATCCTACTTATGGACAACGGAATAGTATTGATTTTCTTGAAGAAAATTAATTAGCCCAAAATATACTTAAGAAAACAAAATTTCATAGATACTCTAAAAGAATCAAACTTGTAGTAATGAGAAGGCTACTAATGATAATTAGAATGTGAAATAGTAAGTTCAAGAAAGATTATTTGATAAAGAAAATTATTTTAACCCAGATCACAAGTGAACCGAAACCTGAATGGGGCCCATTTATGTTCCACCACCTCCTTTAGGAAGACAGTCTTGGATACTCTATAATCCTCTTCATTTTCATGATCAGTTTTCATTCTAATGTACTTAAACTTAGCTTCATGTGATTTTTGCTCATTCTTAACAAGAGAACAATAAATAAACTTCACAAGCAAAGCATGACCACTTAATAATAAAAGAATACAGCGGTAAATACTCAATCAGAAGAATTACTTCAATCAAATAGGAAACACAAATAGAAGGTTTCAGTGATCACAATAAAATTCTTCTTTTAATGACAATTGCTTTCTATGTCATAATTTTTGTCAAAAGTTGTTCAACTGTGCTGCATACAAACCACTTATGACCACAGAAAGCAAGAAAGAAAGAAAACAGACCGGAATAAATACATCACTTTACAATGTCTTTCTCCTTCAAAGTTTCTTAAAACTTGACAGTCATTATAATAAATTTCCAAATATGAGGAACTGGAATGCAGAGTAAGCCTGAACAAAAGAGCATATATCTTCAAGTTCCATGTATGGAGAAAAGAAGGACTCACAGTTGAGAACCCAGAATAGCCTGATTACAGAAGGGAAGAAAACTAAAGGGCACATTGATAGCTGATGTCAGTTGCCCACATGATGTGATAGAAATAAAACTTTTAACATAGCTGCACTAACAAAAATGTTAAAAGCAGAATTTAATCAAGTATAAATTACACTCTCCCTTGTGTTAGCCTAGAAAACATGAAAGATTCAGATTACTTATTTTCTCCTAATCTAATGATATGACAGATATCAGATGCTATCGTTTCTAATCGTCTCCCCACAAATGGCTCTCTTTCTGTCGTCTCCATTGTTTTCCAAATTTGTTGCTTGTTGGCTGAATGCTTCCCTACAAAGAAAGAACACCTAAAACAAACAAGATACAATATATATCTTATTCCAAGCGATATTGTAAATCAACAAGCACAACTAATATTCATCAACCAAGATCTTTAACAGTGAAAATCAAAGCAAACATGATAGATGTCAAGAAAACAAGAAGCACTTCATTGATGACAGAAGAGAGGTTACAAACCTATAGTGACCCTGACCAAGGACCTTCCAAACAAAATTCTCCCCAAGCCCATCGTTTACAAATCTCCTCTAGTGTTAAATCTCCACACAACTCAAACCTCATATTAAATTTCCCAAAGAGATTTCTATCACCCTTCCCCAACACTGTATCCTAGTTCAAATTTATAGACGAAACTTTTAGGAATGGTTTTTGCAATCAACAATATTCCAAAAATAAAATTACATGTTTCTACTATAAGTATTTTAAATGACATTTCTGGATCTGAACTCGGACACATGGGAACCTTCTAGAAGAACACTGCTGGTGATATCTTAGAAAAATGATAATTTCTCCCAATGCACTAACTTAATCTTTGAAATGTAGAAGGTTTCCACAGCAGTAGCTTCCTGAATGTGTCACTTATATTGCAAGTATATAAAGATTTGTCACTGCCCTACCATTCCCTCACGTCCCGACAATGGAGGACCCATTTTAAGACTGTAACATCACGTGCCTGAAAATACCCACCACCACCTCTAAGTATTACTAATTGGCCCCAAACATATCCTCCTTGCAAAAATCATAGAAATTATCTTCCTTTTACCACGCGGCAGACAGTCACCACCAGGCCAATGGGGAAAACTCTGCAAGAGGCTGCTGCTGACCCCACGCCCGTCCTTCATAGCCGCCACCAATTCGACATGTTTTTTGAAGAAGACAAGAATTAAAGCTTGTCAAAACCCCAAACCCATTGCTCATCTAGTTGGGAGGCTTGGCCGCGGAGTTCTAAGTAGGGGAAGTGAAGCCCACCTCCATTGGAACCTTCCTTGTTGATAGGGCCAATCCCACAATAATAGGGATCCCAACTCCCTCCTTCCCCATCTATAAAAGCCTGCTCAATTCCATGGCAAGCTAGTCTTGAAGTGCCTAAGCTTTGGATCTCCAAATTCCCAAGAGCCTTTGTGCTGTAAGAGCCCTCTTTCTTCCCTTAAGGCCGACTCAAGTAAGGAGACTACGTCGAGAGACTCATGAGAGGTTTGCCCTTTCCCTGGCGAGCTTTGTGAGACGTGAATGACTGGAGACCCATCTGAAGGAGACCACGACGTCAGAACATTGGTTGTAATCTCTTTCGATCGTTATTTAATGAATGATTACGATTATGGTTCCACTCTGTTTTCGATGATGTTAATATGAGTAGTATCCTTTCTTATTGATATTTAGTTGCGTATGCCGGATTTTATGCTTGTATCTGTTTGTTTCTTGCACGTGCAGGTATCCATCCGCGGAGATCGTGGAGGATTGTGATCTGTCGAGGCTGAGGAACGGGAACGCTCTCTTCTTCAGATCGTAGCATTGGATTCCAGGTAGGCCTCCATCTTTGGTTTTTTCATTTCGTAACTAGGAACTTGCGTCGTAACATTTCGTGATTGTTCCTAGACCCCTGTTGGGCTAGTAGGGATCGCCTCTATCCGCAGAGGGGATTTACCTCCTCAAAAATTTGGCGACTCCACTGGGGAACGTCTAGATTTCACTGTCTCGTTTATACTGTCTTGTTTTGATTATTTTATGTTTTTCCTTGCTTGATGAGCCTTCTGGGTTGGGTTCTTTTGCTGTTTTATTACTTCTTGGTTTGCTTAGTATACATTGATCTGCTTTTGGAGTAGTTCTTTTTTGTTTTTGGCCGAGAAACTCGACTAGCGCGCTTTTTAGCTGGACAGTCGCACCAATTGGCGCATGTTGCTTTTGTTTAGCCCGCGCCAATTGCTTTCTGGCGCCAGTTGCAGCCTTACAGTCGCGCCACTCCTGTAAGGTTTTTGAGTTTGCTCAGTTTTGAGTTCTCTAGGTCTGGTCAGTGCTTTTCTTCTTGATTTTCTGACTACCTGAGTGTGTTGGAGTCCTGTTTGACTGGGAATTCACCTCCGTCCTTTGGTTGTTTTCTTTTATCTATCGATTTCACGTTTTGAGCCCTGGGGCATCTAGTGGCTTAGTGCATCAAGCCCTCCTTGGGAGTTTTGGTGTTTCGTTTGTCTGGTCGACTTTCTGATTGCTCCTCCGCATCCTCTAAGTAGTTGTTCATTGTTTTGTTGTGATTTTTGGGTGATTGTTCATTCCTTCATTCAAATTTCGTTTGGTCTTGCTTTGGGCCTAGATCACACGGTCCATTGGAGCCTTTGAGTCTTTTCTTGGTTTTGAGAGACTTTGGTCGATTTGGGATCTGATTGCTTGTGTTGTTGAGTGAAATTTGTTTGTTTTGCTCTCCCAATATTGTTTCTCAAGTTGTTCCGTTTGTTTTCAGTTTGTTTAGTGCATATTAGCTATCAAACGTTGAAAATTACAAAAAAAATCTCTTGTGCTTTTGGTTTAATTAGTGCAAATTGTAATCTTTTCGATTTTGCTAGTGATTAGTGATTTGAATGGAAAGTTTTCAATTTCATTAGTTGCATTAGAGATCTCATTGTTTGTCTTCCGATCATTTCGTTTGTGTAAAAGCTCTCAACTCTTCTGTAACTAGTTTTCATCGAACGAAATGTTGGACTGTGGCATGTAGCTTTGTATTTAAGAGTCTTTTAAGACATTACATACGATAGGGCCTGAAAATTTAAACTTAATTGAATATCAACTTTAAAATCTATCCAATTAACCTAAGGCAGCATTGAAATCTAATGAAACATATTTAGAGGTCTAGGCTAGAGACGTGTTCCGGCGTCTTTAAACCTAGCAGTTGTCGTTCGCCTTTTGGCTTTAGACAGCGCTAGTACGGACTTGTGCTCCCCGTACCGTCGCGTATATAAAGGGAGACCTCTCTAGGTTTTCAATCCTTTATCCACAGGAAGCCGAGTCTGCCGCCCTATACCCGTGATACACCGAACACAGCATTCGGGGAGACTACCTGCACGTACGGAAAGTCCTTGGTCGATTTTTGTTTCATTATTGAAACCAAGGTGTATATTGCAGTTCACGGATATTTGGTACACCCTTTGTGCCTAGTTTTTCCTGAGCAGTCATTTGGTCTTTTCTGACTCCCTAAACTTGAAAAGACCGTCGAGCGCTTGTCCTTTCACGCTTGTATCAAATATGAAAGAGATAGAGTCATCTTTCTATCGTTTCTCGACTCTTAAAATATGAAACGGCAGAGTTTCTTACTTTTCAATGTGGTAAAATTAATCACCCACTATTACACGCCTGCTTAGATATTGCTTGTTGACCGTTTGATCGTGTGTCTTAACTCGTTTTCAGCCCGTGTGTGTGTTTGCTTCTTTTTCTCTGGTCTTTTGCCACAGTGGCAGAACCTTCGGTTTCGTCTACTGGTAGTCCTTACATGGACGATTCTTCAGAGGCTTCCCAATCCTCTGTCGAACCACAACAGCCTGTTGTTTTCGAGTTTCCTGACGAGGGACCGGTTCTCGCTGAGCAACCCTTTGGAGGACCAGTTGAGTTCAATTGGCCCTTTTCAGACCCTGTGTCTGAATTGAGATTAGGAGCTGATTTCCTTTCTCTTACCTCGGGTTCGCCTTTTGTTGCTGCTGTATTTCCTCCTATTCCTCGCCGTCTTTTGCGTGATTTAATGGCAAGATCAACCATGAGTGATTCAGGTGAGGAAATCCCAACGTCTGTTGAAGACTATCAGCTCTTCCCACGAAGATTATTTGAGGGAGACAACTCTGAGCTGGCTGCCATGTCAACAGCCAGTCCTTCTTTACCACAGGGTTACAGATCTCTGGGTCAGAATATTTCCGCTGCAGCCTCTATGGGAATATCATCTCCTGCTTCGAGGCCAGCTGCTACTACACCCGGGGTGTCCCCTCAGATGCCCGTCACTTCTGTTCCCGTCCGGCCCACTGTCTGTGTGGCCGCCTCTTCTCCTGTTGTCTCAGCATCTGCTAATAGGGCTGGGCCAACTCCTGAAGATGTTTATCTAGCTACTGCTATACCGGAGAACATCTCTCCGGAGGAGTATCGGTTGTCTTTGCAACAGCCGAACGCCGAGGTTGGACCGTCCTCCCAAGATCCCTACCGATCTTACTTTTCGCATTATGCACAGGATGGTACTCCCGTGTATGCTTTCCCAGGTCAGTATGACGAGCACGGGGAGATTTTGCGTCTACCCGCTCCTGAGGCTTATCTCTATGCTCAAGGTTTACCATATAACCAGGCTTATAACCCGCAAGGACAGCCTTTCCAAGCCCAACCTACGGGCCAACCTGGCTATCTTTATGATCCACAGGGGCAGCCCATCCAAGGTTACCCTGTCGGCCAACAAGGGCCATCGTACAGTCCGCAAGGAAGTATTATAGCCCTTCTGGTCAACCTATTCAGCCTCAGCCGGGGTATCAACCGGGACCGGTCTATGGTCCTGGGGGGAAAATCCAGCCTTCTTTACCGATGCAACCGCAGTATCCTATTGTTTCTAACGTTGCATATCAGCCAGGACCATCCTATGGTTCTGCGCCTCGAATCGAACGGTTTCAGCCCAACACATTCACATTCCACCACCGAACCAACGGTTCATCCCGTGCAACCCGGTGTTCCGCTCAGACCTTAGGCCCATCGGTACAACACGGGGGCTCCACTTGCAACGGGTCAGCACCATGGCAGAAGCCTCCTGTCTATCGGGTCCCGGCAGTCATTCGTCAGCCCTTGCACCGGCACAGCTTGTTCACTCGGGTCAATCTCTCGGTCGCGTCAGCTGTTCATTCAGAGCGCTTCACAGGCAGCTCATTCCATTAACCATTTGCACATCGAGTAGGTTCATTAGTCTCAGCCTGACAAATCAACGGCTGCTCCCTATCGGGCATAAGCGGATTTCCACTTTTCAGCAGCCTACTCATCCTCAGGGTGGTTATTATCCTCATGGTCAGTCTCAACCGAATTATAACCACCCCAGAGGCTCTCAGTATTATCCTCCTCCACTCGGTTCTACCTATACTCAGCAGCCAAATCCAAACGCTGCTTATACAGGGCCAATGCATAATCAGGGTCCGTACCCTGGTTATCAAGCCCCACACTATGGTTACCAACATCCAAATCAGTCTAGTTATACGGCCTACGCCCCCTACGGTCAGAATCCTCTGGGACAGAACCCGTGGGGGAAAGGATATTCACAACCATCGTGGAGTATGGGTGCCGGACCTCATCCCGGGCCTGGCATGGCAGTTAATCCTCCATTGCCATTCCTGGATACCTTGGAACTGCCGGATGTTTCAAAGTTGACCAATGATCCGATTTTACATAATCCGTATTGGCCTCTGGTTCCCACCAAGATACCAGGTGATTGCCCTAAGTTTGAGGGAAAAGCTGGAGAGGACCACCAGGCGCATGTGATGACGCATCACCTTTGGTGTTTGTCTAACTCTTGGGTCGACAATTCGATTCGCCTGTGCCTCTTCCTGCGTACTTTAACTGGAGCTGCTGCTAAGTGGTACATAGAGTTATCCCGTGGCATTTTTCAAGATTTCAGCTCTTTAGCCATGGCTTTCCTCATGCATTTCCAGTTACCGGTTCGGTATGAAGCCGGGACGCACCTCCTGACTTCCCTGAAGCAGGATAAAGCCACTCACATCTCAGATCACATTCATGAGTGGTGGCGTCGTCGTAGACTGATCAAGTTTCACATACCTGATCAGATACTGACTCACTGGTTCACCACCTCCTTTGTGAATAAAATCGCTTAGGATATTGCGATGGGAGCGTGTGTGACAGAGGAACAAGCCATCGCGTGTGCCCAATACCTGGACCTTGTCTATTCTCAGTCCGGCACGCTTTATGACATCTTGACTGATGCTCCACAGCCCAGAACCACTAAGGCTCCGCCCACCCCTGCGGTGGATGGTGTCATTGGTTCTGTCTCTCAGAATTCGAAGAAATCTTCGAATGGGAAGCAGAAGGCTAATTCTTCCAACAATACCTCTGCTAATCCCGCCTCATCCGATTCTGGTAAAACCGCGGAGGTGAATGCCTTTCAGGCCAATCTTGCAGACAAATCCTCCAAGGGGAAGAAGAAGGGCAAAGGCAAATCTAAATCTGATGCCCCGAAACCAGAATCTAAATATCGTACTGAGGATGGCTCCCAGCGTAAACCGAAGTACCCTTGCCTCATCTGTGAAGGGGACCATTATACGAAAGATTTTCCACGACGATCCGAGGTTAGTCAAGTTCTTAAAGGCCCTAAAGGGACTTCGGCTGTTTTGAAAGAGCCATTTCCATCTCAGCAGACCCAGATGGTCGAACAGCCGTCACCATCTGCACCGTTTGGGTCTCAGGTTTTCATGATGAAGACTATTGCACCTATCTCTGTCGCTACGCGGTCGAAGGATTACAACGAACCGTGGTAGGCACCTGGGAAGGCAGTTGCGGATGGGCCACCTCCCCCACCTATCTCCGGTCCGTTGGAAATCGAGAAGCCTTCTCTTGAACCCATTGTGAAGCCACCTCCCGAAGGTGTCCTTCGAAGATCTTCTTATAATCCAAACGCTCGTGCCGCTCAACATTACAGTATTGTTGAGGATCTGGCATAGGCGCCATGTGCTATGTCTGCACTTGAGGTTCTTCAAAGTTGTCCTTCACAACGGAAGGCTTTACTGTCTGCAATCGGGGGCATTGATCTCGCCGACTCGAGTCTTCTCACCTTCGATTTGGAGAATTTCACTCCCCGGCTTCCACATCAAATCGCTCTGGTTATTCAAGTCGGGATTAACGGTCTGAACATTCATAGGGCCATCGTAGATGAAGGTGCATCTACCTGCGTTATGTCCTCCGCTTGCTGGAAGGTCATCGGCTCTCCAGCCTTGTCATCATCTCGCAATGCCCTTGAGGCATTTGATGGTCGGGAATCTAAACCCCTGGGCGTTCTCGAGAGTCTACCGATCACATTATAGGGAAAAAATGTCAACGTAGAAGTGGAAGTGGTTGACGCTAAACTCAACTACAATATACTTCTTGGCCGCAGCTGGACCCATGCCATGCTCTGCGTGCCGTCCACCGTCTTTCGATTCATTAAGTTCCCTCACAAGGGCAAGATTGTCACGGTGGATCAATTGTCATTTTTCACCTCTAACTCTGAGAACAACGTGCCATACGTGGATCAAATTCTGAATCCCCCAGACAGTGTAGGACCTAGTCTCTTCAAAGACCCAGTCCTCATGGGCATCTTTCCCGCACCGCCACCGCATACCGCTCAAGTCAACATGTTGTCCAGGTCTGATGACCCCTGGCTCATTCCTACACCTGAGCAGGTATATGAGTTTGGAGAATCCATGCCTTTAACGCCAGTAGAGATCAACTACTGTGAGATTGTTGCTGCATCGGATCCTCCACCTCCTCAGCATGCTCCTTTGAGCATGGCTCTCGACGTCTACTCTCAATCCCCCTGGCTTGGTCAGGCTGATTCACATGATCCTCTCAAAGAGACTTTTCCTTCCGATGAGGCTATCATTGAAACTATGTCTCTTGAGGAGCTGCCTTGGGGCGATGGACATCATCGCTCCTCGTTTATGCCTAGCTTGGGGGCAATGACTAATTGTCTGGAGCGTTATGCTACTCAGGCCCCTTCCCCTCCTCTTCAAACACCCATCTTGACGCACAAGGTTTTTTCAGAGGGTAAACTGAGTAACATTACTCAAACTGTTCTAATCAACATCTCCGTTAAACCGGGGATCGTTGAGAATATTCATGTGGGTGTGACTTGTTCTCCCGATGAGATTCAAGTCTATACTGAGCTTTTCAAAGAATTCAGAGATTTTTTCGCGTGGTCTTACGAGGAAATGTCGGGGATTGATCCCAGTATCGTAGTACACGAGATTCCAACCTATCCAGGTGCGAAACCCGTGCGCCAACGCTTACGCCCCATGCATCCTCGAAAAGCCGCCGCCATCAAGGCAGAAGTTGAAAAACTTCTGAACGCAGGTTTCATTTATCCCATCCCCCTCACAGAATGGGTGTCTAACATTGTCCCTGTCGATAAAAAGCAGGGTACGATTAGAGTCTGTGTGGATTATCGCGACATCAATCGCGCCTGTCCAAAGGATAATTATCCCACTCCGTTTATAGACCAGATCATTGATGAATGTGCTGGGAGTGATATCTATTCTTTAATGGACGGTTTCTCAGGATATAACCAAATCAATATTGCACCTGAGGATCAACACAAGACCACATTCATCTGTCCGTGGGGTAATTTCGCGTATAAGAAACTCCCGTTCGGCTTGAAGAACGCTGGAGCCACTTTTCAGCGTGCGATGTCCTACGCTTTTCATGACATTCGCCATATCGTTCAGCCTTATCTGGACGACTTGCCAGCCCATTCGGGTAAGCGAGAGGACCATCCTGAGCATCTCCGCCAGATCTTTCTTCGTTGCAGGCGCTACAATATCAGGCTCAATCCTCATAAATGCGTCTTCTGCGTTGATTCTAGCCGTCTTTTAGGATTCATAGTCTCGAAAGACGGAATTCGCCTTGACCCTTTAAAGGTCGAGGCCATCGTAAATCTCCCATCACCCTCCTCCCTGTATCAGTTACAGAGTCTGCAAGGGAAAGCAAATTTTCTTTGGTGCTTTATCTCGAATTATGCCGAAGTGGCCAAAGGATTCACTCGTTTGTTAAAGCAGAACATTCCCTTTCATTGGGACGAAATTGCTCAGGAATCCTTTGAGAAGCTGAAGACGTTGCTTGTCAATGCTCCGTTTCTTCGTCCTCCAGACTACCACCGCGACTTCACTTTATATCTAGCCACCGCATTTAGCACCATAGCCAAGGTCTTGGTGCAGGATGACGATCACGGTGATGAACATGTTGTTTATTACCTGTCTCGGAACCTTCTCGACCCGGAAACGCGTTATGCACATGTCGAGAAGTTGACATTAGCAGCAGTACACGTTGTACAACGCTTTCGCCATTACATCCTTTTGTGCACGATAACAGTGGTTTCAGACTGCAACCCTATGACGTATATTCTTTCTAGACAATTATTGGGGGGCAAGTACTCCAAATGGATTGTGATCCTGCAGGAGTTCGACTTGGAGTTCACTACTGCTAAGTCAACTAAATCACTGGTCTTCATGGATTTAATATGTTCTCTCCCTACAGACTCTGCTCCCTCACACTCTGAAGACCATATACCGGACGAAATGATTTTCCTCATCAGTACTCGTGACCCTTGGTACGGTGACATAATAGTGTATCTTCAGACCTCGACATTTCGGTCTGAGTTGGATAAAGCTGCCCGCTGTCGGATTCGGCACCAGTCCCAACCCTACCGTATAGTAGGAGATACCTTATATCGCGTTGGAGTAGATTCGGTGCTCCGGCGATGCCTAACCTTGGAAGAGGCTGAGAAGGTCCTAAATGACTGCCACAGTGGCGCCTGTGGTGGACATATGTCTGGGTATGCTACTGCCCAGAAGATTCTGCGAGCAGGTTATTTCTGGCCTTCCATATTCAAAGACTGTATCACTGCAGTCTGTAAATGTCATCCATGCCAGATATTTCAGCGCAAGATGCGCACACCGCCTTTACCATTGCATCCCGTTATTACCGTCGGCCCTTTTGCGAAATGGGGCGTTGATTTTATGACGTGTAACCCTCACTCGGCCGGGGGGCATGCGTATATCATTGTCGCCGTCGAATACTTCACCAAGTGGGCCGAGGCGATGCCTACACTAGCTGCTGACGGGAAAACGGCTGCTCAATTTATATTCAACCACGTTATTGCATAGTTTGGGGTTCCTCAAGCCATCGTCACTGATCACGGTACTCACTTCCGAGATTATATGATGGCGGAGCTGACTTCAACGTTGGGCTTGCGTCACGACAGCTCGACACCATATTACCCTCAAGCGAATGGTCAGGTTGAAGCAGTGAACAAGGTTCTGGTCACTATGCTTCAGCGAACAGTTGGTATTCACAAATCCAATTGGCATCTCCAACTGTTCTCAGCTCTCTGGGCATACTGAACATCTGCAAAGAGTGCAACTGGGTTCACACCATTTCAATTGGTGTATGGCCTGGAAGCAACTCTTTCGGTTGAATGCGAGATTCCTTCGTTAAAATTAGCTGTGGAGCTTCTACCTAATACTTCTGCGGAGGAAGAACGTCTTCTGTATCTGGAATGGTTAGATGAAACCCGTCGTCTAGCTACTTTAATTATCGAAGCACAAAAGAAGAGGGTCAAAACTCATTTTGATCAATCTGTTTCTCCTCGTTCCTTTATTGAAGGGGACCTCGTCCTCCTGTACGATCAAGCACATGATAAGCTTGGAGCCAGTAAGTTCCAGCCTATGTGGCATGGGCCCTATATAGTAAAACGCTTTTTGAAAAACGGGGCCTACGAGCTTATAGATTATGAAGGAGTTCCGCTGGCGCAGCCCAGAAATGGGTTGTACCTCAAAAAGTACTATGCCTGAAGTGATTTCTTGGTGTGGTCTGTGTACATAGGTGTGTGATTTTCATTTGTGTGCATGTATTGTGTGGTGTGCTTTGTAAACATCTTTCTGCTGATCGGGTCTTCCTGGTTGTGCAGATGTCTTTTCATCCATTTGTTGGTTTCGCGGATGGTGCCTCCCGCAGTACCAGGAATCTGTCTTCAGCAGCCTGGGTAATCTATGATCCTGCTGGTGAGTTGATTGACCTGCAAGGAGTGTGTCTAGGACGTACCATGAACAACATCGCGGAATATAGTGTTGTGTTATAATTATTAACCGAGGCAGTGAACCTTGGTATCCGTGAATTGATCGTGTATCTAGATTCGCAACTTGTAGTGTTACAACTGAACGGACACTATTCGGTAAGGAACCCGTCTATCTTACGTCTGTATCTGCGTATTCGATTACTGGAAAGAAACTTTGACTACATTACATATCATCATATACCCAGACATTTGAATACATTAACAGATGCAGTAGCAAATTTGGTATTAGATAGACATTTGCGCAATTTATAAATCATCATCACATGTAAAGAAAGATCCATCTAGAAATAGATATTCATATATATATAGATATCGAAATGTTTACATAGAGTGTGTCACATAAAAGTCAAAATATACATAATCGTCTTAAGTACATCCGGAGACGATACGTCTCTCAAAAAATAAGTGTGGTATAAATCCTAAGAGATAATCCGCATGGTGCTCATGATAGCATGTGATTGCACACACTAAGCGTCTCAGGATTCGGTGGATCCGACTTGGAACTCCCACCGTGTGGCGCTGGTATGCCATCGGTACGTCTGCCAGCCGAGCATAGTCCGGAATCCCTCGAGAAATGCCCTCAATATTCTGGATCAACTCCTCTCCTTCGGTGCCCTCTCCCTGAGGATCAGGGGCGAGTTGTGTCCTCCGTGAGATTGGAGACATCCCAGCTGGTCTCTCAGGTCCCACATCTGCATACATATATAAAATGTGTTAGGACGAATGTGTATTAACAAAAAAAAACATAAAACATAAAAATCAAAAACATGAGGCCTTACCCAACTCCTCGTCCCAGTCATCTCCTTCTGGCAGTGGGAGATCTGGGTCTCCGGTGAAGTCAGTTCCTGCATAGGGCCAGTCTTCCACT
This sequence comes from Pinus albicaulis, assembly GCA_034641835.2. NCBI lineage: Eukaryota > Viridiplantae > Streptophyta > Pinopsida > Pinales > Pinaceae > Pinus > Pinus albicaulis. The sequence continues at coordinate 981,897,785 of CM076581.1, forward strand.
ACAATCAGCTGGCGCCGTAACCACCTAAAGAACTCCGGCCTCCAGGACATCTGTTGGCCGCCTCCAGCTCTAGGCATTAATGCTGCCCAGCGAGCCATTCTTGGCTCTCGTGGTATCGGATCTGCTACTGAGGCCCCTTGGCCCTGGAAGATTGGTAAGCATTCCAGAATGAACGATACCAGGATGGAACCATAGCCAAACTGTTTCAGTTTAGCTTGTTTGCATTTTGTGAGCTGCCTTTTCATATTTATTGTTACTGTTGTTGCCCAGTCGAACAGTAAGGGACTCATGCATTCTGAGGCCAGCAGGAGTTGGGCCTTTGTGGCCTCGTGCGGTGCCTGCGACCCTGCAGCCCGTGTGATGGTATGTAGGACAACTCTCAATGCCAGATCAGGGATAGTGTGGATATCCACCTTCTTGCTTCCTGATCCCATTTGTGCTCCTCGGCACACTCGTGCCATCACTTCTTCCATCTTCTCCCCAGATGGTCTGCTTCCAATCAAGACATGGATCGGACCTCTGCGGGACAATCCAGTGATAAAATAAACATCAGAAACCTCCAGCTCTAATACCTGATCTCGCAACCTGAACACTTGTTCCTGTTCATCCCAGATACTGATCAAATACTGGAGGAGCTCGGGCTGAGCTCGTAGACAGGGTGTAAGGAAGAACTTCTTCAGCCCACAGTTTCTGAGGGCATTCATGCAAGCCTCACTTTGGATGGCCTGTTCATCCTCTTCTCCATGCTCTCGTTCTTTCCATTCAATCGCCATTTTTCTTGATTACCTGCATTCATATGGTCATAAACCCTTAGTTAGATCTCTGATAGGCCTCAAATTCCATGAAATTTGGTTTAAATATCGAATTTTTAGGCGGATTCTTAGGTTCGGCCGCTGGCGTGGTTGTTTTATGAACAGTCGCACCACGTGGCACGGGCCCTTTGTATAAAAGAGCCCATTGGCGCGGGTCTGTGCCCGATACCCACGCCAATGAGCGCGGCCCTAAAATTTCAAAAGTGGCCCTAGAGAACTGATTTACAAAGGAAAACTATTAAAAAATGGATGAAAATGTAGAGCAAAGGAGCGCCTCTTACCTATAGCAGACGAGAAGCTGAATGGTCAACCGGATTTGTCGCAATCGCCGTCAGAAGTTTCTGCTCCAAATGGATCACTGTTGCTTTTCACCAAGGTAAATAGTAAATGTAATTTTATTTTTACCAATTTGGCATATTTATAACTTTTTGACGTAAAATGAGTTGTAAAAAGTCATTTTTATCAAATATTTTTATATATTATGTCGAAAATGGGTTTTACGCTTGCTTGGTATGTGCAGCAGCAAGTTTTTGCGACTTTAACGATGGAAACGAGTTGTATTTTATACTTTTTCGGACTCGGTAAATACACGAAAAAGTCACTTTGGAGTCATCTTTCAGCTCTTTTCTGACTCTCTAAACATGAAAAGATTGCCGAGGCCCTTGTCATTTCGATCTCGTTAAATTGGACACGAATCAACATCTACTCAGTATACGTTTACCCCTTTTTCAAGCTGGGATGGATTGATTATGAAAAAGGAATACCCTAGCCTATCGCGACTAGGAGGTTTTCTCGGATATTGTTTTCTACCTTTTCGGATCTGAGGAACTATTTACGAAAAGGGACCTATGGATTTTACTTTTCTGCTGTCTTTTCAAACTCTCTAAACATGAAAAGACGCCAAGTTCTCCCTTTGTCAGACTCGTTAAACCCTGATGACATCGGATCCAGTCGAAATGATGTTCTCCGAGTTCCTCCTTCCTAGGACTCGTTAAATGCACTAGGATGGATTCGCCCGAAGGGCGGACTTATATTACAAGCATATGCTATCCCCTTCAAGCTTGTTATCAAAAATAATTGGGGTACTCGCCAGAAATGGTGGGGAAAAAATGGAACCATCGTCATTGTCGTCGGCAGTATGTCGCTCTTGAACATGGCACTGGTCTGCATTCATGTCGGGTTGGGGACATCTCATCTCGTTTCTACACTTTGCCTCCGTGGGTTTGGATAATCCCTTTTGACCTCTCCTCTGCTCGTTGCCTTGTCACCATGACCTCTGATCCATTGATGTCAAATGCTGCCAATTCCACTGTCGTGCCGTTTATATGTTCAAGATAAGTTGACCTCTGCAAATATCAACCTTCCTTTGATTCTCGTAAGATCCTGATTCACAACAAAACATCATGTTCCTCTATCTCGTGTCGATGATGTGGGAAACATTATGGCCCACCTTCGATCAAGGTCATTTCCTGTCAACTTCAGCTCATTATCCAGGAAGTTGATCTAGAGACTCCTTTATGGTACCTTGGAGCCTGCATTCCTCAATGGCAAATTCGTCGCATTCGACGCAAGGTTTTCATCATTGGCCTCTGATCGAGTGATTCTGCAGGTGTTCGATGCCAGCTCATTGATTCGCACGCCGTAGATTGTACCTGTAGTACCTTGAAGACCATTGTCATTATTGGTGGTTCCTCTCGCGTCTGTTAACAGCTTTCATCATTGGCTGGTAATCAGACGATGTTCCTGCATGTTCGACTTCAGCTCACATATTCGCATGCTCGAACTTGTACTTTTTTTCGGTCGAGATGGAGCGCAAGACCCTAGATTGTGTCTGTTGTAATCCAGGCTACGATTGTGGATTATTATCATTATGAATATGACTCATTGATTGGATGGCTGCGACCATACCTCAGTCTATTTATTTGATCCTCGCTGGATGGCTGCGCCCATACCCTGGATCTGGATTATAGTGTACTCTGTTTCGGATGGCTGCACCCATACCACACATACATCATATACTTGAGATATCAGTTGTATTTTTCTGCGCAGGTTTTCCGACGGTGGGCCTTCAATTGAACATGTTCTCGTAAAGCATTTCACCCCTCTCTCTCTCGGGCCTCATACTTTAGGGGGCATCTGTTATACAGTAATTTGTCACCGTCCCTACCATTCCCCGTCTCGCACAATGGAGGACCCATTTTGTGACCTGTGAACATTTTCATGCCTTGAAAACATCATCAATGCATTCCTCTAAGCATGAGCTTCAATTGCCCTAAAGACATCTCCTTGCAAAAAATCATGAAAACATCTCCTTTTGCATTGGCGCGGGCAGACAGTTCACCACTCGCGCCAATGTGGAAAATCCTACAAAGAGGCCGCGCCAACTGGCGCTCTGTCCCAGAGCAGTAGTCGCGCCAGCCAATTTAAGGAGTGTTTTTTTAAATAAAGATGGCGGAAATTGTGTTTCAAAAAACTCAGAAACCATTGCCTATCTTGAGTTGGGAGGTTTGGCTATGGGAGTTCTATGGAAGGGAAGTGGTTTTTCCACCTCCCATGGAACCTTCCTTGTTGATAGGGCCAATCCAATAATAATAGGGATCCCAACTCCCTCCTTCCCTATCTATAAAAGCCTACTCAATTCCATGGCAAGCTAGTCTTGAAGTGCCTAAGCTTTGAATCTCCAAATTCCCAAGAGCCTTTGTGCTATAAGAGCCCTCTTTCTTCCCTTAAGGCCGACTCAAGTAAGGAGACTATCGTCGAGAGACTCAGGAGAGGTTTTCCCTTTCCCTGGCGAGCTTTGTGAGACGTGAACGACTGGAGACCCATCCGAAGGAGACCATGACGTCAGAACATTGGTTGTAATCTCTTTCGATTGTTATCTAATGAATGATTACTATTATGGTTCCACTCTGTTTTCGATTATGTTAATATGAGTAGTATCCTTTCTGACTGATATTTAGTTGTGTATGCCAGATTTTATGCTTGTATCTGTTTTTTTCTTGCACGTGCAGTTATCCATCCGCGGAGATCGTGGAGGATTGTGATTTTCCGAGGCTGAGGAACGGGAATGCTCTCTTCTTTAGATCGTAGCATTGGATTCCAGGTAGGCCTCCATCTTTGGTCTTTTCATATTGTAACTAGGAACTTGCGTCGTAACATTTCGTGATTGTTGCTAGACCCCTGCTGGGCTAGTAGGGATCGCCTCTGTCCGCAGAGGGGATTTACCTCCTCAACACATATGCAACGCACTTAGGCCATTTGGATCCTGCGTTGGTGAGCTCTCATATGTTAAATAATAAGCTTCAAACCATGGAAACCCTTGCTTGATGAAAGTCTTGTTTGATTTATGTTGTTTCCTGTCTTAGGGAATATAGCAACTGAGATGATAGGGAATGATAGACCCTTGATCATCGTTCCTGGAGATGATGCCTAGTTAACCAGGTCATTGGGAATGGTGCCCAAATTGACCTATAACAATTTCCCCCTAAAGCATGAGATCCAAATTATAAGAACATTTGATTGAGATGCTTTACACTGTGATGAGCCTGGAAACAAAGTGGAGTGGTCACCTACATCAATATTACAATACATTACATCATGATATATCCTCTATTGATCATAATTGCTGAGGGTAGGCATTCCCATAGTCAACACATAAAACAATCTAATAACATGTACATAATTCAGAATGTTGTCTACATTATAATGTTGCCCAGATGCAGAGATGCCTATAGATATAGGCCCATGTTTGGATGACAATATGTATGTAAGGTCACTATACAGATGATGTGTACAACAATCCTAAAAATCGCAGCCCGGATGGCTGAAACTAGATCCAGGGTCTTCTTATCTCATTCACTCGATCATTCGGGTACAAGTCTAGCCATGCGAATATATGATTTGTCATTGAACATTGAAAGACATCATTTGATTACCAACCAATGATGTGATCTATTAAAAAATTTGAGAGAACCACCATTAATATCAATGGCCCTCAAGGTAATGCAGTACATTTCGTAAGGTGTGAATAGATGATTTGATGTCGAACGCCAAACAAAATATTTCGGTCAAAAGTCTGGAATTGAGGATCTTGTTGATGATGTAACAAGCCTCATGGTACTGGAATCTGATGTTTCTAAGTGAACTTCCTGGAAGTTGATTTGTTTTCGATAGGAATTTACCTTATTGCAAAACAGGAGTTACTTATTTCAGAGAGAAGGGTATGACTTGATATAGCAATTTTCAGGGATGACGGTCATGAAAATGAAGGTTTATGAGTATTGCAGATGGATGAGTTCTTAATCACTGGATGTATTCTCTTGAACATATCAGCGACACTGTGATGATTTGGTAGCATTGACCCAAAACCGAAGTGAAGGTATGATGAACCATAGGTGTGAATGAACCGTCAAGATGATTACCCAACCCAAACAGTGATGGACATGGAGTGAAAGAAGTTTCATGTTCAAGAGTGACTTGCTACCAAAAAGAAAATTTACTTGCTTTTCCCAAATTTTCCCCGGTCATTTGTCGACCAGTACCTCTTTATTTTTTAACAAGCTTGAGGAGGATAACTTTTTCTTGATCTATAATTCATCCCTTCAGGCGAATAAAATATTGCTATTTAATAATTTAACGAGTCTAGCAATGAATGAAACTCGATTCTTGCCATGATTGACAAGCCTGTTGCTATTTTATGTTTTAACGAGCTTAACGACAGTGATAGCCCGGTCCTTTTTCATGTTTAGAGAGTCTAAAAAAGAGGACAAAAGAGGACTCCAAAATTACTTTTTGTAAATTTGTCTCTCAGATCCGAAAAAGTGTAAAATAATATCAGAAAGAACCTCTTTGGTCATGTTTAACCAAGGTATTCCTTTTTCGTAAATAATCCATCTCAGTCCAAAAAAGGGTTAAAATTATACTGAGTAGATATCAATTCATTTACTTTAACAAGCTCGAAATGACAAGTTCTCAGCAATCTTTTCACATTATCAGAGTCTGAAAAGAGCTAAAAGAAGACTCCAGGGGTTCCCTTTTTGTTGTTATCGAAGCTCGAAAAAGAGATAAAAGTGCGCTTCAAATCCTTTTTTGTTTTTATCAAAGCTCGAAAAATAAGAAGCAAAAGTATGCTTTGTGGTCAAGTCTTTCTTTGAAATACATCTGTATGACTACTATGTTCATCAGTTGTATTTCTTGTTCAGAACAACATCAAATGGATTAAAAATTCCTATTTCATGATAAAAAACATAATAAAACCATATTCATAGCAATAAATTTAAGTTGCAAGTAATTAAATGACTATATAAAGCAGTTTCACTATTCATTTTTACCATTTCATAGTTACCATTTGTATTTTGGAGCTCTGAACCTGATTTTTCCCCCGAACTTCAATCGTCGATTGCGGTCATTTCAGTGGACGGATTTCATCACCGTTTGATCCAGGTTAGTAGCATGAACCTCCTCTTTATTTTAGTATTCATTTCATTACCATTCCTTGCATTTTTTTATGGTTTTAAGGCCCCTAGGGTAAATTCTGCCCAAATTGAGGGTAAGGCACCCCTGAATGTCGAAACCTGCATTGCATAGCAGGTACAGTGAAGTGTAATTGCATGTGCAATGCACTATCTCAACCCAGGGAGTGCATTGGGCACAGTTGAAGTTTTTGGTTTTCATGTTGTGTCCAAAATTTGTATAGTTTTTTGCAATGAATGGTATCTAATGGATCTTATGGTTGGTTTTCAGGATTCCATTGGATTATAATAACGATTACATGGAGAGAAAGAGAACATGAAGAACAATATATGATTGCCTTGAATGATCCGGGTACTGTAAGAGCTTTAAGAGATTGCAGGCTGCTTAAGTACTTCAAATTGTTAGGAATGAGGCAAAAAATAGAACTCCTAGAATTCCTTGTTCAAGCATGGGATCCGACGATAGAAGCATTTCACATAAAAAATCAAGTGTTTTCCATAACATTTGAGGATGTGTATTTTCTCACAGGTTTTTCAAGGAGAGGTTTGCCCACTTCACTCATAGGATCTACCGTTGGAGGAGAAACAGTGAGGGATTACATTATGCAGTATTTATATCCGGGGTCAGAACCTAGAAAATATGGAAAAATAAACATCTGTGATATAAGGGATTTTCCTTTGAGAACCATCCTATTCACGATCTCTAAACTAGCTGGTACCGTTACACTCCATGTAGCGAATAGATCATATATGCAATATGCGCTAGAGTGCTTAGAGCCAACAGTATTCAACTGGTATGAAGCTTTTCTACCTTAGATAAAGAAACAACTGAATAAAGAAAAGGGAGGAAGGAAGAAAAATTTCAGTTATGGTTCCATCCTTTTCTATTTCGCTTTGGAACGGATTCCACTAATGCAGCCACAACATGTAACATTGGATATATCCAGTCCTAGAGATCCTCAAATTCAGAGATGGGTAGAACTTATGGGTCGTCATTCAGGCCAATCAACCATTGTGTTCTCAACTACATTCTTTTCCTGGTTCCGGCGACAAATCGTCGCCATCGATGAGTATGCATATGCAAGCGTCGACTTCCTAGGAGATCCAGATCTAGTTTTACTAGAAGGCGCTCAGTGAGGTGCAATAGGTAAGAATGATTTGACCATGCTTTTTTCTTTTTATAAGGTTTATACAAATTTTTTTGTGTTTTTATTTCTTTCCAAGACTAAACTAAATGTTTAATGTAATGCAGATATTGGTCGCGTTCAACCAGTAGAGAAACCAGAGCGCGAAGCAGATGCACCAGCGGAGAGGGTTGTGGGGAGAGAAATCCTTCAGGACCTTGATATGGCTGAGACTCTTGCTAAGCTCTAGCAGCACAAATAGGGGTTGACCTTCAGGATTCCGAATTTTTAGTTCGAAGAGCTTCCCATGCGACTACAACGACACACAATTGGGGTTCCTAACCATTGGATGTGGTTGCTCCGTAGGATTGCTAGATCTATAGCGTCCTATCATGAGCACCACTAGTTTACTTATGAATTTTTGCATACATTTTGAGGTCAGATGACCAACGTGTCTTGGGCACAATTTTTTTTTAAAACCTATAACTATCTATCTATATGTTTTCAGAGTTTTTCCTATGTTTAATGTGCAATCCTATTCAATGATGTGAATGTTTTCTTTACCTATGTCGCAAATGTCTATCTAAAACTTGATTAGCTAATGAATCAGTTAAAGTGTTCAGATTTCTAGAAATGTGTTGATATTGAATGAAATCAAAATGTCTCTCCAAAATTTGAACTCTTAGGAAAAATCTAAGAAGTGTCGGATTTCTAATAGTATAAATTCTAGTAAGTTGTAGTACCACAAGTTGTGAGTCTAACCTTATGATTATGCAGTTAATACCAAATGAAATGGCATCAGAGAGAATTTCAATCAACACGCTATAGTCAACGATATTATTTGTCGATCTACCGATACAAATCCATTGAAAACTCACTAACTCACCATTTGGAGCGAAAATGGCCCATGCTGCAGAGGATAGATTTTGCGTACTATGACTAGCACCATCAACATATCCAAAAATCTGCCATAAAATGTAAAGCGGATTACTAACGTCAATAAAAATCTAAAAAAAAAAATTAAGATAGTGAATGCAAATCAATAGCATATAAACAATATAATACAAAATTTCAATACGCCATGATTAAGTACAGTAATCGCTTTCAAATAACCATTTTTAAGTAAAGCAATGGAATTCCACCTTAATTCAACCTCGTAGGAACCCCTTAAAGTGAGAAACCTTTTTTAAAACAGGAAGCCATGCCATAATGGCTCAAACTTCTTGAACAGCTGGAGACCGCTTTTCGTCGCAAAGAAGGGACCAAGTTTTCCGCCCTCTCAGGAAGACGTTTAGCCATTACTGTGTCAGATTGTATTTTATGGCATCTTTTATACCTGTTACCAATTGCCCATGATGTATGCTTTCATTCAATGGATGAGGTTACATATGCACTTGTTCTTTCCGAGGTGTCGACAAATGTTCATCGCGCGCTAATGAGATATTTCCGTACGGGATTAAAAGATACCTTGCTTAATTACACACCAATTGAAAAGGATAATCCCGGTCAAGTTTTCAACTGTTGTCTGACACGCCTGGGCGCGTTTATGCTGGTGACCTGCGTTAGCCCTTTATGGACTCACTGTCTTTGCGGAAGCATTCACGCAATTTTGTTAACAGCCCCCATTTTTCCATTGATCAACATACAAGCATAGAATTATCATATAATCCCAACTGGTTGTCAAATTCCAAACACTATGAGCAAAATTCTTCCCGACCATCCCAACTAGGCTTATGGGACCCTAAACCGTGAAAATGATGTGATTAGAAGGAAAATAATACGGCTGTTTGTCTCCGTGTTATTACGTGCACTGCTTTTCAAGTTCATTTGTAAAAGAAGCGACTGAAATGATGAGAACCATCTCTCTTATACAAAGAGGTTAAGGGGAAAGCGCAAAACTAATACCTCATTTTGTAATGGTCCAAGAGAGACAACAAGATGCACTACGCCACCGTTTGATTTAACAACAGCAAATCCGTACAACAGACAAATTTCCGATCACAGGATACAATCTCGAAAAATCAGAATGCCAAAAAGGCAACTACCTGCAGGAGGTGATTTCTGCGTGGGTAGCCTAACCGAGCAATTTCACCACAAGCCTCTTATGATGGCAATCATTTAACACTTTTTCTTCATCCTCCTCACACTTATGGCACCTCAAAATGGTACCAACACCACGTAAAATAAAGTGATCATTGACATCGTATAATATCAGTTTGTACCCACTATGCTCACCTAATTGTGAGAGAGGAGATATTAGGTCAAAAATCGTGTCAAGAATGATGAAATATTCATACCAAGGATCAGATGATCCCATCTCAAACAGAGACCCTGTTCTGGAACAGATGTTCCAACGACAGCAAAGGATTACCCAAAGGTCATGAGAATGATCCTAAAATGAACAATGAGTTAAGGGAAAAAAAGGTAACTATCATTTAAGAAATGAGGCAAATACCATAATTTTAATGAGTTATACAGCACCCAAAGGACCTGAAAATGAGAATGAAACTATTTCCTGCTACGTAGACAATCTGTGAAAGGCCCCACCTCTGTGAGCATGTCACCTTTGAAGAGAGGATGAGTTCCAGGCCACCTCCTGCTCTGCCGTACCCCGGGCCACAAAGCACACAAACACCAATATCAAGATCAATGAAAGTATTTTTTGTTTTTTAAATTCATGTTATTATTGATCTCGTTTTTGAGTTAAATGCTTAAGTATAACATGTTCTAAATTTGTTTATAAGCTGATGTTTAAACAAGTCATTACTCTATAAACTTGTTTTTTAGAAAAGTATGCTTATAGAATTTTCATCGTTTAAACTACTGTGTAACTGAACAACAGCCATTGTCAGATGAACAAAGATATTTATGGTTAAGCCACTCCTCTCTTAAGCTGCCTCCGCTAAACGAAAAGTCATTAGGGCTCACCTTCAGATTAGTGTTACCACAAATGATTATATCCGTACAAACCCTCTAATGAGAATAGACCGCGAAACAGACTTGGAAGATCCAACCAAGAGAAAACAGATTTACACCCACCTCCACGATAATGTGCTCATCGCGTACTCTTTCCCTTTAACCTAGCCAAGCCCCAAGTCATGTTGCCAAAATTGTAGATAAAATGTCTCTGATGGCTTTGAGCACTCTCCAGCAGCTCCAAAATGCTCTTCACAACTTAAAATCAAAAAAAAAATCGCTTTCAGCACCTCCCTCCAGTGGTTATGGCCTTTTACCGAATCGCTGGGCTATTAAAAAATTCCACTAAATGTATAAACCAAGATAATGTACCAAATTATATGTTTACAAATAAGTGGAACCACTAACTAAGTATACCAAGTAAGTAACAAAGTTATAAGCAATTTACATTCCTGCATTCAGCATGTACGTGTCTTTACAATCGTTTTCACCCACCCAACGTTTATAAGTAAAACCATACCATATGCAACATATAACACGTAATAAATCATGAAAACCATGAACCACCGCGTCAAGTCACAGTCAGTCTCATGGCCGGGTTCTATGGGACATGGCTATCTCTTTTCGTCTGCACAACCACAAGTTACATCTGAATCTCAATTGCGCTGACATAAAAGAAGAAATGAACCTGTACCATTGGTTAAAGCGCTGTCATATATGTGGCCTGCGTTCAACCAAACAGCTTCCCAATAAAACCCTGAAATACCATTTTAAATCGTATTTCTGGCCACGTGGCGCCTCTGGCTAGGCTAATGCAAGGCTCATTGATTAAGGAACATTCCCCGTAATACTCATGCAACATCTGATTGATATCTGTGAATATTTCGGAATATTCTTTATTGCATCATGTCAAATCATATTTTTGTGAAATTGAGAAATCTCTTCAAACTTGAATAACTTCTCCAGACATCAGAACCATTTTTTGAACTGCCTTGCTGTGTTACTTAATCAGAAGACGAGCTCTATCCTACGTGTTTCAAAGTTCAAACTAGTTCTTGAAAGAATTTTCATTTTTTACCATTTGCTACCTGTCATCTCAGCTCCACTCTCACACCCTCCCAATGAGAAGCGCTTGTCCCAAAAGCTGCCATCGAATTCTTTGATCCGAATCGATAAAGATTTTAGAGGGAATAAATATCTCCTTCAGCTCAGCTAAAAGAGCATACTCGTGATGTTGCAAATGTCTCCGTCTTCGTTAATCGTCGTCATGGTAACTTTGTGTCGCATACGCCAAGTACCAGGCTTTTCCTAATCCGACCAAGTTCTTTTCGCCGTACAAATCTTGAATTGCGGTGAACCAGCAATGAAACTGTCGATATATGAGAGTCAAAATATTCTCTCGAACATGTGGGCTTGCTAAATCGTCGTATGCTCATCCACCTATTCCGTAAGAAGAACTGCCCTCCCAAATGAGAAGGCTTTTTAAGGTGTGATGAAACACTTCATCATTTCTCCTTGCTGAGCACCTGGAGATCAAATTAACTTTTTCCTAAGTCAATATTACATTACATGCATATTAAAACAAAGTAATCAACCCCTTCAAGTTAATCACACATACATGTTTTTAAAATACAAGGAAATTCATTTATGATCCCAAGCCCTATGCATCTCATTCTCATGCATGCACTTTATCCTAACTCTTTCTTAAGGCTAACCACATAAGCACAATATCCCTAACTATTGTACATGTACTTTCAAAGCTGAAATGAATATAACTTTCACTACGATAGATGAGTCTCATACTGTTTTTTCCATCCTGTGAAATTTATCTCTTTAACAAAGAAAATGTATTCAATCGAAGAGATGTGCAATCTTAATTGACAGACAGAATTTCAATCTTATTTTTACCAATCCATTTTAAAAGGCGCTTTTCCTTTATGAATCTGTGACATCATATCAACATGTGGTATCATCCTTAATATTATATCAATGATAAAAATCTCTTCCTATTTCGTTTATACTTTTCTCCCACTTTCCAACTTTGTGTGGCCATTTATATGATTCAGAGTCCACAATTGGTCAGTATGTCCTTGTTATATGCATGCCTATGTAACACATGTTCATCTTTCTTCAATTTACGATTTGCATTGTTCATTGGAACTTTGGCTTCTGTTCTTTCTTCAAAAGTTTCTTGTAAGTGTTTCTGCATTCTTTTCCAATATCTGTAAAACACTATGGTTAAAGCAAATCCATGTGCAATTACAATTCTTTCCCATGCTTGTGTGGAAATTTTTCACAAAAGCTTTATATGATCAAAGTGAAATATGATTGGAAATCAGATTTATACCTTTTCTTTCACCTTCATTACCGCGAGGAGGTGAATCGAAGAAGAAGAAGCTCCCTTTGGAACACTAACAATCCCACTTAATGGTTTTAGAGCTTTCACCACTCCCTTGTTCAAAGCATGTCACACAATTTCTTCCTCTTATGACGTTGAACTTTCTCCATAAGATTGTCCATAGCCAGACCCAAATTCTTAGGCCTTGACTTCTAAACTATTATTGGCTCAACTATACCCCTGTATTTTTCCAATCCTTTTCCTTCATATCCCATTTTGGACATCAATCCGGAATCTTTATGCCTTTGTATGCTTCTCAAAAGAAACCAAGTTCATAAACATTCTTATAAGAATTTGAAGACAAACTAGAATTGTTTACCTCTTCTTCAAGTTTATACGAAGCAAGGCTTCTTTGGAAACAAGGAGTTGTGTTCCAACTCATGCAATTGGTCGAAAGTAACCGTCTCTCTTCCTCATGGAAATCTGGAATCCAGTTTTGAAGCTCAGAGCTCTTTCTTTCATCCCTTCATACACATTTTCCACCATATTCATCATGATGAAAAATTCTTGCTTCAAGCCTTCATCAAAAAATTCGTGAAGGAGGACGATTTCAGAGAACTCACTTATGGAAGCCGTCATTATAAAAATGAACAAAAGAATTTTCAAAGAAACCCTAAACAACAAGTAGTTTACAGTAGCTTGGCTAAAGGCCAATCTTCAACACCGTTTAAAAGACAGCACCTCAAGCTACACAATCAAGCTATGTGATACTACCACAAAACCAACTTCGCAACCTGCTCGATGAATATCCATCCGAAAATGGAATGTACTTGCTTACAAAAAGGTATCCATTATCAAGGAAAATGAGTGCAAATACTCATAATTTTAAATTGAGCTATAACTCCAAGTGACCTCTTGATAATGTGAGAATAAACTATTTCCCATACAGAGATGGACTGTAGGGGCATTCACTGGACGTCACCTCTAAAGAGAGGATGAGTTCCAGAGGCTACCTAGCCCTCTACAGACTCTGTCTAAGGAAATAATATATAAGCACAAATAACAAGAACAATGAAAGTCTTTTAATTCTGAAATTCAAAGTGTTCATTGATCTGTTTTAAATGTGAATAAGCAAGAGTATATGTTCTACAACTCATGTGTAGAGGTTTGATGAGAAAATAACAAGTTTTGATTCCTGTATAAACTTGTTTTTGGAAAGCATGCTTATGAAATTTTACTGTTTAAACTATCAGAATCTGGAAATAAACAGCCAAAACACACAGATGAACAGCAGATATTTGTTTAAGCGGTTCACCCCTCTCTTGGGCTACCTCCGCTGGTCCAAAAGCCTCTAATTAGGCTCAGTCCTCTTTTGATTAAAGGCTTCAAATGAGATTACATCTGTATAAACTCCTCTAATGAGAAAATAGACTGCTAAAACAGACTCAGAAGATCCAAATCAGTATAAATAGACTACAAATTCACCTCCATTGGAGGAAGGTAGCCCAATGCAGCAATCTTTCCCCTTAGCTCTGATGGAGTCACTGTCAAAAGCGCTGTAAAATTCGCAGATAGAATGCCCTGATGGCTCTGCAGACACCTCCAACAGCTCCAGAATGCTCTCTACACCCAAAATCAAAAAAAAAATCGTCTTCAAAGGCCTCTCCTAGCAGAAGTTATGCCCACTTTACTGAACTGCCAGTTTGGGCTAAAAAATCTCCACTAAATGTGGAAAGACTGAAGATAACGCCACCAAATTAGCAAATGGCGCCAAAATAGGGCGGAGGCCGCCAAGTGCTCTGAACGGTTTAAACGTTGGCATTAAATTTTTTTGTTGAGGCGCGTTCATATGCGGGGTTGAAACCGTTTGTAATGAATGTTAACGGTTTTATTAAATATAACACATAACAAATGTTAAATAATAAACAACCCACTTAATAACCATATCCAAAGTTTTAATCCGCCGTTCAAATGCGCGCCAATGAAATAATACCACGGTTCCCGGGCCCCGGTTTTATGAAGAGGGGGCTGGCCCCCTTTCGGGCCCCGCCCATCATAACGCACACAATAAATACCACTCTGTCCGCCACCATAACCAATGAATGAACGGTGGTCTGGCGGTAAAAGCGTTTGGTTAATACATGCCCGACCACGGTTCGAATCCGGCCGAGACCCATAAAAATTTTATAACGTCAATTTCAATTCGACTTTGGGGCCCACGTGGCGGCCTCCGGGCTAGCCACGTGGCGCCTTCTGATTGGCTGCCAAGGAATATTCTCCAGAATATTCTGCGGAATATTCCACGGAATATTCCCAGAATATTCTGTGGAATATTCTTTTTTTAATAAAAATTTTCCCAAAGTCAAATTTGCCCTTTTTAATTGAAATTGACAAAACTTTGAAGCTGAATAACTTCTGCATACGGCGACCGTTTTTCGAACCGTTCGCGGCGCCGGAATCAGGAAGACGAGCTCTATCCATTCGTTCAGGTTCAAACCAGTTCTGAGCACCTTCATTTTTGACCATTTTACGACACTTGGTCCTGAGCTCCTGATCACACCTCCCAAATGAGAAGCTTTTGGTCCCCAAAAGCTTACTGAATCTCTGATCTGAACTGTACAGCACTTGAGGAACAGAAATATCCTCTTCCAGTCAGCCAAAAGAGCATACTAATGCCAAAAATGTCCTGCCTTGCTCACTGTCGTCATGGCGACTTTTTGCTGCATACGCCAAGTACTTGTCGAATCCCGACCAAGTTCTTTCGCCAGACAAATCTGAAATTGCAGGAACCAGCAATGAAACTTGCTGATATATGAGCTAAAATATTCCCCTGAATATGTGGACTTGCCAACTGTCACGATGCCCATCCAAGGCACCTCCATTCGAGAAGAAGAACTGCCTCCCAAATGAAAAGGCTTTTACAAAGATGAAACACTCATCATTTCTCCTGTTTACAATCTTGGAGATCAAATTAACTTTTTCCAAGTCAATATTACATTACATGCATGGTTAAAAACAAAGTAATCAACCCTTCAAGTTAATCACACATACATGTTTAAAATACAAGGAAATCATCATGATCCCTGTGCTCATGCATCTCATTCTCATGCATGCGGTTTATCCTTCAACTTTCTCTTAAGTACAATCATAAGTACAAGATCCTCAATCACATGTACATGTACTTTCAAAGCTGAAATGAATATAACTTTTGCTACGAAAGAGTGAGTCTCATACTCAGCTTTTCCATCCTGCAACTTGCATTCCTTTAACAAAGAAAATGCATTCAATCAAAAGACATGCAACTTTAATTGGATAAGAATTCTAACCATTTCTTACCAATCCATTTCAAAGGCGCTTCCTTTAACTGCACATCGATATCAGCATGTATATCATCCTGACACATATCAATGATGGAAACTTCCTTCCCATTCTTGCCATACTCTTTCTCCCACTTCTTCAACTTTTGTGGAAGCATTGTTGGATTCAGAGTCCAACACCTTTCAACAGTATGTCCTTGCTTATGGCAATAAGTGAAACACATGTTCATCTTCTTGACCGCATGATTTGCATTGTTCATTGGAACTTTGGCTTCTTGCCTCCTTTCCTTCAAAAGTTTCTTGTATGTTGCCATTCTTTTCCAACATCTAGAAACACTATGGTTAAACAAACCACAAAAAGAACATGCAATTCTTTTCCAATGCTTGTGTGGAAATTTTCCATGCTTTACATGATCAAAGGAAATATGATTGAAATCAGATTTATACCTTTCTCTTTCACCTTCATTACCTTCATGAGGAGGTGAATCAAAAGAAGAAGAAGCTCACTTTGGAACACTTTCAATCCCATCAATGGTTTTAGAGCTTTCACCACTCCCTTGTTCAAGTGCATGCTGATGCACACCTTCTTCCTTCATGGCTGCTTTGGAACTTTCTCCATAAGATTTTCCATAACCAAGACCCAAATTCTTAGGCCTTACCTCAGCCATTATTGGCTCAACTATACCCTGTGCATGTTTTCCCAATCCTTTTCCTTCATATCCCATTTTGGACATCAGCTTGGACCCTATGCCTTTGGTATGTTTCTCAAAAGAACCAAGTTCATAAACATTCTTATAAGAATTTGAAGACAAACTAGAATTGTTTACCTCTTCTTCAAGCTGATACTTGGCTAAGGCTTCTTTGGAAACAAGGAGTTGTGTCTCCAACTCATGCATCTTTTCCAGCTTCATGTTTGCAATACGAAGTTGGCCTTCCATTTCCTACAATTGGTCAGAAAGCAACTGCTTCTCTTCCCTCATGGAATTCAACTGCTCTTGAAGTCTAGAGCTCTTTCTTTCATCCTCATACATTTCTTTCACCATATTCATCATGATGAAAAATTCTTGCTTCAAGCCTTCATCAAAAAATCTTGTGAAGGAGGACAATTTGGAGAACTCACTTATGGAAGTTGTCATTATAAAAAAATGAACAAAAGAGCTTCAGCCAACTCAAACAACAAGTAGTTTGCAGAATAATAAAGCAGTCAATCTTCAACACTGCTTAAGACACCTTTCAAGCTACACAATCAAGCTAGTGATGTCAGTCAAGCAAACCAACTTTGCAACCTGCTCCGATACCATCTGATCTGAAAATGGAATGTACTTGTTTAAGAGTGCAAGGTATCCATTTTCATTTAAGAAAATGAGTGCAAATACTCATAATTTTAAATTGAGCTATAACTCCAAGTGACCTCTTGATAATGTGAGAATAAACTATTTCCTATACAGAGATGGACTGTAGGGGCATTCACTGGACATGTCACCTCTAAAGAGAGGATGAGTTCCAGAGGCTACCTGGCCCTCTACAGACTCTGTCTAAGGAAATAAAATATAAGCACAAATAACAAGATCAATGAAAGTCTTTTGTTTCTAAATTCAAGGTGTTCATTGATCTGTTTTAAATGTGAATAAGCAAGAGTATATGTTCTGCAATTGGTGTGTAGAGGTTTGAAGTTAAAACAACAAGTTTTGATTACTGTATAAACTTGTTTTTGGAAAGCATGCTTATGAAATTTTACTGTTTAAACTATCAAAATCTGGAAATAAACAGCCATAAAACACAGATGAACAGCAGATATTTGTTTAAGCGGTTCACCCCTCTCTTGGGCTACCTCCGCTGGTCCAAAAGCCTCTAATTAGGCTCAGTCCTCTTTTGATTAAAGGCTTCAAATGAGATTACATCTGTATAAACTCCTCTAATGAGAAAATAGACTGCTAAAACAGACTCAGAACATCCAAATCAGTATAAAACGACTACAAATTCACCTCCATTGGAGGAAGGTAGCCCAATGCAGCAATCTTTCCCCTTAGCTCTGATGGAGTCACTGTCAAAAGCGCTGTAAAATTCGTAGATAGAATGCCCTGATGGCTCTGCAGACACCTCCAACAGCTCCAGAATGCTCTCTACACCCAAAATCAAAAAACAATTCGTCTTCAAAGGCCTCTCCTAGCAGAAGTTATGCCCACTTTACTGAACTGCCAGTTTGGGCTAAAAAATCTCCACTAAATGTGAAAAGACTGAAGATAACGCCACCAAATTAGCAAATGGCGCCAAAATAGGGCGGAGGCCGCCAAGTGCTCCGAACGGTTTAAACGTTGGCATTAAATTTTTTTGTTGAGGCGCGTTCATATGCGGGGTTGAAACCGTTTGTAATGAATGTTAACGGTTTTATTAAATATAACACATAACAAATGTTAAATAATAAAAAACCCACTTAATAACCATATCCAAAGTTTTAATCCGCCGTTCAAATGCGCGCCAATGAAATAATACCACGGTTCCCGGGCCCCGGTTTTATGAAGAGGGGGCTGGCCCTTAGGGGCTGGCCCCCTTTCGGGCCCCGCCCATCATAACGCACACAATAAATACCACTCTGTCCGCCACCATAACCAATGAATGAACGGTGGTCTGGCGGTAAAAGCGTTTGGTTAATACATGCCCGACCACGGTTCGAATCCGGCCGAGACCCATAAAAATTTTATAACGTCAATTTCAATTCGACTTTGGGGCCCACGTGGCGGCCTCCGGGCTAGCCACGTGGCGCCTTCTGATTGGCTGCCAAGGAATATTCCCCAGAATATTCTGTGGAATATTCCACAGAATATTCCCAGAATATTCTGTGGAATATTCTTTTTTTAATAAAAAATTTCCCAAAGTCAAATTTGCCCTTTTTAATTGAAATTGACAAAACTTTGAAGCTGAATAACTTCTGCATACGGAGACCGTTTTTCGAACCGTTCGCGGCGCCGGAATCAGGAAGACGAGCTCTATCCAATCGTTCAGGTTCAAACCAGTTTTGAGCACCTTAATTTTTGACCATTTTACGACACTTGGTCCTGAGCTCCTGATCAATCCTCCTCAAGCTTGTCAAAAATAAAGAGGTACTTGTCAGAAATGGTGGGGAAAAAAGAGAGAAAATGAATCCAATTGTCACACTTTGTTCCAAAAATTTGTATACCACTCTTGAACACAACACTTTTGTCATATTCATATTTGGGTTGGGAAAATCCTTTGGCCAAATAATTAATCGAACCACATTGAAAGTCTTCACTCGGTTTCTAGGTATTAGCTTTAGGTCAATCATCACCGAACTATCTGTAGTGTCTTTACATGTTCAAGGGATCAGTTTAATAAACCATTCATTGCAAACATTTGTCTCCATTCGCGTTGACCATCCCTGAGTTAGTCCTTGAAAATATTTCTTCAAAACTTGATCTAATGATTTCATGTTGTGGGATTTCCTATGACAAATCACTTTCTATCGACGACATCTCATCATTTAGAAATTTGATCTAGAATCCTATTAGTACCTTGGGATCTTCATGCCTTAATGGCAGATTTCTTGTCTTCGATGACATGTTACATCATAGACCTTCGATCGAATGATTCTGTGAAATGTTTGACTTCAAATCACAAATTCACATTTCATAGATTGTATTGAGTACTTTGAGGGCCATTTTCATTATTGGTGGTTTCTCTCACACTTGTTAACATTTCACATCATTGACTGGTAATCAAGTGGTTTCTACCATGTTCGAATTTGACACAATCAATTGCATGGATATAATCGTACTATTTGAAGAAGCAGAAATCAAGACCTTGGATCTAGTTTCCACCATCTAGACTACGAGGATTTTATATCATACAATAGACTACTCATGAAAGATGGTTGCGTCCATGTTGTGTCTACTATTAATGTAATTCTAAAATCATTTATGTATCAGAACATGTAGTTAGTTTTGATCTGAGTATGGGAATGCCTACCTCAGTGATGATATATATATATTCTTGCATTGAATGTTTTTTCCAAGTTTCAACCAGTGTACCTGCAGCCTAATCCTTGGAATGATAAAGCACTTCACTCTTCAGAATTATTCAAAACTCTCCAGACTTCGCACTTTAGGGGGCAATCTGTTACACTAAAATTTGTCATCATGACATTTATCTGTCTATATCGGTTCATCATTACCTATTTATTGCTCCCTTAGAGGTCCAAAATCATAAAGTTCCTAAATCAAGTCTTGGAATTGGAAAAAAGCTCATTAAAACCCTTAAAATCCTAACTCCACTCTTTTCCTAGTCATTTCCTATGGTACCGCGGTTTATTGCTATAAAACCTGCGGCACATTCCGCACGTTCTACTTGTTAAAAATGTGAAACCCTGTAAAAGGTAAAATAAAAAGGAAAGTAAGTTCTACACGCCTAGCTGGTAGAATATTCTCCCAGCGAGGGCCTTCTAGAAGCGTTATCTGGTTGAGCTTCGCCCCTTCCATTCATGAACCTTTATCCCTTCATAAATGGATCTATCCCTTGGTTTTTGGAGCTAAAACCCCAAGATGAGAGGGCTTTATCCCTTCCTTGCTGGAACTAAAACTACCTTCCTTCAGTTATAAATTGAGACCATGTTTCAGTCTCAAGGGTACTTAGAACTTGGTAGTTTTGAGGTGAATTGATGAAGAAATTATACTCTCCACATTTGGCATCATTGGCATGAGAGAGATTACATACTCATGGCCATAGTTTCATGCTAATTCAGAGAGTTGGAGTCTTGTCAAGATGAGGAAAATGGTTGTTCGGGACCCCGGAAGAACCTGTACAAACATCAAGGCGTCAAGGTTGTAAGGTTTCTTCTTTTCATCCAAATTTAGTACAAATGGATTCTATTTTCTCATTAAGTTGTTCATGTATATTTTGAATAATTTAATTCTTGGATTCCTTGATCACTAAGATAGATTATTTCTTTTGAGTTATCATATCTTGCAGATGTTTTTGTTCCTTTTTTCTTGTCTTTGATTGTAGATCTTATACGCTGGATCGATATCTTCTGGAGCAACTAGATTGAAGATCAAATAAGCGTTGGACTTCAAGTAGGAGCATATCTCCATAGTTAATTAATAATTCTTAAGCATAATAGTCTAGAGAAAATGGTCTACATTTTTTAGTTTCTTTCTAGATGTCCTTAGGATAATAGGGATATCGTTCTTGTCCAAAAGAGGGATTAATCCACCTAAAAAAATGGCGACTCCGCTGGGGATTCAGAACTTAGTTTTATTTTTCATTTTCAGTTTGAATTTTGAAAGGTTTCTTTGATTTTGATTAACTCAAAATTGGGTTGGGTAGAAGACTCAATAGAATCCTTGATTGTGAATCTCTATTTTTTATTTTTTCTGTGTTTTTCCTACCTTCTTCACTTTTTGTTTAAAAACAGAGTGGTAGACTCCATAGATTTTAGTGTAAAACAATGCGGTACCACACCTTTTTCCATCAAAAACTGCAAACTTTTGGAAATTTTTTGAAAAAGTAAAAATTCTGTTTTCTGGAATCCAATTACTTGATTCTCTGTTATTATCATAACTTCTCTTGATTTTCAAAGACCTCTATGTGAATTTCTTTCAGAAATTTCTATGTTTGAAGTGATCTTTTCAGCTATTTTTCATTTTGTGAGTGATTATTTGCCTTGTTTTCCTAGTTCTCTGAATTAGAAATTTTTGTATACCTCAGCTTCTTGGAATGCCATTGATTTTTTTTTAGCCCTTGAAAGTGATGCAATTATTACTCTTATAAAAACTTGATATTATTTTCATTTGCAAACTTAGAAAACCTTTTAGCTTGTAAAGTTCTAAATTTCACTTTAAAACCATTATTGGATGTTTTGATTTATTTCTTAGATAAGCAAAAAATTCTTGGTTAGATTACAAACTGGGAATAAACATCTTCAAAACTTTTAGATAGGATTCAAAATTAGAGTTTTTCTTTTGGTTTTGAATTTTATGTTTTTAAAAGTTTTATTTTTCTTTTGGGAGAAGTTTGATTCTAGTTTCTGATTTGAATAATATAAGGAATTTCATTTTGAACAAGTGATTTCTCTTCTGTGAAATTGAGTTTTCAATGAATTGTCTTCTTTTCAAAGTTTCTTGTTTATCAAAGGAAGAATTGATGTTTTAAAAGTTATTGAAATCTCTCAAATCTTTCCTCTAAATAGGTTTCAATAAAAATAAATGAGCTTCTTTTCATATAGATGAATTTTAAGAAATTTTTGAGTCGGGTCATTAAATATCATCGAAGTTTCACTTTCACATCTTTTGACCTAAGAAACAGCCAAACTAAAATTAACGCTTAATTAAAATCAATCTAGAAATTTTTACATTTTCTAGGGCTCTTTTCCACCAACATAGCTCACGCTAGTGTCTTGGAATAGGTTGTAGTTAACTTTCCAAGGTAGTTCAAACAAACAAGTAATAAACTTTGTGGTAGGAAAATCCAATTGTAGCATGTATGCTCTGGGAAGCTCCTCATAAAGGAGTCAAGCACGAGATCATATCTGAACCAGTGAGGTAATCATACCTATCTCATTGGGAACAATAGAAGATGTGCACATATTACAAATGGTAAACCTCAGATAGACCATTGTCAAGGAGCCTAGGGTCACTTGTCAGTAAACCTTGGATTATGTCAAGGAGCCTTCAAGGGGATTGATCTTGTTACTCTGCCCTTGCGCGTATATCAGATCATAGACTGTTCCCCCATATATATGTGTTCCTGTTGGTGACCTTAGTGGCCATAAACTTTAGGATTATTTCCCAAGGTGACAGTGGAGGGAAGGTCCCATTATACCTGGAACAGACATCGACTAGACTCACTTGGACTCTCTGGAGGATTCTCTTCACTCGAGTTGGTTTAACTAGAGAAAATTGCACTGATATGTTTCATTAAGCAGGTTGTTGGGGTAATTGTTCCAACCGCCATTTCTGCATTAAAATTATATGATGTTGGATTTCATCACCAACTAGTGTTTTTAGTGTGGGAATATACTGTTTTTGTGTGGTTTGATCTCTTATATTTTCTAGGTGTGTGATCAATTTGGTTGTTTCCTTAGAGACTTTAGGATTTTTATTTAAATTTTCTTTGATTGCGTGTGATTAAAATTTTTAATCGTGGCTGAATTACCGATACAATCATGTAGAATGCAGGGGAAACCCTCTAAATATACACTAAGCCAATTAGAAAGAATTAGATCTGAAAGAGGACAAACATCTAGGACTGGATCAACCGAACAGGAAGAAACATTTCTAAATATTCATCCTGATTACAAAGTAGATCAACCTGAAACAACAGAGTTTACTCCTTAGAAAATTTCAATTTCCGAATTAGCTGAACTTGCTTCTAAAACAAGTGAATTATCATCTACTGAACTTGAAATTTCTGAGCCATAAACTGAACCTCCTATGTTTGAACCTACTTTAGAGTTTGTTACTCCAACCCCTGGTAATCCTAATTCACCTAGAGTGAAGACTAGGATCACAGAAGATATTCCTCCTGGTCTCATTAGTATTGAAGAAGTTACTGACAGAGGTAGTTCTTCCTTCGGCTTAGGAAACTTTAGATCTTAGAGAATGTGAATCAATTTTTTATAGTCCTTTTAGACAAGACGCTTGGTATTCTTCATTGATAGAATTTCTATAGAACGTTGCTCTGAATTATTCACCACCCCGAATTCCATTTCCTTCTACACTGAGAGTTGATAGACCTCCTTTAAACATGTCAAGTGAGTCATCCATGTTTTTTGAATCTCCAAAAACATATTTGTATGGTGGTCCTTCAGTTCCTGCAGGATACTAGTCGCTCTCTGGTTCTTTCTCAGGGGCATCTCCTTTTCTCGATAAATGTACACTATCATTTGGACTACATGAATCAAATACCGGAACTGTAAATGTGGAAAAAATTTATATGATGTCTGGAAACATTCCAAACCCTGACCCTCAAGGTAGTAATTTACAACATGGGGGGCAACCTCAAGTTAATAATTTACAGCCCGGGGGGGAGCCTCAAGGGCAATACATGCCTCAAGGTCAGTATATGCCTCAAGGTCAATATCAACCTCAAGGGAAATACATGCCTCAATGTCAATACATACCTCAAGGTCAGTGTTCAACTCAGGGTCCACAACATCCTTTAGGGAAAAAATTCTACCCGGAACAACAATTGTATCCTGGAGGTGGGAATTATCCAGTCAATTATCCAGCTTATGTTCCAAATTATCAGCCTAGTTATGGTCCTTCTTATCCACAACATTCTATGGGACCTTCATGTCCCGGACCTAATACAGTGTGGGATCCATCTCAAGCTTAATAGAATTTGCAACCTAATATGAAAGTACCTTATTATTAGCCCGGACAACCGATTGGTTATACTTACATTCAGCAACCTATCCAACCTATCTAACATGTACAACTTGTCCAACCTATCCAACCTGTCCAACATGTTCAACCTATTGTTCAAGTACCCATATCAGGTAGTGTTTAGTAGCCTAGTTTGAGTACACCTAGAACTCCAACCCAAACTGCTGCGCCAATTTCTGTTCAACCCACTGCACCTATTCTTGGAGTATCTGCAGCCCCTATTTCTACAGCCCCTCAGGTACCAGTACCAATTCCTCAAGTTTATGTTCCGTTACACCATCTTTTGGTCATCTAACCTATTATCATTAGATGGACCCAAGTACACCATGTAAGACCAATTTTACCCTAAGTAAAATTGCTTTCACTATGTGAAATAACTTAATAAACCACATTTATTAGGTTGTTTATGGTCTAAACAGGAAACCCCAAAAGGAAATATTAAACAAACCTATTTTGTTTAATTTTCCTCATGGAATACTTAATTAAACCATAATTTAATTATTATTCCCAGTCATGTTTAACCTAAAAACAAAGAAATTAATTAGATAAACCTTTATTTATCTTATTATTTTCTAGGAATAATTATTTAAATCTTATTTAGATAATATTCCTTGTTAAATATGACCAAATCACCTACAAATAATTAAATAAATCATTATTTATTTAATTATCTTTCAACCACTCCCTTAAATAATTAAATAAATCATTATTGATTTGATTATCTTCTAACCGCTTTCTTAAAAAGATAAATAAATCATTTATTTATTTATTTTTGACAAATCAAGGGATTTGACCCAAGTCAAATACCTTTTCCCTCCAACAAATATAATAAAATATTCCATAAAAAGTGGATCTAGATCTCGTTAACCCATGCACCAAGATCTAGAATGACCCAATATTTTGTTATAAATAGGAGGGTTTTTCCTACCATTCTTCACCTTTTGTTGCCTATTAGATCACTTTGGATCTATACACTTGGTCACATTTTTCCATCATTTGCTGTGTGAGCTCCCATTGAGCTCCTTTCTTTGCATTGGGTTTTCTACACCAACAAGAGAGATAAATCTTAGATCTGAAGTGCTGAGGACTTCCAAGAATCCATCCCACTGAGGAGAATTGGATACGCCTTCTTGTTTTCCTCCCAGGTGCCCAATTAATACAAAAATTCTTTCAAAAATTGTTCTTGTCTTGTCTATTGGTATATGGAGCAAACCCTTGTTTTTACTGCTTAATGTCTTTTCATGCATAGATCTGGTTGTTTGCAGCTCTTTTCTTGTTTAACTAACTGCAAATCTGAAGATATTGGCAGCCACTTTTGTTGTTAGGGCTATTAGTTATGCGTAGCTAAAGTGGTCCTTTTTCGTACACTTCGACAAAGGATTCATACTAACATGTTCCATAGTTTGGACCTGCTCCCCAAACTACTATTCAGATGCCTCCAGGACAACCTCGTACAAGTATGGTTATAACAAGCCAACCTCAGTTTACTTATCAACCTTACCAAGGGCCGTATCAATATGGACCTATAGCGAAAAATCCAGTATATCAACCATACCCTAGGTATACATACCAGATGCCTACTCAACCCCAGTATGCTTCGGTTAATCCTGGTTATCCAGGAGGCATTCTAATTCCCAATGCACAGGATATTCCAGGATATCCTGCATATCCTCCTCCTAGAACTAGTATAGTTTCACAAGACACTAACCATCGGTTACCATTCATAACAACTTTGGATTTACCCAATTTATCATGCTTTACAAATCCTCCGATCTATTATCTTTCGTATTGGATGCTAATGCCAAATAAATTGCCTAGTGATATTCCAAAATTTGAAGGTAAATCAGGAGAGGACCCTTCTAACCATGTCATGACTTATCACCTCTGGTGTGCATCCAACTCTTTGATTAATGATTCGATTCGATTAAAAGACTTTTTCAAAGAACACTCATAGGTTTATCAACCAAATGGTACATTGAACTACCACGAGGCTCGTTTAACAATTCCAATGCCTTAGCAACTGCCTTCTTAACTCATTTTCAGTTTCCAGTCATATACAACAATGAAACGGAATTATTAACTTCACTAAAAAAATCTACGTCTACTTACATATCAGATCACATACATGAATGGAGATGTAGCATACGTTTGGTGAAATTTTTTATCCTGAATCAGATATTGGCAGAATTGTTTATAAAATCATTACTACCAAAAATAACTGAAGATGTAGCTAAAGGAGGAGTTGTTCGATAGGAACAAGTCATTGCTCAAACTCAGTATCTTGACTTGGTATATACCCAGTCAGGTACTTTGTACAAGAAAATTCTGGATTTACCGGGTCCTGGTCAGATAACAACAACTCCCTCAGGCTCTCATGTTGCTGATGGTGTAATCGGTTTAGTTAGTAAAAATAAAAGTAAGAATAAATCTTCAAAGGTTACTTCTCCCATAATAACTTTACTTGATTGAACAAAAGGAGATTCTTACTTGGAAACTTCTACCGATATTCACATTGTGGATTCATCTACTACTAAGTAAAAATCCGGCAATTAAATTTTCTACGACCTCGACTTTTTGCAGGGATTTTTTTGAAATTTTTTTGGGTTTGTCTCAGCCTCTGTTCAGGGTTTTAAGACCGCTGTCTCCACCCGTTTTGGACCTGTACTTGTTCTGTTTTACTCAAATAAGTGGGCACCTAGCCACCTAGGGCTTCAATACCCTCCACTTTTTGTGGAAGAGTTTTTGCTATTGCAGGTTGTCTGAAATTTCAGAGTCTTCAGCCACTTTTTCAGATCTGATACCTCACCTTTAGATCCACTTCAGATCGGCTTGTTATCCATCCAAATCTCCTCATTTATCTTTGTTTTGGTTTTCCTTTAGGGTGCACTCCACTTCCCTCCTGGATATAGCCTTTCGCCACTTCTTTTTACAGCAATTCTTCCTCTGATTTGTTGTTGTCTCTGCACCACTTTCCAGCAGATTTTGTCCTTTAGATCCCTATCCCTTCTAACCTTATATCTATTGGTTGTTTTAGTGTGTTTTGATTAGTTTTTTCACTCACCTATAGACTATTTGTTGAGAGTCCCACCTCCTTGGGTTTATATTTTTGCATTATTACATGTTTATTTTTTGTTTTTGGAGGCCTATATACTGTCATTTGCAGGTTTATTTACAGCTATACAACAACACTTTTTCTTTTCTCTACAAATTTCTGGGTTTAAAAATTAAAATTTAAACACTTTTACACACACACCCTAAGCGAAAAAGGGATTGGTTAACACTTCCAAGCAAAGACTCTAAAACATTGAAATAAATTGATCCTGCACCTCTCTGCCCTTGTTTTGACATTGTAATCAGTTGATCCTACACCTCCTTACCGTTGTCGGTCTCTCTTTCCTTTGTGTCATGTTTGTGTCGTCACCATTGCACCACAAAGGTGTTCATCCCAGAGACTTCTTGGCCTTCATCCTCACTTTTCGGTTGGGAGACTTACTCCTCTGCATAGGATTCGAGTTATTCCTCAACCGAGTCCGCACTCTGACTCTTCTTCTTGTCCTTTGGATTCTCCTTCTCGTTCCGCCTTCGTTTCTCCCCCTATCACCTTCACCATGTCTGGTGCAAGACCTAATACTAGTGGTAACCCCATCCCTCATGCTGGGAATACCACCAGTGGGACCGCAACGGACACTACCCCGGCTGCACCCTTGCTCCCTTTCATGGCAGGCCTCAGCCTCCCCGACTTTGACTAGTTGATAAACGACCCTATACACCATGACAATAGTTGGCCCGCTATGCCAAGAAAGCTCCCTTTAGACATCCCAAAGTTTGAAGGTCTTGCTGGAGAAGATCCTTCAAAACATATTTGATC
Organism: Pinus albicaulis; assembly: GCA_034641835.2. Classification (NCBI taxonomy): domain Eukaryota; kingdom Viridiplantae; phylum Streptophyta; class Pinopsida; order Pinales; family Pinaceae; genus Pinus; species Pinus albicaulis. The sequence goes on from CM076581.1 coordinate 981,926,030, forward strand.
TTTCCACATGTGTTGTTCGCCTAATTCCATTACCGATGACTCTGTTCATCTTCAGTTGTTCCAACGAACTCTTACAGGTGAAGCTTCTAAGTGGTATGTTGATCAAGCCCCTTCCTCTCATACCACCTTTGTGACTCTAGCCTAGGATTTTTTGTTTTATTTCCAACTTCCCCTTCGTTACGACATTGGTACCAAGCTCTTGACCTCTTTCCGTCAATCATCTGCGACCCGCCTATCTGAACATGTTTAGGAATGGAGAAGAAGAAGGAGCCTATGTCA